>CM033274.1:22901146-23416146 GCA_019343175.1 Oedothorax gibbosus | reverse complement strand
ACTGTACCCAACAAGTCGTCCAATTTGAGTTTCATAAGAAAATAATAGGCATAAAACTTGTGTGACGCGCCTTTTGAAGTTGGTATAAGGTCCCTTTTGACTAAACAGTTATCCCACCGGGAGTGTTAGAGGTGTGCCGAATTCGCGCAGAGCCTCGAGTGGATTTTGATAAGACAAAATACAAATACCAATTGTCGACCAACAACAGGCCAGAGGCCCAGCAAGGATGGCCTAAAAAAAAATAATTTTTTACCAGTCTCCAATAACTATCGAGATTCTTCCTCAATTATTCTACTCTCTTCACATAAACAAAATTTTCATTCATTGACAACTCTATTGTAAAAATAATGTTTTCTTCAATCCTTTCGGAAGCAGGATTTTTTAATTTCTGACCATGTCCTCTTCTTCGTCTATTTAGTTAAAACCTAAGCCCTCCGTGTCTCTCTGCTTGATGTTTCTTTCTTTTTTTTTCAAATTGAGACACAACTTTCGCAATAAAAAAACAATTTGGTATTCAATTTAATTTAATACCAATTGAAATTAAACTATCATTTACCATTACATTAAATAGCTTTTAAACTAAATATTTAGTACCATACCGTTGCTAAGAGACTAAGCAATGAGCCTGCTCAGTGACTGTGAGTTATTACGTGCCCGCTTCATAAACCCAAGATAGCGTGCTCGAACCCCGGCTGAGAGTCGGTACATTTTCACAATGGCAAATTCATCTGCACGCTTGTCTGTCACATGTTTATGTGACATGTAAAAGGTTACTTGAGTACCCATTTTGGCTTTGGCATTCACAGAGAGATCAGATTCCTTTATACTCTGAGCGTCAAAATTGGTAGCGAGAGCCGCCTAGATGGTGCCACAAAAATGGCTCTCAGTTCTGGGGTATATGTGCCGAGTCTGCAAAAGGCTTGATCCGGCTAAAAAAAAAGCAGCCCCGTTGAGAGAGAAAACGACATACTGAGCAATTTACAGAAAAGAGGTATGAATTGATGGTAGCGTTTTACACATCTATCTAGATTTTATTTAAATTTCAAATAAAAATGCCAATTTTCAAAAGAGATATACATACAGTGTACCACAGGACGTAGGAGTTTTAGTAGGATCAGCATTTATCAGTTTCTTCTAGAACTTCAACCTCCATCTTGAAAAGAGCAACGCCTACATCGTGCATTGTTTGATGAAGGAGATACGGTTGAGGTGAAAAGGTAAAAGGGAGATCTGTATTTAATTGAACATTGTGACTTTTTTCTATTAGTCTTGAGGTGGCAACTTCTTGGTGAGGTAATTAAGTCTACGCAACTTTTTTTTTAATCTTATTCTGAAAAATTAATTTAATTCAGGTTTGGTGTATGAAACAGTTGAGAATCTATATAAATCGTTTTATGTGAAAAGATATCAAGTGTATTGGAAAATTTCCCTCTGGTCTTTCTCTTTTTAACACTTTAGGGAAGAAGAAGCGTAGTAGAAAAAATGTTATGTGAACCACTTTTTACGTTAAACGATTCATATATCTACTATAGTGTATTTCCATATATCCCTTCGTACTTGGGAAAAGAACACTTGTCTATCATGTTAGCTCAATGAAAGATACGGTCGAGATTTTGTCGGAAAGAGATAGACACGTTAAGTTTTTAAAAGCACTTTGTGGCTCAGTATAAATTAGTAATGGGTTAGAAATATTTTTAAATAATGATAATATCCTGGCATTTGTCCAAATAGAGTGTAAGCAGTGGTGACGCATAACCATATCATCGCAAGAATTTTACATGCTTCCTACACGTTAAAAGTAGTACTTATAATAAACAATGTACAAGACACTAATGATCACTCATAAGCCACTTTCAACTGTATAGGAGAAGGGATATTATATATCTACCATTTACCAAACCTTACACTGCTCAAAACAATATTAGGGGAGCACTTTCCGCACTTTTGTTACCTTTCAGTCCCAACTTTTAATTTTGTATTCTAAAAATCTGAAATTTGCGAAATAGATTCATTATGCATCTAGAATGAAATTGTAAAAAACAGGGGGGTGGGGATCTTAATTTTTTAACTAAAATTTAAGGGGAGAGGGGGGGGGGAATTAGAATCATAACTTTTGAATAAATTAAAACAATAATTTTTTCAAAACTTTATTTGTTAAAAATAGTTAAAATTAATTTTTAAAAATCTATAAATGCAACCATGAAGAATTTAGGGTCAATTTATTTAATAAAATTGTTTTAGAGTGAATTTTATTTTACCATGTTTTTCATATTTTTATTAAATTAAAACAAACATTATTTAATTCTTCAAAAGACATGATTCTTCCATCTAACGATAAATAAGCGTGAGCTTAATATAGTGAGAAAAAAATCGCTAGCTGATGATTCCAAATGGAATCGTTGGGGGTGAAAGGGTTTAAACCATGCGCTCCCTTAATTGTTTTGAGCAGTGTATTTTTATGGTTTCGTAATGTTAGGATTGCCTGGCGATATAACTGACCTCTATAATTGAATTAGGACATTATCATTCATCATTTTTGGGGCCCGGACCATTACGCCAGCAGTCTGAGCGCTGTAACGGGTGTGGGTTCGATTCCAGCCTTCGCCCTGGGTGTACTTTATGTCTTTGTGTCAGTAAAAATTCTGTCTGTGTCTGTCTTACTTGACGAAGGTTTATAAGCGGGTCTCTGATCAAGTCATAGATATCATAGTTAAAGTATTAGATTGGCAGATCACGTGACCTCCAATGCTAACGACGACGGGACGCGCATGGAGACCAGAATTTCAGGGCAAACAGGCCAGTGTTGCCACCACTTTAGGATAAATGTGCTACGAAAAAATACCATTTAATTCTAAAATTACAAAAAAATACCATAAAAAATACTAGAAAAGCGTTTCACGTTTTTTTAAATGTCATTAAAAGGGTTCCAAAATGCAGCTAGTATTTTTATGGTATTTTTTTGTAATTTTAGAATTAAAGGGTATTCCTCCTTAAAGTGGTGGCAACACTGGCCTGTTTGCACTGAAATTCTGGTCTCCATGCGCGTCCCGTCGTTAGCATTGGAGATCACGTGATCTGCCAATCTAAAACTTTAACTATGATATCTATGGATCAAGCACACAAACCTGAATATATATGTATCAACCAACCAACCTACATATTTTTTTAATTATTAATATCGCTTCTCTCCTCTTGAGTAGACATAGAGGTTCCTCTAGTATTTTGTTTGTAACCATATTAAACGTATATAGGCAATTTTTTTGCTAAGTCGGTTTTTAAAAAAAATGCCTACTTCCACACTCTTAAACAAACGAGCGGTTTTAACTCAGTCTGAGTTAATTGTCACTCTTTTCCGTGCCGAAAATGCACTTCTCCTATAGGAGTGAATTTCACTCTTTTTCGGAGTGGGTAAAAGAAATAAAAGAAAACAATCTGCGTCTTACACTCTTAAAACGAGCGGTTTTAACTCAGTCTGAGTTAATTTCCAATCCTTTCCGGTGCCGAAAATGCACTTCTCCTATAGGAGTGAATTTCACTCTTTTTTTTAAGAGTGCATGTAACTGCAATTTTTTGAAAGTTAATCATTGTTTATAATTATACTATTTTCACTTAATTCTTCGGGTTGGTGATTGTGATAAAACTCCAAAACTATTTACAATAGAAATCTGTCGAATTTACTTGTAAAGTCCTTTTTAAATGCTATTAAATTTTGCATTTCTTTTGCACTTTCTAACAAATGTGTTTATTTTTACTTAAAGATTAGTATATAGACTTATATATCTAAGGAAAAAAAGATTCCTCAATGAAAATAACACCAATCGTATTTAGCTTCAACACAGACACTGTATTCACTTTTAAAGTATAATAAATATTTAAGAGGGACTGTCAGTCCCGTAGAGCTAATGCATTAGTTTTGAAATCACAACTTTTGCAAGCGAATGGCTTTGCCATGTTATCCCATTTTCACCAGGTATGGGAATCATCATAACATCAATTTAAAGTAAAATTAAAAATAAAATAACATCCGGTTATTTAATTATTAATTGATAAAGTTTTAAAATAGTGTCGCCATCTGCAGTATATTTGTGGCACTTTAAAACTTCAAAAATATATAATTAAATAACTAGATAATATTTTAGTTTCAAATTTGTTTCATTTTGATGTTATAGTGATTCCCATATCTGGGGAAAAAGGGCTAACATGGCAAAGCAATACTTCTGCGGTAGTTATGATTCCAAAACTAATGCATTAGCTCTATTTGACTGACAATCCCTCTTAATTTGTTGCGTAGGATGGCAACTCTAACTACATTGAAACCATCGATTGTACATCGTATGCATCGTACATGTCCTACATTCGGTCTTCGTACATGTTCTTTCAGCTGGTTGTAGAGGTTCGAATAGGCCGGGTCTTGCAATCATAAAAAGAGCTCTTTTTATGAGGTAAGCAACACAATTTTCTATTGAACTAAGACTCTGAAAAATAAGTATTTAATAAATATATAAATTTCGGTTTAAAGCTTTTGAATCAAAATTAATCATTAGATAGTATGAAGTACATTGGTCCATATGTATTTATGTCTTAATAATTTCAGCAGATATGGCGCCACAACACATATGTATTTTTTAAATATAATCTACTAGCAAATTTATACCCGTTCTTCGCACGGAATAAAAAATATCAAATAGATTCCAAATATGTGTACCATATACCCTGTTATAGGATCATAAACTTATTATTGTTTCCACTCGTTATAAATTATAAAATCCCGTTTCATTGCCTTAAAATTCCAAAATGAAAAATACGCTATAAAATGCACCCATAAATGCCATCACAATTCCCTCATAAATACATAAAACCTTTTAGCTCATTTGGCGCGTTTTGGGAAATAATTTGGCGAGAAAATAGATCTAGCTACCCACACCCATTATACAGCTCAAACACAATGACCTTCGAAAACAACCGACCAGCTTATAAATTATTCATAAAATAAATTGCCTATTTGGCGAATTTTAGTTAATAATTTGGCGAGTTTGGCAACGTATTTGGCGAAAAAATAAAGACATAACACACTAATAGCTCTAGTGCGATGGCCTTTATTAACCATCATAGTTCAGTAATAGCTTAACTATACATTTATTGCTTAAATATGCATACATGCAGTCAACAGAAAAATCCAATGAAAAAATCATCAAATAAACCCACAATAAAATCCGGGAATGAAGACTGGCGGAATTACGTCACTTGAAACGTGTCAATTATTTTTCAAATAATAAATTTAGTTTCTGAAAGTAATGGCAAAAGAATAAAATAAACATTTTGAATTTTAAATGTTTTCGTTAAAAGTTTTATTTAATTTTTTCAGCCGATGGCATCAGGAAAGAGAAAAAATGATCGGATTTGAGCGAAAGTGGTGTATTTTTTTCAGAAAATTCGAATTTTCTCTAAAAATGGAACGAATATGAAAAAACTAAGCCTCAGGTGCACACGTTAGTATTAAAGGGAATCTATCTTTAAAATTTCGAATTCCTGTGGGCAGTATAAGTAGGTCTTTTACGATCCGATAACAGACACACACACACACAGACAGACAGACTCTTTCTTTTATTATTATAGACTAGCAAATTTATACCCGTTCTTCGCACGGAATAAAAAAATATCAAATAGATTCCAAATATGTGTACCATATACCCCGTTATAAGATCATAAACTTATTATTGTTTCCGCTCGTTATAAATTATAAAATCCTGTTTCATTGCCTTAAAATTCCCAAATAAAAAATACGCTATAAAATGCACTCATAAATGTCATCACAATTCCCTCATAAATACATAAAACCTTTTAGCTCATTTGGCGCGTTTTGGGAAATAATTTGGCGAGAAAATAGATCTAGCTACCCACACCCATTATACAGCTACAGCTCTAACACAATGACCTTCGAACAACCGACCAGCTTATAAATTATTCATAAAATAAATTGCCTATTTGGCGAATTTTAGTTAATAATTTGGCGAGTTTGGCAACGTATTTGGCGAAAAAATAAAGACATAACACACTAATAGCTCTAGTGCGATGGCCTTTATTAACCATCATAGTTCAGTAATAGCTTAACTATACATTTATTGCTTAAATATGCATACATGCAGATAACAGAAAAATCCAATGAAAAAATCATCAAATAAACCCACAATAAAATCCGGGAATGAAGACTGGCGGAATTACGTCACTTGAAACGTGTCAATTATTTTTCAAATAATAAATTTAGTTTCTGAAAGTAATGGCAAAAGAATAAAATAAACATTTTGAATTTTAAATGTTTTCGTTAAAAGTTTTATTTAATTTTTTCAGCCGATGGCATCAGGAAAGAGAAAAAAATGATCGGATTTGAGCGAAAGTGGTGTATTTTTTTCAGAAAATTCGAATTTTCTCTAAAAATGGAACGAATATGAAAAAACTAAGCCTCAGGTGCACACGTTAGTATTAAAGGGAATCTATCTTTAAAATTTCGAATTCCTGTGGGCAGTATAAGTAGGTCTTTTACGATCCGATAACAGACACACACACAGACAGACAGACTCTTTCTTTTATTATTATAGATATATATAAAAGAAAGTCGTGTTAGTTACACTATTTATAACTCAAGAACGGCTTATTGGATTTGGCTGAAAATTGGTGGGGAGGTAGCTTAGAACCAGGAATAGGCTATAGGATACTTTTTATTCGAACCCAAACGGGTGTAGGGGTGCAAAACGTGAGCCGATTTCCCCATAGGAATAACATTGTAAGAATAGAATTTATACTTTTTAATTCAATTTAAAGAAATTCCAGCGCGTTCAGCGTGAACGAAAATTAAGAAAAGAAAAAAAAGAGCGAGTTGGTTTAATTTTCTGGATTGTTATTTGAATATCAGTATTTTATTTTAATTATTGATTTTAAATCTTTTCATTTTTTTTATGGTGGATCAGATTTCCTCAACTAGATTTTAATTACGTTTCCGAATTTGATATAATTGATGTTTACAAATGGTAAGAAATGATGATATGGAGGAATATAGGTTAACCTAAAGAATCGTGGCCGGATTTGACGAATTTTCAAAAATATCGCCAAGACGAAGTGATAACAAACCCCGGCACTTGCCGAGATGATTATTCCATCTCGAAATGACCAAAAATACTACCTAATTTCAAAATGGCCGACTTAAAACATCGGAAAAATTCATTAAATTGCAGTCCAGATTTATAAAAAAAGTGACACTTTAAAATGATGAAGAATTTTAAAAAAAGTGAATAATTATTTAAAATCAGTATATAAGCATCTAATTAATAAAATATTAGCATAAGAAAACTTCAGAATAAATTATATACGTTTAAGATTTAAATAGATTAACATTTAGAAATTGTCAATGCAATTGCTAATTTCGCCAAAGGTTGCCATCGGGGTTACCAGATTTGGCGTAAAATTGCTGGCCACGATTCTTTAGGTTAACCGGAATATATTCGGCATAAATAAGGAATTTGTACTTTATAAAACTTTTCCAACCATACAAGAGGATGAATGTCTGTTTTTTTTCTGATGTTAAGATGGCGTAATGGTCGATTGAATTTTGGCATTGGCGGCTTTTGGCGAAGTTGAAAATTTAACGTAGGGTAGCTATTCAACCATATAGGGTAGCTATTCTGGATAAAATCGACCCCTCATATTAGAATGGGAGGAGATTATAATATCCTGATGGAGTGGACCACAGTGGGGTGATCAATTGGTATAAAATAAAAGTTTACATAAAAAAAACTCCTACTAATTAGGGTTATTAAGGGTGCACCCGTGCAACGCCGGGTTTATAAAGCTAGTATCAATTAAAATAAACTGCATGTCATTTCCCAGTCAAATTTTGTTATTTAATAAGAATATTCAGACAATAAAAAGCTGAATGAAAGTAAATTCTTTTTCTAGCCATATGCCAATGAACACTGTAAAAAAAATTGACTGAAATTAACGGGAAAAGAGAGTACCGGCAGCAGAGTTGCCGGGACTTTTCCGTTTCGTTAAGTATTTTCCCGTGTATTTACAGAAGTTCCGTTTCTTATTTCTCCGTTGTTAAAATTTTCCATTTCGCATTTTCTCGTGTTTCAACTTAAATTCCGTTTCTTATTTCTCCGTTATTAAAATTTTCCATTTTGCATTTTCCCGTGTTTCTACTTAAGTTCCGTTTCTTATTTCTCCGTTATTAAAATTTTCTATTGCATTTCCCCGTACATGTAAGGTAATCGTTTCCGGCTGCCTATTTCTACCCTCCCTTAGGAGCTTTAAAACAGCCAATAACGCCTCGTAATTTAGAACCCTGGTCAAGTCACGAGGTCGACACCTGAGCGGGCACCCAACGGAACTTCGAGCGACATCGTACGCTAACGCCGTCGGGACTTTGGACTCCACAGATTTAACGAGCACGTCTGGCCCAGTGTACATGCGTGAATTGAGGATTTTTCTACTATTTCCAGCACAGATTCGATTTATAGGATGACTGGCAGTAGATGGGATTCGAACCCCCGCACTTCTGAGAAGGTTGAATGTCTAGGCTGATGTCCTAACCACTCGGCCACGGACGGGCCTGATAATACAGGTATTTGATGTTCGAGTTTCAATGTGTGTATTCTTAGTGCATTATCGCCAATTCTACGATAGGGTAATAAAAGTATGGCAGCTCTAAAAACGGGAAAATTCCGTTTTCATATCTTCGCTCGTGGTTTACGGACATTTTCCGTTTTTAGAAGGAAAAACCAGTTTTCAGAAGGAAAAAAACCGTTTTTAGTCGTTACGGGAAAGTTCCGTTAAAATCATTAATTTTTCTCCTGAAATTTCAGTTTTTTTTAACAGTGAAGAATCAATGCCACGTGGGAACAGAGAGGACCAATCGAACACTGATAGCATAGCAGGAAGTACAAGAATGATAGTTGAAACGATTTTCGTCAACTAAAACAACCCAATTAAATTTATTGGTCCTCATAAAAAATTTCAGATTTTTGAAGCAATTTTTCTGCATGATATTATATTTCACAAAATTTAGTCAGACCATCTAAAAAAGGTCCATTGAAATCCCTCTTCAAAGGGTTAATGAAACTCACCAAATCAGTATACAGGCTCCACCAAAACCAATTCTGCTTAACAAGAACTGGAACAAAGTATTCGGCCAGTCGAAATGCAGCGCTCGCTTGTTGGTCTGTGTCACAGCTAGAAGTCAGTTTATACAAGACCTTCAACAGCCTCACGGAAAAATGGCGGACATGAGGCTTCATATTTTGGAAGATTCTGTGTGTGCAGATACGGAATATATTTCATTAATTTCTACTCATCTACAATTAATTGAATCGCTAAAGGTTAAAAAGAAGTCAAGTCCGTTGGATAATTTCCCATTACGCTTTTCCTCTTTCAGCGTGTAAGAGGAAGCCAGGACGGAAATCTTTCTGGGAGTTGACCGAGATTTTTTTTTTATCCTACTTTTCTTTTTTAATTCAAAAGAATTAGAAAAAATGAAAAAGTAGGTATTGACATGCTGTCGATGTCTGTTTGTCCGTACCCCCCTTCCAAAATCGGTTCTACCCATCGTATCTTAAAAAATCTTTTTTTGTTAGAAAGGTATGACCTCAGAGACCCGACGCATTAATACTTTTTGTCCGCCTGTATGCACGTCCGGATGGACATAAAATCTACTATCGTCGGCGAATTTCCCATTGGATTAGCATTGAAATTCAATTTTGAGTCATTTAAATCGCTGTTGCCAAATCAACAATGGCATGAGAAACTTTATTTATTAAAAAATATTTGAAGCAAAAATAATTTTTTTATGAATCAGTTTGGAATGACGTCTTAAAATGTAGCACAATGTGATTCTTTGATTGTTCATTAATTGTTTACTAATAAAGCGGCAAGGCATATTTTTTGCAATCCAATTCTGCTTAGTTTTAATTTACATTTCTTATTTTTTTTAATGCAGTTTGGAGTAGTTTCATGTTTTTTGTTATTAATAAATATTTAATTATTCTTCGGACTACAAAAAAAATCGAGAAAACGATAAATAATATCAAGTTAATTTGCGAAAGACCATTAAGGAAAATAGTTGATTTTGGCTTTTAGAAGTTTAATTTATAGCTGGATGCTGCGTTTAGCGAGTTTTTTTTTCTAATGCGTAATAATCTTTGTAGGAAACGGTTGTGGATAATATTTACTAGTAAGGAACTAGTTTTTCGATAAGATTCAGTAGATTTAGTAACAGAAGTAGGTTACTTTTGTTCTTTTAAGAACTTCTTGTTTACATTTGGCGATTCAATTGAAAAAATAATTATATTTCATGTTCAAAAATTACCAAAATCACCAGGGAATGAAGCATTACACTGTAAAAAATCATAAACGTTACTTTTTTGCACTGTAAACGTTCCTGGAAAATTACATCAATTTTTTTTTTCACGAAAATCTAAGAAAAGTAAGAAAATCCTTTAACAAACATCCTTTTGGACAATTCAATATAATGCATCTTAACAAATAATCATGGCCTCCACGTGCGCAGTTATGAAGTGCTTTAACGAATGGACCCAAAGGATGGTGGTTCGAGTCCAGCAGATGCCTCCCCAGCAACACGTAGATGAGAAAGAAGTTTTTAAAAAAAATAGTGACACCGCTCCTTTTCAGTTTTTTGCATACAAATGGACATTGCCAGGAAAGTTACTGGCTTTATGTAGGATTGTTTCTAAGCTTTTAGGGAGGCTTACTGATATATTCTAAGATTACTGATAAAATTGGGCCAAAAAAACCCTAGTGACAATATCGTTAATTTTTTTTTACAGTGTAAAGGGGCTTGCAGGTAGTGGATATTGGTCCCTAATATCCACTGCAAATGAAAATATACTGTTACATAATAACCAAATGCTTTTACTAACCTTTGAACTTTGTCTCTAGGTATGAATGGTAATGAGCCGTTCCACTTTTCTGTGTCAGGAATAATCACCAAGCTTGTGTTAAAATTTCTCCACTCATGTCCTTTTACTTTGTGCCATAGACAATTTGGTAGAACATTCAAGTAATGCTAGAAATATATTATTTATTATATCGGGTATATGTGTAGAACAAAGACCTGTCTTTTATGTGGATATTGTATTCAATTCTATTAAAGAAACATCTATTGGTTCCATAGGTTCCATCAGATTATACACTATAGTGACCGAATACCGACAGGTTCTTTGAAAATAGAACACCTCAGAGAGGATTTTATTTATTTCTAAACATGTATATCTAGCTATCTTTCTTATCTATCTATTTATTTGCTTAAACTTTTCTTACCACACCATACTATACATGTTTTTATCGATACCTTAATTATTTTCCCTAAATAATTCAATTAAATTTTAAGCAATTGTAAAAAAATATTTTTTACTATAAATTAATTTTAATTTTTGCATCTGTAAGTAAATTTAATGCAAATGCTTGTATACACGCCTCAAAGTACACTGATAGGTCCATTGAAGTGGACGCTGTTAGAAAACCTACTCACCGCCATTGCTAATTTATAAGTTTTAACTTATATATCTACGTACATCCACATTTGCACTCAGTATAACATAATACCATATTGCATTGATACCTAATCAATTGATTACTTAATCACCAATTATTACTTAATTACCAATTTATAATTTATTAATTAACAATTATTTACTTACACGAATTGCTGCCAAAGCTGTCAAAGGCGTACTGGCTATTTCATAAGGAGATTGCCATCCCCCTTTTTTCAGCCTCTTTATCAGAATATCAACGAGTATGGGATCTTCGGGAGCTATTACACATATTGGATCAATTCGTCCTTCTTTATAAATGTACTTGAGTAATTTCTAAACAACAAACAGGATCATTTTAGTATTAAATTATTTATGCATAAATAGAAAATATTCCCCGAGAGTTCTCATTTCGGCGTCTTTTAATTAGCTAATTATTCGGTTAATATTAAACATACTGAAATACGTAGATTATAAATATTATATTGGTTGTTAAACAGCAAAAACTATACGATTTAGGAATTTTATTTATATCTGAGGTTACCAAGCGATTTTAACTCGTGATGGTGTTGCGCTTATTTAGTCAAAAAATGTGAAGGCTTACAATTAAATTGCTAAATCTTGTGCCTTATTCTTCGGGGAATGCAGGGAGTGCCCATTTTTGGTGCTGCCATCTAGGTTTGATAGAAACAACTATTATTCCCTTTGAAAAATAAGTAGCCATGACTACTTAAGAACTTTAACTCAGGATTCAGGAAAGTAGGCTTCGTAATTTTACCTCATGGTCAAGTGACAAGGAAATAAAGTACCAAATTAAATTATCATATTTTTCTCAAAAAATTCAATGGAAAAGTTTCACGTATTGAGTGGCAACAGCTTTACAAGAAGGAAAATAAGGTTTCGATTGGTTAAATCAATGTAAAAGAAGAGCTTAGCATGTCATGCCACCAAACACCAAAGAACGATATCCCAAAGAATGAAAACAGGACCTACGTCGCGTGATTTGCCCTTAAAATGATGATTTGCATGATTGGTTACAAACCATTAATAACTAATAACCAGGTGATCCAGTATTCGTTCCGATGACATTTGGCGACAGTTCCGGAAGCGGTAAAATTTGTGCTCCGTAGTTGTTTCGCACTTTACTATTAATCTATATAAAAGAAAGTCGTGTTAGTAAGACCATTTATAACTCAAGAACGGCTAAACGGATTTGGCTGAAAATTGGTGGGGAGATAGCTTAGAACCAGGAATAGGCTATAGGATACTTTTTATTCGAACCCAAACGGTTGTAGGAGTGCAAAACGTGTGCCAATTTCCCCATAGGAATAACATTGTAAGATTAGAATGTATATTTTTTAATTCAATTCAAAGAAATTTCAGCGCGTTCATGGCTTTTGGTGAAATTGAAAATTTAACGTAGGGTAGCTATTCCCATTCAGTTGTATGGGTAAGGGTTAGTTTGAATTATCGTCGCATTAAAGCTACACACGAGTGCTATTGGAAATGGGATTCGTAATTTAGAACCACAGTCAAGTTACGAGCCGACACGTGAGTAGGTACTCAATGTAACTTTTAAGGGCGACATCGTACGCAGCGTTGGGAATTTGGATGATATTTAAAGTGCCCTTCCTCTATACGGGGTATTATTCGTCGGACATTTTTTGGCTGCACGAGCCGTTCATAGGTCTGCAGTTATTTTGGCGATGCCCGGACCTGAACCTGGGACCTACCGCATGCAAGACGAAAGTCTTTACCGACTTGGTCCCCCAACCCTATCGAGTTGTATGAAATATGAAGTGGAATGTTTATACCGCAGTTACACTGCTCGGGTCAGCGCCTTTGAGCGAAGCTCAAGGCGTTAACCAAGGCACTGACCCGAGCAGTGTAACCGCAGATATCCAATGTCTTGCTCGGGACAATAACCCGAGCAAGTTTCCCAATCCGACCGGAAAAAAAGCGGAAAGTTCAAAGGAAAGGGTTACCATAGGTAGAGAGCAGTCATCTTGGCGGGTTCTCTCTTTTTTAAGCGATCCAAAATGAAAAATCCTACGTGAAAAAATATTTTAAAACTTCAAATTGAATTTTATGAGTTTTTCTCATAGGTTTTACTTAATATATTTTGATTTAAAACAGGACGCATTTATTATTTTGAAAGTAAAATTCAAACATATATATATGAATGAAATTCAAAATTTAACACTGTAAAATATGTTGATAATAAAATGCTTCTATGTTAATAAAAGTATTCGATCTCTTATAATCTCACCCGTAATCAATAAATTTAATTTTTAAACCAGATTTTGCATTAAAATACTAAAACCTGGTTGGAGTGGATAGCTTAATCAGTTATTTTTAATACTAATAATTTCGAAATTTTTGGCAGACAATACTATAGACACTTTTTTACTTGACCTAATTTTATTCAGTAATACTTTGACATTAAAAGTTAAAAATATAACTACGGAAAAGAATAGTCCCCGAAAACAAAAACAATCAAGAAAAAACACTCTCCTACACACTTTAAAAAAAATTACATCCATAACATCCGTTAGTTTTCAGACAATGAATAAAATCGAACGCGATATAGAATCACTCGCCAATTTCTCCGAAAAAGCATCTTGGAAATCCTTGAGAAATCCAAGGTCAAATCCAAACTGAAGCTCGGGACAGCAACCAAGGCAATATAACTGCAGTGTTACTACATTTGGGCAGTTTCATTTTGCGCTAATTGTGAAATATAAACAGGCCATTATAACATATAGCTGTTCTGGCAATTTGAATAGGGCCCTATGGGAAAGCCCTCAAACTCCGGAAGGGCCTGGATAAAATCAACCCCTTATATCAGAATGGGAGGAGATTATAATATCCTGATGGAGTGGACCACAGTGGAGGGATCAATTGGTATAAAATAAAAGTTTACATAAAAAAAACCCTACTAATTAGGGTTATTAAGGGTGCACCCGTGCAACGCCGGGTTTATATAGCTAGTTACTAAATAAGTAATTCGATTATATAATTTTTTAACAAATTTTTTATGTTGGTACTTAAACTAAACTCCTCGGCGCAACAGCCCATTAGTGGGCCAAGGCCTGTTGTGCCCATTTCAGCTTTACCTAGGACTCTGGGGTGCTAAGCGTATGTCCCGGTAAGGTGGTCAGCCGCACGCGGAACCTCCAGTGTTTAGTTCCCACTCATGTTTGGTACCCATTTTATCGACCCAGTTAAGGGATGAAAGGATGGGTCAACCTCGCCCAATCCGGGATTCGAACCCCGGACATGTGGCACAGCAATGCAAAGCCCTACCACTGCGCCACGGGGCCTCTATGTTGGTACTTTTTTTAAGAATAAAACAATCGCTATATTTAGGCATCGGCGGCATTTTCGAAGCGTGTAAAATATCGCCGGAACGGATACTATATAAGATTTGACCAAGCATGAACATAGCAGAGACATAAAATAGAATGGACTGCGCATTGGCAAACCTAAAGCGATCCCCTCATGGTCACGTGCTGGGGTAAGATTTTACCCCAGCACGTGATCGCGAAGAGTTGGCGAGTTTTTCCACAACGACTTGAACACATGAGGCCGACAATCTAGTGGTATGAAAAATAAGTTCTGGAAAGGAACAAAGATGAATTGCTATTTCGGTGAAAAATATTGCGATTTTTGGCAACTTATAGCAGCTGTTTTAATAAAAAAAGCTAAAAATTATTTTTTTTATAGTTATATTATCGTGGATCTGATCAATGCATGTGGCGCAGAAGGCTAATTCGAATTTTTACAGAATACTTTTATCAAGAAAATAATCCCTGACCTTTAAAAGAGCTTATAGAATAATTTACTCTAATCAAAGTATAGGCTTTTAGGAATAAATTACTATAAATATACCTATCTAAAAAATCTTACCTGTAAAGTATCACAGATCTTTTTTAATTTATGTTTACATTTTATAAACGGCACAAAAATTAGGCATCCAACAGAGATAAAACGAATGGCAGCAAATATTTCTTATTGAACGCAACAGCAAACCCACGTGACTTGGACGTTGATGTGAGTCACCAATGCGGTTTGCCAGGCGAGATTTATCTGATTTTCAGGTCTGGCGACAATTGGCATAGTTCTAACGAAACAGTAGCAATAAGTTGCCATATGTTGCAACCTTTCTCCTCTTGGCGATTTTCATGTTTGGTACGCTTTTAGAAGCTGCTTGACTATTGAATGAGCATTCCATTCTATTTATGTCTATGGAACATAGATTTTGAAAGTGAAATTAATGAAATATTGTTATTTACTTTATTAATGGCGAAATAAGGTTATGCTGATTTTATATTTTCTTATTATAATAAGAGATAAAACAGAAAAATTGACTACTAAATATTAGCGTCTAGTTTAATCCTAACAATGTAGTATTTGCGTAATATTTTGTAATTTACATTTTAATGGGGATGTTTCACGTCGTGAATGGCAACAGCTCCAGCAGTCGTGTTTTCATTTTTTGTCTGGAATATTTTTGCAATATTTTACCTATTAAATTTTTAAAATGTCAACTTCTTACTGTGCTGTTGGCTGTTCAAATCATTTGTTAAACAATTCTTGCATAGAAAGAAAAGTTTTTTTTTTATCCATGACGATCATTTTGAAAGTGAAACCGAAACAACCAATGCAATCACAGGATGCGGAAAAATTAAAACAAGAGCGTTGCATAATCTGAAACATTCCCATTAAATAAAATTTATTAAATTAATAAACATTAGCTACGACTATAACTGATAAAATCCTCGACATTCTATCTTGGGTTACAATCGTAACTAGGTGTTTTCATTCTGGCTTAACTAAATACTTATTTAAACGACAATTTACGCAATAGAATTTTACAGAAATTATTAATTAGTTGAAAAATAAGAAAAATTACCACAAGAGCAGGGTGAAGAATTCCTTCTCTGTAAGCTGATTTCTTTAGTTTAGTCTTAAAAGTTAACCTAAATGCAGATATAAAGAAACAGCTTTGGTTTACAATATTAGAGTCAGGGCCGTAACTTGGACATTTTATTGGGGGGGGGGGGAGGACCACATTTTGGCGCCCTCTCAAATTTTTTTGGAGCCTCGTCAGTTATGAATCATTATTAACGGCTAATTACATTAATTAGTACTTATGAATTAATTTAACTTTTTAATCAAAGTTATAAATTTCTATTAATTACTAATTAAACCATTTTTAATTAATAATGAAACAATTATTAATTACTATTTACATCATTAATAAATTACTAATGAAATAATTTTTAATTAAAAATTAAATAATTATTAATGACTTGAATGAATTTAATTGTTTAACAATTAATGTGTAAATTGATTCAAAGTGAATTAACCTAATTTGAAAATATCAACACCGAATTAGTTATGGTAAATTTACACCTACAAATTTTTGGATTTATAATTAAATGGACCTTGTAGAAGTTAATTAAATAGTACTTTGCAAAAATTTGCATTTTTGACATAACATGCATACAATATTTTCGCTACTGAAGTTTTTTTTTTAGCTAATTTCCTCAAATTTCAGCAAATATAAACAAAATATTTTGCTTATACTAAACTACTAAAGACTGAAAATTAACTAAAAAATAGTTCCATTATACCGAGTAATCAAATATAATAATACAGAGCTTCTCAAATTTCTTAAGTGTGTATTATTATTATACTTCTAACTTATAAAGGATGTCTACAGAAAAAATATTTTATTAAAAAGATAAGCATGAAATACCGTTAGAATTTCATTAAAGTATTTGATTTATAAATTCTGTTTTTCAGTACTTAGCGGGGCAATAACATCAAATCGGGACGTTTAGGCGGAACATTTTGTCTTCGGGACAGTGAGACAGAAAGCGGGATTGTCCCGCCAAAATCGGGACATCTGGTCACATTAACAATTATCCAGTTAAAATAGTTTCAAATAAAACGATTATGACAACAATAAACAATCATTAGTTACCTTTAAACAGAAGAATTGGTCAGCATAGAATTATAGAAAGATCGAAGAAAAAATAACAACTTGAACACAACAGGAGGAAACTTAAGTGTTTACTGAAAGAGCTGAGATTGCACAAAGACGTATCAGTCACTGTCGAAAAGGTCCAGGGATGACCATTTCCAAGTAAAAACACAACATTACAAGGGTGGCTATACAATTTACAACCCTGAGTACAGTAACGAGCCTTTTTTATTGCTTCCTTTTGTCCGAATTTCTTAGCCGTGTCCCTGTGTTCAGATAGTGAAAAGCGATACTAAAAATTTCCCCGAAACATGGGACATTAGCCCATTACTGCAGACCCCCAAGGGGAATGGGTAAACGTGTTATCTTTCTCGGTGTGGTGTGGTTGTGGGGTTGCAAGCTAGATTTGCAAGCTAGATTGTTTTTGTTGTATTTTTTTACACGGTCACTTTTGGGTTTGATTCTGTGGAATGAAAAGAAAAACATAACATATAATCTGTGCAAAAGTTGGTATTGCAGCTGCCATACCAATCCGGCCCCACTGCAAAAGCTGGTATGGCAACTGCCATACTGGTTCCGGAGCCACTGAGTGCAACTGATAATTAAACTACCCATTTTTACAGCCTGAATCGAAGCTTGCAAGCCTGTCAAAGAGCAAAGAGGGCAAAACTGTTAGGTAATTTCATACTTAGGGAAATACCAACATATATATATATTTTTTTTAAATTCAATATTGTGTTTCGAAGATAGTTTTTAACTAGTATAAGTGTTTGGATCTCCATCTCATGGGAGGGGGGGGGGGAGGAAAGAATAATTGGAGTGAAAGATTTCCGTTATTTTTTGAAAATACCAGTATGTTCTTCATACCAGTTTAAGATTCTGTTGTTTATTATGAAATCTTAGAGAGGGCGCCATTCACATGGTGCCATTTTGGGCTAAAATAGCACTTTAAAAATTATTGAGGGGAAATTAGAAAATAAAATAATTATACAATTACGTATTATTGAAAAATAATTGTTTAAAAAGTGAACTGTTAAAAAAGTTAAAGATGGCGCCTTTTTGGGCGCCTAACGGCGCCCAAAATGGCGCCCTTTGTATAATTATTGGGGGGGAGGCTCCCCCCCCCCTCCCCCCCTATAACTTACGGCCCTGATTAGAGTATTGACTTGATTATCATATTTTATTGTTAGGGTTTCCATATCCAGATGTTTTTGCTATTTGGCGACAAATCTTAAATTATCAAAAGTCAAATAGTGTGTTTTGGACCTTTTAAAAAATTTGAATGTAAAACTGTATGAAGGTATTTCATAAATAATAAATACCTGGGGTATTCCCAAGATTTTTAATGTAAATCTTGACATTTTACTTTTCTTCTCTTCATACATGAGCTGCTATTATCGAATTAAATGTTCGTAAAATTTGAAACAAAATTCCAAAATAAAATATTTACTTATCTCAATAGTTTGAATATCTACACCGTTAGATTTTGATGCTCAAATACATAAAGATTTAAAATGTTCTAAATAAACCCACAAGTTTTATTACAAAACAAATATTTCATCGCAGACATGAAAAAAAAATTATATATACCTCGGCACAGTGTTGTGTTCTTTAATTTTTCTATATCCAAAAATTGGTCGTACTATTTCCATTGCAAATTTTTATCAAAGATGTTGTCGAGTTCGAGTGCAATCTGTGTGTTTGAATTGATTGCTCTCGTTGATTGCAGAAATAATTTTGCCTTTAAGTAGAATAATTTTTACAAAATCTAAATCGATTCTTTAATGAAATATATTATACACCTCAATTGGGGGAGGGGGGGGGGGGGTCATTGAATCAATCGTTAAAGTATTTTATGAATTCAGTTATCCAAATATTTTTTCTTATAAAAAAACATCACATTAAAGGACCAATTAAAAGGACTATCCAATAAATAGTTATCATTGTTTGGTTCTTGTTTAAAATTAAAACTTAAAGGGAAACTTTTCGAAACATTCATTTTTTCTAATTCCATGCTAAGCAATTCTACTTAATCTATAATCGCTCGTTATTTCACGAGTTTTAAGATATACTTGCATTTTTAACGTGTTAATTAAAATGGAATGTTTCAGATGATGTAACGCAGCTGTTTTCACATTTCTCCGTACTTCGATTTCCTTGGCTGACAACAAATGAAAACAAACCTGGAGCCACCCACGACGTGAAACAACCCCATTTAAATTACTGTAGAGGGTACGAGATAAATTACATTTTAAAACTTCGGGAAACTATTATTATTAGTAACATTAAAATCAAACATTCAATGAAAAAAATATGTTTTGCTTATGATTATAAAGAATATGTGTCCAAACGCCGTAGTGTAAATTAAACTTTTTGAAACCGGACCGGGTGTCAGTCGCTGCTTTTACTCTAAATATTAAAGCAGAAATAAGAATCACAAACGCAACTTTGAGCATAAGGCCGCCATTTTTATTTAAATTCCAAAACATAGACAATATTAAATCACGTAGATTACGCAAAGACAAGGCGTTTCCTTTTGCGGAGCAAGGAATTTAAGAGATAAATATTAAGCATTAATTAAATATGAACAATTCTATTAGAAACCTTACACCGGGGTCCTTGTTGTCATCACTAATTCAAAGTTTGAGGGACGGGTTTTCCCCCCCTCGAGACTGAGGAGGTTAATTGTATGTAAAGACCTATGAGCGTTTTAAGACCAATATTTACCTTTATCCAAAGAAAGCAAACCAAATATATCTCCGCTGACATATGCCGTTATTTTCTCTACATTATTGACAATCGATAGTTTATTATATGTAAGCCTTTAAAATATTTCAGAAAATGTTGCATTTCAAACTTTACTGCGAATATCTGGTAAAGCACACACAATTAATTAATACCTTCATCGAGGACATTTCACTGTTCTTGTAGCAGCGCGTCCTCTAGCGATCATGTTTGTCATTGTCATCGTCAAAAATTGACGTAAAGAAAGTTTACACTATTTGTATCTACAGAAGAAGAAGAAGAGAAAACACCAAAATAAAACATGCTCAAAACAAGTCACACACACAGATGCTTAAGCTCAATGCAGGAAAATGAGGATGAAGTGATTAATAAAATATATGTTGCGAAAACAATGTTTGCTGCAAAAGAAGCACTGTAATTAAAAATCCGCTTCATTTGCATGCCCGCATATGATAATATTACAACCTTGGGATGATTAAAATTGCAATGTTAATGTTTTATTCTTAGATTTCATCGATTTCTGTTTGTTTTGGTTTCTCTAACTGCTTTTAAAGGTTAGTTCTGATTTTTAACTGGTTTTCTTTATATTAAGTAGCTAAGTTATTCTATGTAAAATTTTCTTCATGCATTATTTATTTTAAAAAATATTTCCGAAGAATATAGCCAAGTATAGGATTACGTACTTTGTTTGGTTTCATAAAGTAAAATTGTAGCTGCGTTTGAAAGTTGGCTATTTAAGAAATAATATATCCATAATTATGTTGTATGGAATTTATATATTCGTAAAAAAAATTTGCAGAAATTGTTTTAGCTATCTTTAAATTATTTTGAACTAATTTCAAGAGTGTGGTTTTATTTTGCGATTTGTTTTTCAGCTTAAATTTTCCAAATGGATCAAGTAGAGAACGAAGAGGATTTTTCTGGTCGTTTGTTGCACCAGGCTGCCTTGTGGGGCAACGCAGAATTACTGGAAGACCTTTTACATGGCGAAATGGTGAGTCCAAAGTGTAAAAGACAGTTACTTTTACTAATCTTTCACTAGTTAGCTCTTTTGTACTATCTTTATCATACATTATAAAATCACATATTTCTTGTTTATTTCCTGTTGTCTAAAAATATATAGGTACCATTTGGGTTGCCCCATATGGAATTATGATTTCTTTAAAAAAGTATTAAAAATGGTTTTAATGTGACAAACCTTTCTGTAAAAGCCATTGGTTACTCCGATTGGTGACTTTTTAGACACTACTATTGTGTATGGTTAAAGGTTGCCAAGAAAACTTTAGAATCAAGGTTCTGTCCCAAACTGTTTGTCATAGTCACTGGCCCGGCGACAAATTTTCAAACTTGGTGAGTTTTTAAGAGATGATAAATAACTTTATCTGACAACCATATGCACTAATCAAAAGAAGGGAATATTAAACTAAGGTGGCACATATACAGAAGATGATCAAGACAAGCTTAGCGGTTACCGAAAAAAATTGCAAGCAAAGACAGCGATTGGAAAATGCGATTTTCAAAATGTGGCTAAGCCCGAAAAATCACCGGGTTAGTGACTACAATTTGACCGCACTGTATACAAGATCAGTTCAAAACTTCATTAGTAAAATCTAAACGGACATGTTATTGGTATTGATATTTATTAAAGTGTTATACATCTGTTTATTTTTTTTACCGAATTTTATTGCATTTAATCCTAAATCCAATAATAAAATTCTGGAAATATTAATGAATAGGTTCTTGGATATTTATTGGTAAATCAATCCCAAGAAATCTAACTTCATGGTAAACATGGTACGAAAAAGAAAAACCGAATTTATAAAGTATGCTCAGAACTTGTAATAAACAGATTCCAAATATTTCTTTAAGTTAAATAATGAAACTAGTTTTCCTTTTTTGAAAAATCCTGCTGTGTTTCCCATATTTATCAAAGTGGTTAGTGACAAGATTTTTATTCTACTTAGGTAACAATACAGTAGGCTTCCTTTAAATCGGACTCCCTTTAAAGGTATCTTCCCTTAAACATGCACATTTTTTAAATCCTTATAGTGTTAAAAATGGCTTTAAAAAAATCTGTTTTATTATCGATTCCCATGTGATGCTGAATTTTTAAAAAATAGCAAAACTATCTCGAAAGTTGCCAAACTAGACTTCAATCAAAAAAAGATCACTGGTTTTTTTAATGGTGTGTGAACCATTGTTTATTGTAAGTTGTAATGCTTTAATACATGATAACATACTTATAATGCTGTAATACCTAATATCAACTATGAATTTATTTATAAAGTAAATTATCATCAATGTAGAAATGTGCAACCAAATCTTGTATATAAATTAAAGTCCCATTTTTTCGTTGTGACGGCATCACACCTGAACGGCTGGACCGATTTCACTAATTCTTTTTTCGTTGTGTTTGTTATTGTCAGGAGAAGGTTCTTAATGAATGAGTTATTCGAATTTCGAACCCGAACGTGTGTAGGAGTGCAAAACTTGAGCCGGTTTCTCCATAGGAATAGCATTGTAAGATTAGAATTTATACTTTTTTTTTCAATTTAAAAGAAATTTCAGCACGTTCAACGTGAACGAAAATTAAGTATAAGCACGTCAGAGCACGTGAGTTTAATTTGTAGGATTTTTATTTGAATATCATTATTTTATTTATTGAATTGAAATCTTTTGATTTTTTGTTTGTTTCCGAATTTAATTTAATTGATGTTTATAAATGGTAAGAAGTGAAGATATTGCTACAATGTATCAAGGCAGTAAAGGCGATTACTATTCTAGATCTGATGAATACTTCTAAGAAATGTTAATTCCCTCTACGTATAGCGTAAAAACTTTATGTTTATGAAACTGTCAATTTGGTACAGCTATGATATGGCCAATTGAATGTTGGCATTGACGGCTTTTGGCGAAGTTAAAAATTTAGCGTAGGGTAGCTATTCCCATCCAGTTGTATGGGTTAGGGTTAGTTTGAATTATCGTCACACTAGAGCTATACAAGAGGGGTATTTGCCACGGGCGTCTTTATTTAGAAACACAGTCATGTGACGAGCCAACACCTAATTAGGCACCCAATGCAACTTTTACATCGTACGCAGCGTCGGGACTTTGAAAAATATTTTACGTGCACTCCCACCACATGGGGTATTATTCTTTGGACATTTTTGGCTGCATTTGCCAAAGATCGATGGATTTCTCGATCAACCTTTAATTACAATTCAATATTCATAGTAAAGACAAGACAACGT
The DNA here is from genome assembly GCA_019343175.1 of Oedothorax gibbosus. Classification (NCBI taxonomy): domain Eukaryota; kingdom Metazoa; phylum Arthropoda; class Arachnida; order Araneae; family Linyphiidae; genus Oedothorax; species Oedothorax gibbosus. Next base: position 23,392,618 of record CM033274.1, on the reverse strand, counting down.
CTGGCGGGTCAGCTAGTGTACATATAAACCTTACTTTATTTCACGTACCTGGTTTAACCGGATATTTGGGGGCGGGGAACCCAGTCTGTAACGCACTCGCCTTGCATGCGAAAGGTCGCAGGTTGGGGTATTTGCAAAATAACTGCCAACGTTTAGGTCTGTGCAGCTAACAAGTCTGAGGAATAATATCCCATGTAAAGGGTTGGTTGGTTTGACTCTGTACTAGTAGCACATCAAATATGCTTCAAAGTCATGATGACATGTACGATGTTGCCCTTAAAGTTGTGTTGGGTGCCTACTCAGGTATCAGCTTATCGCTTGACTGGGGTTCTAAATTACAACGCCCTTCGCCAATATCCCCTGTGTAGCTCTAGTTGATAATTGAACCTAACCCTTAACTTCATTTTCTTTTAACTATTCTCAGTTTACTCTTGGTTCCATTTAAGAGTGTGCCTATTGTATGTCAATCTACGCTTACCAAAATCTTTGTGTTGCTGAAATATGGCCTATCACCATTGGCTTAGAGGGCTTGGCATTGCCACTAAAACCACCCAGGCGGTAAAAGGGAGCATTTTCCGACTTGTCCAAACTAACTAGTTGTCACAACTCTGTACTAGTAGTACAATTCGTTATTGAATGACTCAAGTCATGCTGGGCATGATTCCAGATTATGGTCAAGTGGTTAGGAGATAGCCTGTGTTATCAAAGGTTTTGGGTTCGAATCCTGTTTCACATGGATGTACGTTGCCATTCTAAATCGACTGTAACTCCAGATATAATTAATCAACATGTAGCAAAAAAGTTTGAACTTAGCAATCACAAACAAACCAAACCATATTCTAGTATCACATGATATCTACCAATTGTCTCCCTATGTTGCCTCGTTATCACCATGTCAGAATGATATTGGATTGACACCTGCAAGAAAATATATCATATTGTATGCTATTACTACTAGGGATGCAGAACACAGTCGTAAATATTTGCAATTTAACCAATAAGTACTTAATGTTAGGTAACTTTTGTATTCTGAATCATATAATTGCCTTGCCTAGATGTTTGTCTTTTGTTTGTAAATATTCACAATAATTATTAGGCTTCCAAAAATGTTATACTTCTATTTGATTTGAGTTACACAGTTTATATTTAAATGTATAAAATCTTATCTTTCTCATTTTAGAAAAACATTACAAATTCACCATTTTTTTTTTACTATTTTATTTTTAGAAATGATATGCTTAAGGCCATCCTGTCATTTTTTTCTTGATTTGCTCCAATAAGAACATGGGAAGTTTTGAGCATATTGCGAATCAATAGTTGTGGATATGGAGGTAAACTTGTTGACAAAATAAGATACTATTTAAAAATGGTGGAAAATGTTCTGCTGATCTTTTAGCGACATTGGAGTTATAGTCATAGAGATAGTAAAAAACCGTGCGCTATCGCACACTTTCTAGAGGAGACACATTCGTGCCGGACCGGCAGCCATGTTGAGGTTAGCTCCGAGAGTTGTGTAGAATAAAATACAGTACTAAAATTTCGTTTTTTTTTAAATTTAAGCTTTAAAATTGGAATCTATGTCTAGTAGCTTTTCGATTTTTTTAAAGACGTTGATTATACTTTTGTGACTCATAAAGTAGGATTGTTTTTAGGGTAGTCCTATTTCTCTTCAGCGAAATTTTTTTTATGTCAATATCAATTTTTCTCAATAAACACGTATAACACGAGGAGGTATAAATATCAAAATTATTATTACTACTATATTGAAAAGAAGTTTATATAAATAATAAATAATTTCTAACTGACAGAAAATATTTGAAATTTAAAGTTTTAAACACTCTGATTGGAAAATTTAATATACTACCGTCAGTGTGGGTAACTTTGGTCCAAAATCAGTTTTTTTTTACAAAAGAAGAAAATTTTAACTACAAAAACAATTTAAACACTTAAAATCATTATGCATTCTAATTATTGTACTTTTAAGAATAATTTCCAAGCACTTTTGTTAAATTTATAAATTAAAAAAAAATTGGTGTTAGTTTAAAAAATTAGGACACTGTTAGGATCCGGGCGGGTAACTTTGGTCCAAGCATGAAATACATCATAAGAAACATACTTTTTAACATCCTTAAAGGCTGGGTTACCGAATTAAATAGTAATATTAAAATGTTTAAACCTAAAAATATCAAAGTTATAAGACACATAGTTATTAAAAATGGTATGTAACTTAACATTTACATTGCAGTGCATCGTAGAGTGACATTATACGATGAATACCAGTATTGATTGTCGCTTAAAAGAAAAGTAAACTTCTATTTTAATAAGGGAAAAATAACTTTTTAGAAGCAAGATTTAATAACAAATCTAACAAGTATAATCTAACAAATATAACAAGTTGGTTTGTTACAGAATCTGTCACTTAAACCGCTTCCACACAACATTTGTGCTTAACAGGAAACACTACTTATACACCACAGAAAGAAATTCGCCAAACAGCGCGCCTTTAGCTAGTTGTAATGCCAAAATTAACTAATTTCTTTAATCTTCTTTTGCAGATTTAATAATTAATCTTTATCGTTTACTAAATTTTTTTTGAAGTTCGAAGAATAATGATATATTTTTTTAATATATATCTTTTAGTAGCCACCAGTTTACAGTTCGAAAAATAAATTAATAAGATTGATGCGTTAAAAATAAAAGCGAAAATTTGCATATTCTTTATGCAAAGTTAGAATTCTTTATGCATCTTTTTTCATACATATATAATGAATATATGTATTTTATGTTTATGAAACTGGAAATTTGGTACAGATGATATAATGGCCGATTGAATTTTGGCATTGGCGGCATTTGGCGAAGTTGAAAATTTAACGTAAGGTAGCTATTTGCATCCAGTTGTATGGGTTAGTTTGAATTATCGTCTCACTAGAGCTATACACGAGGGCTATTGGCCACGGACGTCTTAATTTAGAACCACAGTTAGGTGACGAGCCGACAACTGAGTTGGCACTCAATGCAACTTTTAAGAACGACATCGTACGTAGCGTCGGGACTTTGAAAAATATTTAACGTGCACTCCCACCACACGGGGTATTATGCGGGACACAGGACATTTTTGGCTGCATGGGCCGTTTATAGGTCGGCAGTTATTTTGACGATGCCCGGACCCGAATCTGGGACCTATCGCATGCAAGGCGAACGCCTTTACCGATTGGGCTCCCCAGCCCTGTCGAGTGGTCGAATATGGAGTTTAATGGTCATCACATTTTGGGCATTTTCGGGTGTAGGAGGGCAAATAGAAACTGGTCATTATATCACAGCTATTCTGGCAATTTAAACAGGGCCTATGGGAAAGCCCTCTAACTTCCAGAAGGGCCTGGATACAATTGCACTTCTATTTTTACGAATTAATGCTGATATTAGAATGGGAAGAAATTATAGTATACCGATGGAGTGCTGACCAGTGGAGAAGGGATAAATTGGTATGAAATAAATGTTTACTTAAAAAAAACAATCACGTTATTAAGGGTACACCCGTGCAACGCCAGGTTTATAAAGCTAGTATCTTTATAAAAAGCAAACGATTTTATTATAAAAGGAAAAAAGTAATATATTCGTAATTAGGAATTTGAAAATGTTTACATTTCGACTTTGTTTAATTATCGACATTGTCAAAATGTTGGCTATCAGGGCAAAATCGCAGAATAAAGTTCTATGGAACCTTTTCCAATTGAGCTACTTGAACGACTACACATGCTTCCGTTAGAGTTCCGGAAAGTTTGTAATTTTTTCTGCACACGATTAAGTGACCCCATAAGAATTTTTATCAAGCGATTACGATATGTCCTTGCGCTGATGTCCAACCTTTCAAGAACAACATTACATTAAATGTCGATGTGAGTGTATAGTGCCACCACTTGATTAAATGTGTAACTAAAGTGTTGTTGTTGTCGTGTTCATGACATGCACAAAAATTAGATAGGTCCAAAACTGTCGTAGACAGCTATTGCGAGTTCAACTGCTTTTTCAGAGAAAATTAAAACTTCTGGCTCTTCAATGGTAATCTTGAACTAATTTTAAACTTGAATTGCTTGAAAGAAAAAAAAAATCTTGCTAAATCCTTTTAAGCTTGAATTGCTGCGTAGCCAACTAAAATGTATACTTGTTTTTTAAAAAAATACCTATCGCAGAAATATGCCCTACATGCCCCAAGAATATTGTTTTTAACGCTTGCCATTTTCCAGATAGTACTAACTATTAATTTTTCAAATAGGGAGGCTATTTTTTTCTTATGACATCCTGTATAGTTGGCTTTTTTTTGGCCAGTAGAATATGTTTTCCTTGAACAAAAAAAAAACTTTCTAAATCGGGCATTGCAAGCTTTCTTGGAGTGTAATTCTGAATATTTTAGTGATTTCATTCAATATTTTGCAGCTAAAGAAAAAGGTAGAATCCCCCATTTTACGTTTAAAATTAATTATGTAACTACGTATTAGTTTAGACGATGCAGCGTTTTATGGCAAAACCCCTTCATTGCTCTTAACAGTATGAACGAATTTTTGAAATTGTTAGATTTCGATCTGACTGACCACAAGGAAGAAAGGAAGACTTTCGGAAACTAAAAATCAATCCTCTGCTCCTAGTTTTCCTGCTTTCATCTTATTTTGTTTGTTATTTTTAAAATGAATTTTATAAAGAAATGAAATGTTGAGTGTTTTTAAAGCTTGTCCAAACAAACTGTCCTCTGTGGGTTTATGATGGGGAGGTAACGGTGTATTGACATTCAGGACAGTTAAGTAGTTAACATACATTTGGCAAAACCACACGAGACGTCAAAAATCTGTCTTTCTTTCCTTTCTTCATTCGATTAGACTGAAACGTCTTTGCCTTCTTTTGCTTAAAATACACCTAAGTACAGACCAGTTTAAATGTATGTAAAATAATTTTTATCATGGAAGGAATACTATGGATGGTACGTTTTGTAATTTTATGTTCTATATTTATTTCCAATTAAAGATCGGTCATTTTGGATGATTTGACTGGATTTTTTCTGTTTACAAACAAAAAATTGTTAGTGACTATTATATTTCTAATAAATTAAGATTTGCCGCAAAATATAATATTTTTAATTTTCTTTTTTCAATTCTCGATCGTTCTGAATCGCAAAGAATGATTATTACAATAAATATAGGTCTAAAAATTAGCCCAAATATGCGACCGAGAGAATCTTTCAGTTTCAAAAATTGAATAAAGTTTTTAATCAGGTCTGAAAATTAGTGTATGCGCAGTTAAAAATTTTGGTGTACCGGAAACCTGAAACTTTCTAGCTGCCACTATTACTTAAAGCGTTTATTTACCACTTTCGCGGTGTATCAGTTATGGTTTTACCTCAAATTTTGTATATCCACGCTTCAAAAAGTGGTGATAGCTAGAAAGTTCCAGCAATCCTGCACCAAATTTTTAACAGTATATATTGGAAGTCAATTATGCCCAAAATGGTTTTATCCACACACTCATTTTCTATTTTACAGACTTAAGTAGTTTGTGTTAAAGTATTTTTCTTGTTTCTTTCTCTAGCTGGAGTTCCTCAATGCGAAAGACTCTCGCGGTAGAACTGCCCTCCACGCTGCTGCGACAAACGAAAACGACACTTGTACCAGAATACTCTTGCAAGCTGGAGGTAAGGTTACAGAATTTCTTTTTAACATTTTAGAGGCGTAGATAGTCCGCCTCAGAGGCCTAGATCTCAGGTGCGAGTCTGCTAAGTTGGTTTTCAGGATGGGAAAATCGTAGGAACGCATGTTGTGTGACTCGAGAAAGATCTCTTGGATACCCATTTGACTTAGATAGATTCTCTCCGCTTCAATATCGGCATAATTTACGTCTGTTGGAGGCTGTTTTTTTTGCTTCGAAAGCAGCTGGCAGTTCATGAATAGTTCCTCTCTGATTAAAAAAAAATGTTCGATAAATTTGGTGATTCTATGAAGTCAGACATTAATTAAGCTCATTATATGACGGATTATACAAATTCAACTATGAACATGTATTTTTGTATGAACATGTACCGAATTACACCATTATCAAGAGCATGCATTTTCGAACTTATGTATTTCTGAAAACTGTGACCTAACATTGACGATTTTCTTCCGCACTTTCGTTATGCTAATTGAAGTAACTACTTATGTTTTTTCAAGAGGAAAATATATATGGTGGGCTTTTTTCACACTCTTTTTCCACGGTCTCGATAAAGAAGCCGCTGAAGTGTTGATTATAACCCAGTTTACATGCTGCTTTTCTTCTCTAACGGCAGCGATCTTCTCGCGATTCTTCTGCATGATGTGATATTTAACTCAGAGTCAGAGAGGTATACTGAAAATTTTGATTTCCTGTTTTTTCTGCAGATTTGGAAGTAGAGTGGGATTGCATGTTTTGTAACAAAATCATTATTTTGTTAATTCTTAATGGATGCAACAAATGCCGTACGTTCAGAACCTGATCTACCATAAGGCCTGTTAGGACCTAGCCTAGGGCTCCTAAATATTAGTTTCTATTATGCTAAATGCTGATGATTACCAGAATTTCTAAAACTATAAAAATATTTCGAGACCCCACTTTGTTCTTAGATTGACTTTGACTTAAATATTTACCTAAACTTATTAGTTTGATCTATATTATTAGAAAGCAGATAAAATGTTAGCAAACAATAAGATACATCGGCCAACTAGCACCATCATTACGGGCAATCATGCACAACTATTTCCGTGAAGCCCCCCCCCCCCCCCCCCCCCAAAAAAAAATTGTGCCTATAGTCTGAGTTTTCCTAGTTCAAGCTCTGCATATGTTTGTACTCTTTCCTAATGATTTTCATTTATTGAAGAACCGCGTACCTTGATCCGCTTGTAAAGAAACTTTTAAATCAGTAATTGGTACTGAAAACCTTCTAACTTTTCTTTTAGCCTATACAAATTCCTAACCTCTCAGCACATTCTATCAAATGGCTGTAAATACACGACCCATTTATGAAACGGATATCAAAACTTTCCCCAGTTCTATTATATTAAGTAAAAGCCTAGACGGTAGATATCAATAACGACTAAAGCACCAACATTTTGGGTTTCAAATATAGACCTTCAAAATGATTCCTTTGATATATAGGGGCTAGAGTACTTTATATCTGTTCGATTTTGCCCTAAAGCCCATTTCAGGTTGAATAGGGTGCTAAGTTTGTTGCAGTTATTTCAACGAAGCTTTGTTTCCGAGCTTTACCTCCTAAAATCCCCCGACTCTTCGCTGGTTTTCAAATATAATATAAGAAATACCGGGTGGTTATAAAATAACGCTCGCTATTCGGAGTGGTCTATAGCTTGAATAAATAATCCGAATGCAACAAACATCGAGACACTTACTAATCAATAAGGGGGAAAAAGAATAGAATCATAAAAAAGAAACTCGTCTCTTGACCAGGGTTCTAAATTACGAGGCGTAATTGGCTGTGTTGGCCATAATTGGCTACGCCTCGTAATTTAGAACCCTGGTCAAGAGACGAGTTTCTTTTTTATGATTCCATTCTTTTTCCCCCTTCTTGATTAGTAAGTGTCTCAATGCTTGTTGCATTCGGATTATTCATTCAAGCTATAGCACACTCCGAATAGCGAGCGTTATTTTATAACCACCCTGTATATTCCTACGTACTACTCTACTATGAACATAGCCAATATGGTTGTTGGTAGGCAGAAATGGAGTTAATTCACTTCGTCTCTAAGTTGTAGTGATGCGCATGGTCTGCAACCATGTCCATCATTCTCTTGGAACTAACCAAGCGGGACATTGCCAAACTGCCTTCCGATTTACGCATCGCTACGTTGGTGTGACACATTTCTAAGTGACATTTTTGTAAAAAAAATCAAAATTGGTATTTTGTATCCAATCCATACTACACTACTCTTGTTAAAAAAAATTACTTTATGTTTCACAAATCGTTTGAGATATCCGTAACTACTGGACTCATTTAAAGACTCCTTGAATGACTGTATGGGCGTATGTCGATATGAAATAATATAACATAATATGCGTCAAGTATCTGGTGCGATCCAAATTATCCATAATCAATGCCTCTATCAAAATCCTACCCATATATTCTTTTATCTTCACATATTTCTAAACAAAGGTATATTTAAAAGTATATTTTTGAAGGAATTTGTTAAAAATCAATGTTAAATATTTGCTGAGGGGCAATCCATTCAGTGGAGTTCGAGGTCTTAAGCCTTAAAATGACACGATTTTTTGTGATATGAATGCGGTCGGTTTTTATATTGTCGGTTTGTTTGTAATTTATAGTCCATTCGAACAATTTTTTATTCAACATTTCTTTAAAATTTGCCGAGGATATGCTGGAAAAATTGAGTTTTTTGTTATAACGATGGCTTAATTGTGTTGACCTTCGTTCTACCGCATACAAATAAACGACTGAAACATATTCAAAGGGGCTCCAAACTAATTTTCAAATCCTCTTCCATAAATTAATTTCAGTATTTTAAGTTAAAATGAATTGTGTAGGTTTTCAGGAACGCAAAACATTCATTTCAATAGATGTTAGGTCTCGGGAGGTTTTACAATAGTCAAATAATTTAACTGATTTACTAGCTAGCTTCATTTATCTCTATTCACAATAAACCTAATTTTATATCCTAACTTAATTTACTGTAATTATTATTATTTAAACTGTCTTTTTTACTGTAATTATAATTATTTTTTAATCTGTGTGGGATAAACAACTTTTTCAAGCCAACCATATTACATAACGGCGTATGAACGGATGAGCTGGACCGTAAAAATAGCTAGAATTATCGTTTCACTTGTTCCAATGGATTCTAAAATAAACACACTGAAACGTTTTCCTTTTAAGCCGAAAATCCATCCAATTATTACCGTAAGAATACTTAGATTAAAATATTTTAGCTTGGTTATTATATAAAATTCGAATTGTTGAAACTGTTTTGTACTTGATTACTTTGTCGAAGAATGCAGTTGTCAGTTTTGGGCGCTATAAGCTGGTGTTGAACTTGATGATGGTGATAGTATTTTTCTCGCGTTTAAGTTAGCTCTAACTTTCTTGTTAATCCCATTGCAAGATTTTAAAATGACGTAAGATGACGATGCTCGATTTTATTTCTGATTTCTACAAGGGTTCCCACGAGCCTTAAAAAATTCATCAGACACCTTTAAATTCTGAAACCGTTTTGGTAATGGTGAGCCCTAAAAGTAATAGTCATAAAGCTTATACGTAACGTAATCGAGGGGCGAAAAGAAATCCTAAAATTATGATGTTAACATTGTAAAACCAGTGTAACCTTTCACAGAGTTTACTCCGTAAAATTGGTGGCAGCAAGTAAGTACCGGCCTCTGGTTTCACAAAGTAACGTTACGCTAAATTTTTACCGCAAAATAGGTGTGGCGTTATACTCCATAAATTTGGTGTTTAACTTTACTCCGTGAAACTAAAGGGAGATAGGGTTTTACTGATTTTACGGAAGAACAGTACGTAGTACCTACGGTTTTACAGTGAATGCAACTTTCTTCTTCCAGTGGCGCGACAGCCCAGGATGGGCCCTGGCCTTCCTTAAAAGTCCTTCCCAAGCCGACCTGTTCTTGGCCAACGACCTCCAGTTCTTCACTTTCAAAACTTTAAGGTCCCCTTTCAGGCAGTCGACCCACCTGAGTTTGGGTCTGCCTCTAACAGGAGTAGCTATGGGCTTAGCAAGGAAGATCTTTTTTGTAGTCCTGCTGTCTTCCATTCGAACTACATGTCCTGCCCATTTTATTCGTTGGATTGCTATGTACTTGACTATGTCTGGTTCATTAAAGCATTTGTATATTTCTGAGTTGTATATTTCTGAGTATAATGCTTGCTAAACAATGAACTTATAACTACCCTTTATGGCTCATTATTTTTTCCTACCTGTTTTGAAATGTAATCGAATTTCTATCGATTGAAGCATGCCTCTTATATGGAGTACAACATTTTTTGTGATGACATTTTGTTTTTACCTTCGGTCTTATACAGTAGGATCCTAGCCCTCTTGTAGCTCTAGCGCGACGTTAATTAAACTAAAACCCCCCAAAAATAGGAGCCTGATGTTTAAAATAATACATATAGAATTTTCAATGTAATCGTATTCAAAACCCAAATATAAAGTTATAATTCATTTTACTCCAAATGTTCATTCCTGACCGATTAATGACCCATTTGGAGACATCTTCCTCCTCTTCAGAAATTTGCACGCAATATTCCATGCGGATTTTGAGAACATTAGAATGACATATTCAAATTTTCTTTTCCGGTTCAGTTGTTGCATATATACGGAGTAAAATTATAGAAAAAAAGTTGTAAAGTTGCTGTTTAGAGGGATCAAAGCTATATGTATGTCCAATCAATTTATACAATATGAAATGACACATCATTTGCCTCAAACGTTATATAATTTCAAATTTTATATTTTCTCCCGCAAAGCCTATGGTCCTTTAAGTGTTGAGCAGTAGATGGCGATCTAATTATTCCTCATTCAGGGGACAATTTAGAAACTTTTGTCCTGCACATATAAGACCACCATACAGTTCGCTCAACCGGTTCCTCTGACGCATTCTATTCAAATCATGGAGGAATGAGTAGAGAGGAGTAGACACTCTCCATTCACCCCCATGGTGGGGAGTGAAGTAACTGTGAAGCATGGCAGGGAAGCGAAATTCAGTGATTCCGCCATCTTGGTGACTGCATCTCGGCGAGTTTTTCACCTAAGTGGCGGCGTGCGCTTTATTCATGTAATCGGAAGATTTTTTTTTTTCCAATTCAGAATTAGCTGTTTTCAATTGCAGGGTTCGTCGGTATATATCAATCGATATGTATCGTAATACATATCATGATATATATCTGATATTTATTTTTAAAATATCGGGATTTTTGATATTTTCATTTATGTGAAGTATTTTGAAATAAGAGCATTATACTTCATATTTATTTTGTCTAAAAATCAAAACTTTGAATTTTCAATTGTTTTTGAAAATTAAAATTTAAAATTAGTTAAAAATTAAAATTAATTACATTTAATTAGTTAAAATTACGAAACAGGCTAAAAAACAGCTACAGGCCTTTGAAAATATTTATTATCAGCAATAAGTTGATAATTTCTAAAATATCGGATATATATACAAATATCCGATATTTTTGAAAATATCATATCTACGAACCCTGTTCAATTGTGTGCTTAGCAGGTTATAAGATAAGCGAAATTTCAAGTTGAAAAGGTTGAACATAATTTGCTCTAACTTCAGAAAGTCTAAACTGCAAACAATAAAATCAAAAGAACTTATACTTACTACTTACTTCTCCATATGCTTACTTCGGATTAAATATTGTTGAAGAATTTTCATTCATTAAATAATTATCCTTTGTAGTTAACATGGGCAAAACATTGTATTTATTCGAATTGTTTTAAAGAGATCAGTAATAAAATACATCTTGGTTAAAGGAACATAAACAAACAATAGGTATCCTCACACAGTAATTGCTCTAATTTTGAAATCAAGATCTTGTAGAATAAAAACTAATTTTCTAATGCAATAAATACATTTAGTGAAATGTCTTCCAGGAATATTTTATTTTATATATATTTTTTAAATAGCTAAAGAAATTACCAAATATATTATACACAATTCTCTACATTGCTATAAGGAATAAAAAAATAGGTAAAGAAATAACCAAAAAATACATCTACTCAATTATCTTATAGAAAAATGTCCAATCATATGTGTAACTCCTGAACAAGGTTATTGATTGTAATTTACATAGAATATTAAAAATTTAGTATTGTTTGAAACAAAAATAACAGGAGACTTTTCCTAAGCAAAACTTTACTTAGAATGTTGTGACCAATATACCTTAAATACATTTATTCACTCAATCAAATTACCATATAAGAGAAAATATAGTTTAGTACAAATAAATTTATTGGCCTTTAAATAATAACCCCATGCTAGTCTTTTCTGGACATTCTTTGGAAATCTAAATGAAAAGTGAAGTAAGTTAATATATTACTTTCAACATAAAAACTGTAACACAACTTAAAATATAATGTACACAGGGTACTAGGGTAGTGACATTATAGCTGCTCGTAGTGATGTAAAATACTCGTGTTTTTGTAAATAAGGGTAAATACCAAGGGTAAGTACCCAAGGTAAATACCCAAAATACCCGGGTATTTATAAATTTCTCGACAATCTGTTTCCATGTTTTACGTTAATCTTGTTAATCTAAGTAATCTTGTCAGTATGATAAGTTGTCCACTGTTGTTTGTTCATAGAGTTATTTTCCTATCACTTTAAATAATTAAAAACAAAATATTTAACAAATATATTTGAAAAAAATATTTTAGTAATTTTTTTCTTTTGGATAGGTATGTACTTTATTCATTAGGAGTTGTGCCGTAATTGTATCTGCTTGGCGGACATTGGCGACAGAAAACCGGTTTTCCTTTCGGTTCTTCTTTCGCGGTACAAACGTGTGACTCGTGTCCGCTGATCTCTGGTGTAAATCAGGGTTGCCGCGAGAGAAAAACAAAGTGAGTAACCGATTTCCTCACACCAGTTTAGGCGATGACTCGCTTTCATCGTCAAAGAGGCCTGAGAGGAAAGTTTTCAGCGAAATTAAGCTGTTTTTCCCTTGTACTCTTCATATTTATCCACATATTTTCATATGTTGAATATGTCAAGAAAAGTTATGTATCGTATAGGCAATTATTGAAATAATTTAAAATTAAGTTTCTATAAGGGTGTTTATAGTATTAATAATATATGGGGGAGGGGGTATTTTACAACTAATGTTTTTAGAAGATCAATTTAGCTTGTCACAGGCTTCTGGCCTGGGAATTTATAATTTTAAATATATATTTGAATCACTTAGAATAATAATACAATGAATTTCTGCAGTGAATTATGTGTGTAAGAATAGTTATAAAATTATTACATTTTAAAACAATATTTCGTGCATAAAAAAAATTTAAAGTAATAAAACCCTTAATTTTGGGTATTTACCCAAGGCAAGGGTAAATACCCGGGTAAATGCCCTTATATATAACCTACCCACTGGGTATTTACCCGACTCACATCACTAAGCTGCTGTGGATCAGAATTCATTAGTTTGTTAAAGTGGAATCTGTGAATACCCGTTACTCTTTAAGAGTTTTAGCATACCAGTTAAACTTTCTGAAATTTTGAGCCAGGATCAAATATATAACTCTAGTGTCTTCTCCGTACATAGAGACAGTACATTATCTGTAAATCACAACATAGCATAAATAGTAAGAAGCACTCATTAATAAGATAATAAAATATGATAAATAACTGCAAAGCTACCTATGAAAAGCAAAAGTGATGCCAGGAACTTTCTTGCTGTGTCGATTTGTACAACCATACGCACTACAGGACATTTTGGATTATGAGCTGCATAAATAGAAATGTCTTAAGTCATTAATTCCAATTAGTTATGACAACTCAAATAAAAACGATATTTCAAAAGTATTAAAAATAAATTACTATTAACGGTAAACATACACAACATCAACGATCCAATTACAGTGTACAGAAAACAAAACAGAAACACAATCAACACACATATTTCCTTTTACCAGATCATGATTTATTTCAACAATATGAAAGTGAAATGAATAAAAGCTATCTTAATTGTACGTTAAACTGTACACACTAGTCTTCTACAACAGTGAAGTATAAATTAATTTACTCTGAAAAGCATGAATTACATTTTACAGTGATAGTATGCCATTGAATCAATCTATTTTTTAGTTTAAAATAATATATGCATATTACTTACCAAAAAGTATCTCCTGCATGAAAACTTTATCCAATCCTCAAATTATTTTGTGAAAAGCGATTCTCAATACCTAATTTGAAAGAATAATTAACGGTGATATCTTTTAAAGAACAGAAGTTCGTATCGCTGAACAACAGCTCGCCGGTTTGTTTTGCAGTTACCAAGATGGCGTCGCGGTTACAGTTGTGACTTCACCTAAACCTGTTAGTGTCTACTCCTCTCTATTCATTCCTCCATGATTCAAATAGTTAAATCCTGACCATCACTTTCACAAGGATAATGATATTCTGTTTTCCCGCAAACTTTGTTCAAACTCGCTGCAATGGATAAGTTGGGTTGGGTCACCTCTATGGTTAGGACCCACACGTTTAAAATCGCCTACCTGAAGTAAAGACGAGGCAAACGACCTTGCTGTACTTATAAAATCTGGGAGCGTATCCATAGTGCGCGTTATCATAAGTAGCTTCCAATATAATCTTGTACTTGTTGGTAATTTGTGTTTTAGTTTTGCACTAATTTTGGTAGCTCATTAAAGTAGAGACTTTTGACACATTTCTGTTAAATGAATCATAATGCCGTTCAACTATAAAAAGTTGTTCCACTTTACTTACCCCTTTGACACTGACCTAGAAATTGTGTTAATTCAATTTCCGAATAAACGAAGTTAGATTTTCAGAAATCGGGTACGTAAGCAGCACTAATCTGCCATGGGCAGGTGAACTGCAGTAACTAGACTTATACAGGGACCATTGTTGCAAGCACTTAATTTCTCTAGCCTATAAGAGAGTATACTGAAAGATTGATTATTTGAGAGCAAAAATGGTCACCATGGTTACTGCAGTTTAACCTGTCCACGGCAGTAATAACGGAGGTGGTAACTATTAATTAACTAGTGTATTCCAATTAATTTTGTTCTTTGATTTAGTTGTGGGTTTTTTTTTGCAATGTGGTGATAACAATACATCACACTGCAATGTAATTATAACTTTTTAGTGTCTTTTAATTTATGGCTGGTCAAAATACAGTCAAGAGGAAGAGACTGCGTCGATATTGTTTTAAATTTTTTATTTGGGCGGTCTTCCGGTTAAATGAATCTGCCGTTCTTTTATCAAATTTTCGGGCACGAATGCGATTCAATAAAGCGGCGTCTACTATATTGAAAGGATTAACGGAGCTTTAGCGTTGCAGATTGAAAAGACCCTTTATTATAAACAAAAAAAATTATAATAATTCCCAAATAAACAAGTGACATTTCGACACATCCTTTTTAAATAGATTATTTTAATGCTATATTAACGTAATTTGTGTATGACCCCCTTACAGATTTGCGTCTTTTGTAGTTTCCGAGTTGGCTCAGACAAGGATGCACCGCAATTGCTTTGTTTTCAGACAGTTAGTTTAAAAATAACAGTGGAACTGAATTTGCGACTTTAAAAAGGTAAAGCATGTCGTAAATAATGAAGATAATGCGGAAATAATCAGCTTATGAGATTGAACAGTTAGACTTTTATGGAGCTATTTATTTCTTCGTGATAAACTTTATGGGAATGCGATGCTTGGAACACGGTAATGATCATTATAAAATTATAAACACTTTTTACTATTTAAAGTACCCGGCGTTGCTTGGTAATACCCTTCAGTCGTGGAAATACGAGGCAACTCTTTTCTAATATTACTAATTTGCAGCGGTAGAATTCACAAAATATGAAGAATTTAAAGATAGTGACCTATCTAAAATTGCATTTAATAAAATGACAGTTATTAACAAAAATAAATTAGTTATTAAAAAAAATTATCGAAACAATCCAGTGCTTGTCCAAAGTTTTTTTATTAATTTTCTATTGGGAAAATCCATGACCAGTTTTGGAAATTTTTAAACCATTCAACTCTCACAGTTCCGATTGTATGTTTAATTTTAGTACAACGCTATTTATAATATTTCTACTGTCATTTTGGCGACCTAAAATTGATGTTTAATTTATATTTAATAAAGTACTTCATCTTAATGGATATTAAAAGGTCATGCGCAAATATTAGTCACTTTTGAAACATTCTTGTGGTACTTGGCACAATGCCTCGCATTTGCTAAGGGCCCTTCACTCAATCGTTAACCTTTCTTCTACAGATTAACAACCTCTCATTGTCTTTTTATAATCGATTAACACGAAATCTTATCTTATCCTTTGGAATTTCACAATAATCTGTTTATTCTGACAACTTACTTATTTGCAAGAACAATCAGGGATTGTAAATTTGTTTGAGTTAGTGATCGGTTTGCCTTTATGTTTACGGTTGAAATGAGAGTGCTTTTTAAGTTTAGTAACTAACTTAATGTCTGAATTAAGATAGTAAGTACCCTTATTAAAGTTAGGTAAGTGTTGTAGTTTTTTTTTAACTATTTCAATTGACTCGGAACGAACATTCTAAGAAATTTTACCTATTAGAAAGTTTGTTGCTACTGTCAAACTTAACATATTTTTTTCATAGACTAGTAAGTTTTAACTATCGCTTTCTTCACTTTGAATATCTATGCTTTATGTATATAAATTTTTAACATTTCCAAAAAAAAAAATGAATGAAAAAACTAGGGGTGTGTAACACTACGTGACTTTTAATTATCACTCAATAAATTATTGCACATTTAAAGGCAACCTTAGAAGATAACTTTGAAACCTTAAATGTTCTATGGCGGCTACCCTTTGCGCAAGTGCGTTATTCACGAGAACCTTATTATGACGTCCGACCGGTACTAGGACTTCGTGTACCAAATTTAAACTGCATGGCTCTTTTAGTTCGAGCTGTAAAGTGGTTTCAGACAGAGTGACAGACGTTCCTATGTTCAAAAATATTTGTTTAGAATCAGCATCGTCCAAAACGTGTACTGTAGGAAACACAAAATCTCCATTTCGGATTTTCGCCCCATCGTAATACTTCCAATACCGTGTATTATATACTAGCTTTATAAATCCGGCGTTGCGTGGGAGTACCCTTAATAACGGTTACTTGTATATGATGTAAACTTTTATATTATGCCAATCAACCCATTGGTCAGCAAACCATCAGGATATTATAACTTTTCCATACTGATGTCAGCGTTATTTTCTTAATTGAATATCGCACTGGATACCGTCCTTTTGAGGACGTACAACTCCTTTGGCTTCCTCGTAGCCCCTGTTAAAATTGCAAGTTTCATAAACACATAATAACCTGGCGCAGGATTAAGGATTAAAAATACAGTTGAACAATTCACCTGCTGCTGATAATTAGCAAGAATTGCCTATTTTTAGATAAGAATGTGTAGAAGCATTAAAAATAAAATAAATATTTTTAAAATAAAAATTAGGTAACGTTGAAATTTCACTCTTACATATTAAACTCAGTGCGTTTTTGTACTTGATTTTCGCTTGCGTTGCTATTTCTTTCAAATTGATCCTTTCAATTGATATTGCCATAAATCCTATAGGTTTACAACAATGCATGCTATTGCTATTCCAATGGAAAACGGCTCACGATTTCTCCTTTCTCGTCTTTGCCTCTTTGGGTGGGAATTTCGAAAAATCGCCTTTTAAATGACGCATTCATAACAAAAAGAAAAGAGCTCCTAAAATGTGGAATATGTACCTCCAATAGTTTTGACTGGGCGTTGATGTTTGAGTCAGTCAGGGCTTCTTCCTTTATAGATATAGATTAGGTAATTGAATGTAATAAGCATAAATTATTTTCTACGACACACACAAAAACTATCATGCAAATACTCATTGGTTCGACACTACCTCAAGCTTACGTTATATCTTTTAACGCCACTCATTTTCATGAATTCGGGTGGGTCATCTTGTATGAGTCTCTTTTCATCGTTCACCTCTTGCTTTTTTTAAATATATATATATATATATATTTATAATATATATACTATCAAAATTAGTTATATAAATATATTATTTATTAAGTATATATTTACATTTTGTGCATTTAATTTGCTATTTAGACATTTTGATGGAAAACTTGTTTAAAAAAACCGATTTTATTAAATTAATGGAACGTTTTCTTTTTTCTTTCTAGCTGATCCAAATATAGCCTGTGGACCGACAGAGCAATTCAAGGTGCGTCCACTATTTTAATCAATTTTGATCTTACATATATTTTTTATTATGTATCGAATATCTCCTGCCCCGTACCCCTAAATAGCTTTTAACATTTCCAAGCAGGACCCTTTCCTAAAATGAAATTGAATTTCAACTAGTTGGGAGATTAATGAAAGTCCGCCATTCCGAGTTATTGTCCGAAACTTTACATATTGTATCATGTATAGTAATAACTAATATTATTACAAACAGTTTTTAGATCATCATACAGCAAGCATTTAAAAAAAATCCTCAGATAATTTTAAAATGCTTCGAAAAGTGCCCAGCATTGCTAACACTTTTAAAGGGTATCCAACATATTCAAATCATCATAATTCAATAATCATTCTATCCATATTCTTTATTTTTTTCTTATTCCCTTGAATATTATATCTTCTAAAAAAGCACCTAGTTTTCAATAACCTTTTTCCTATCGACTCTCCATCTCTGACATCTGGAACATTGTTTCCCCCATGGATTCCCCCTGATGATTTTCCCTGCATTAAGCCGATACTCGTGGTAAAGCAAGTTCTACAGGGGTTATTCAAAGCAACGACCACAGTTTTTTTCAGTAGTTAAAGCCCTGGATCCTCACTGTATTTTCTAATGAATTTTTCTGCATTTAATTTATTAAAGATAGATTTAATGTCTTTAAACAATTTGTAAAGTTTCCATTCAAGAAGCGAATTCTGCTTCCCCATTAGAATGAGTTAAAATTGGGAGAAAGCTACGTTTGTCCCCAAGATGGCTGACGTGAGCTTGTCGCTACTTAGGTCGGAGGATCCAGGGCATTATCAGTACTAGCACTGGTCTGAAATGGGTCAATTTATGTAATTTGATGTAAATAAAATGAAACTGTAAAAAAATTGTAACGAATTTTAAAGGGCATCTACAAAACCGCGAACCATTCGTAAATTAACGGAAAAGTATTGTCTAGGATCAAAACAGAAATTATTTGCGAAAAATGAGGGATTTAAGGGATTTACCCATCATTTGTGCTCGTGTTAACCCGTTCCTTCTCGCTACCGTAAAAATAACGGACGAGGTTTCGCCCTTTATTTCTCGCTCCCGTGATATTTCCGGACTGGAGTGTTCAGTAGTAACGCGCCACAATAAGATTAAAACTGACATAAATCCACCAATGAAAACATCAATAACATTAGCTAACTTTTTTAAATTCCAAGCTAAATAATACAAATGAAAATTTAAAATAAATATATCTATTGTTCATACACAATTTTTATAGAATTTTCAGGGTTAAAAAAAAAGAAATTTTTATGACCATTCTTTAAAAAGTTTCGATCCTTAGGGGTTAATTGGGCTCCTTGGTCATTGCAGACATCCCTGCACATCGCTTCTGAGAACGGTCACCTATCCATCGCCAAACTCCTGCTGGAACACGACGCGGATATTTTAGCCAAAGACAGCTGCGGACTGACGGCCATGGACTTGGCCGAGAAAGCCGAACACCCGCACCTCATGGAGCTGCTCAAGGCCGCCGCAAGTGAGTACACCATTGTTATATATAAAACTAGCAAATTTATACGTTCTTCGCAGGGAATAAAAAAATTTCAAATAGATTCCAAATATGTGTACCATATAACCTGTTATAGGATCATGAACTTATTATTGTTTCCGCTCGTTATAAATTATAAAATCCCGTTTCATTGCCTTAAAATTCCAAAATGAAAAATACGCTATAAAATGCACTCATAAATGTCATCGCAATTCCCTCATAAATACATAAAACCTTTTAGCTCATTTGGCGCGTTTTGGGAAATAATTTGGCGAGAAAATAGATATAGCTACCCACACCCATTATACAGCTCTAACACAATGACCTTCGAACAACCGACCAGCTTATAAATTATTTATAAAAGAAATTGCCTATTTGGCGAATTTTAGTTAATAATTTGGCGAGTTTGGCAACGTATTTGGCGAAAAAAAAGACATAAAACACTAATAGCTCTAGTGCGATGGCCTTTATTAACCATCATAGTTCAGTAATAGCTTAACTATACATGTATTGCTTAAATATGCATACAGGCAGTCAACAGAAAAAACAATGAAAAATCATCAAATAAACCCACAATAAAATCCGGGAATGAAGACTGGCGGAAATACGTCACTTGAAACATGTCAATTATTTTTCAAATAATGAATTTAGTTTCATAAGTAATGGCATTAGTAAAGTAATGGCAAAAGAATAAAATAAACATTTTGAATTTTAAATGTTTTCGTTAAAAGTTTTATTTAATTTTTTCAGCCGATGGCATCAGGAAAGAGAAAAAATGATCGGATTTGAGCGAAAATTGTGTATTTTTTTCAGAAAATTCGAATTTTCTCTAAAAATGGAACAAATATGAAAAAACTAAGCCTCAGGTGCACACGTTGGTATTAAAGGGAATCTATCTTAAAAATTTCGAATTTCTGAGGGCAGTATAAGTAGCTCTTTTACAATCCGAAGACAAACAGACACACACAGACTCTTTCTTTTATTATTATAGATAACCTAGTGTATAGTAACCTAAACCTTTGGTCTGAACTGTAGTATTAACCTAGCAACTTTAAGTGGCTGCTGGGAAATGCAGAGTTGATTCGCACAAAGAGCGCCAACTAGGGAAAGAAACATCTTTTGTATGGATTTTTGTATTCAACCACGGCCAACTTCAATAACAAGGCCAGAGAAGTTTTCCCAAAAATGATCGTAGACGGAATTTTTGACGTCACTGTTCCGAGTGCCGAAGATCAAGAAACTGGTTCGGACGCATTCGGAACCCTAAAAATGTGGTCAGCCGTAAACGAGTGGTGCCGAACAGGTTTCGAGACAGGTTATCTTCATCTTCGGAATAACGTCACTCGGAACTATGACGTCAAAATTTCCGTCACCGAGCGTGTTTGGGAGAGCTTCTTTGGCCTTAGTAGTTGAGTAGGCCGTGATTCAACTTGGTGGCTTTTCTGAACTGTGTGATGCATGTAGGGGGTTCTAGAAAAAGGAGGGAGAAGAGTTGAAAGCGGTATGTTACGGATGTGAATACAAAATAAAACACAAAATAATACTTGATACACTCAAATACATACTTGCGCAATACTGCAAAATAAATTAGATAGGTGAACTTTGGTAAAACGTCGGGTGTTATTAGTCTGTTATACGTTGGGCGTCTGTTGGACGTTCGCTGTCTGTTTTGGGATACATCCTGTGTCTAAACCTGCATTCGTCCGTAGTGGTTGTATTGCGGTATGTATCTATGCTGATGAAGAAATGTTTGTTTTAACCTGTTTTAAAAATTGCTTTTAACAAATGTCTTTAATCTAATTTTTTATATTACTCTAATATAATGTTTTGATTCTTGCTGAGAAACTGGGTTACAGCGTAACACCATCATACATTTTTTTAATACGGATGCTGCCAGCGCTCGATAATCTGAAGCATTGATTGCAATAAAAATGGGGATGTATACACACACGACTTTCAATTACTGCTCAATAATTCAATGTATACATTAAATGTAATTATGTATATACCTTATAAGCTAGTTTCAAAAACTTGAAAACCTAAAAAGTTCTGTGGCAGCTACCCCTTGCGCAATGCGCATACGCAATTTTCTCGAAAACCTTTTTATGATCTCTGACAGGTACTAGGAACTCGGGTACCAAATTTGAAGTCCGTATAGCTCTTTTATTCCGAACTGTAGAGTAGTTTCAGACAGATGCACCCATGTATGTTCAAAAAACATTTTTTTCATAATCAGCGCCCTCTAAAACGTGTAGAAAACAAAATCTCAATTTAAGATTTTTGACCCCATTACAAAGCTTTCATTGCCTTATATTTAATATTAGGTAATTGAAAGTAAAAACTTATTTTTATTTCACGCACAGGCTTGGCGCGATGGCTATGCCACTGAGAATATACCTTCCGGGTTTCTGTCCTCGTCTTAGCAATCTTATGAACGGATTTTGCTGGGCAAAAAAAAAAAAATCCCGCCAATAAATAGCACAATTTATGTGGGTCTGGTGTACGCTAAAACTGTAGGCGAACTACTGGCGCTGTGCGTACAATGTCTCTATAATGTTGCGTTAAGTGCTAGCTCATTTGTCGGTCTTCATCATCACTTGACTGCGGTTTTAAATTACTAGGCCCGGAGTTGCTGATAGCCATCATGTATCTCTAGTGGGACGTTGTGACGATGTGCGTAACATATGACATCAGATACCTATTATTTTTACTTTTTGTCCATCTGTCCTATGACTTTCTGTCTTAACTTCAGTTATAACTGTCCGATTAAAAAAAAATCTTTCTGTTAGAAAGGTGTGACAGACATCAGATACCTATCCTTTGTGCCTTGGTTTTGTATGCCTGTCTATCTGTACTATAAGAACTTCAGCAAGTATTAAAGTAACCGGAAAGTAGGCTATTCTAGTTGTTATAATTTTAAAAAAAATCTAATTCTGCACATAATTTGTTGAAATGACGGCCAACGCCCATTCACAAATGACTGGCAAACTGTTCCAAGTAAACAAACTGGAAAAATAATGCTTCAGCTTTCAATCCGGATATGCTGAATATATACTGTTTATTGTTCCATCTTCTGATCTTCGGTTGAACATGTTGGCCGCTATTTTAAGAAGCAATGTTATTAATATTTTTTTTTAACTATTACTAGTATTTTT
The DNA here is from genome assembly GCA_019343175.1 of Oedothorax gibbosus. Lineage (NCBI taxonomy): Eukaryota > Metazoa > Arthropoda > Arachnida > Araneae > Linyphiidae > Oedothorax > Oedothorax gibbosus. Next base: position 23,369,944 of record CM033274.1, on the reverse strand, counting down.
CATTTTCTGTAGCAATGTTGAAAATGCTTCATCATTCCGCATATTTTGTTTTTTATCAATCAGCTGGTTCCAATATCAGATAATGCTTAATAAACTTATCGATGAAGGATGTATAATATCACCTCCGCCTCTTTCACGTAATTTGTTTTGTTACGTCATGAATTTAGGGAAATCTAATGCCTCATTTTTCAACATCGCTATCATCCTATCACTTTGTTTTGGGTGTCTTGTTCATCTGGTGTAAACAGTGTGCGAAACCAAATATTTATGTCTAAGAGTGTTTGTATTTAGTATAAGGTTCTGCTGTGGTAAGGACTTGGCTGATACTTTCTTCATGGGTTGACTTCAAAACATTGTTGAATTTCGGAGAAGTGCTTCTGCAATTGCTCATTGCTGATCAGTAAATTATTATTGAATAGTGACTCTTTAAATGCAGTCAACAGTTGATGATATTACAGTGTTATAATTAAAGATTACATCGCTAAATGAGTGAAACCGAGAATTATCATTTAAGCCGTAATCGTTAGAGAAGATACTGTGAACAACTTTCTTCTTCCATAGTGCTGTGACATACAACGGAACGTTTGATAGTTGAAAAAAAAACCGTATGCCTACGTCTGTGCACTTGTGCAATTGTTTTGAACTAAATAGCTGTCATTCCTTTCCAGAAGTTAACACTTTACATAACAAACAGTATAACAGATCCAGTTTAAAAACCTGCATTTCAAGATGTAACCTTATTTCTCACTTGTACACCAATTAGTAAACTTCAATAAGGTACTCATCAGTGAATTACGTCTCTTATCAATGCATCATCAGTTGGCATAACCTGTCATATCTTTACCATCTTTTTCCAAACCAAATCAATAGCGTGCGATACCGAAGAGTGTTAAAAATACACATTCAGTATGAGACCCTGTTATGGTAAGGCCGAATCGCATCGTTTACGTGTGTTCCAGTGACGGCGAAACTTTTGTGAGCTTTGAAGATATTCTTCTGTATGCGCAGTGGTCGTCGGATTACATTGTTTTGTTCGAGTATTGCGTCCAGGATTTATCTTTGCTGCCGTGGGATGTATTTTTAGGTAGGGTTTTTTGCAACTTTTATATATACATTAAGAGTTATGTAGCCACAGTAACTATAAATTGCTTAAAGCAATTGCATAAACTTTTTAAAATGTTGTGCTTGGTTTCACCATAACTACGCTTCCTGGTAACTGCAACGGCTGCGTGGTGAAATGTTTCACCGGAATTTCAGTATTAGGTTGAACCATTTTTCAGGTTTTGTAAACAAAAGCACTAAAAATAGTTCATCAAATGCCAAAAATATGGCGAAACAATTCATCACACAGCCGTTGCAGCTACTAGGAACTACATTTTTTGGTGAAACCAAGCGCCAAATTTTTTACAGTGTACATATTTTTTAATCTTTTCAAATAGATTATATTCTCTTATTCCTATAATACTCTTATTGTAAATTACTATACAAATTAATGTTAAATTTACAACAGCAAAAATTCTTACAGATTTTTGTTTAAATATTAATCAATATTATCCTGCAGGATGAAACTTTGCATTTTAATTGTGTATTGACTATTGAGGAGTAGTTTAGTGTAATATTTGTTAAAGTTTTTACAGGGGGATTGGGGGCAATAACCTATTGTACAAACCTAATTTAGGTTGAGTCGTCGTAATTTTTTTCCCACAAGTATACTATTTTAAATTTAACTTGTTTTTCGAATACTTTGCAAAAATAGGAACATGTTTAACGATTCTTCAAATTGCGGTCAAGCATGGGAAACAAAACAGCGATGCGTAACTTGGTGGAAATCTAAATATATGCAGCTTTGCTCACTTGATTAGTATTATTCAACGAAAAACGTTATCTGAACTTCGGCAAATCGGTTCCGCAGTCGACTTCGCATAATTTAAAAAAGTAAATAAATAATTTGGTGATCTCTCCTCTACTTACTTATCAAAACAACTTTTAAATTATTCCGATATGCTTGAAAATTTCGGATAAATTTTTCTTCCAACATTTTGTTCGTTCTGGTACATTCACCTTGCTTGTAGGAGTATGTTATTTCAATTTAAGGTAGTTAATAATAGTTGTTTCTACTAAAAAGCTAGATTTATAAAAAGTTGATGTTTTAACTTCTCTCTATAGAAATCAACTTTTTTGTACTTACAACACCATGTTTCACCGGAGCTACTTTAACATGTCAGATGTTGGAAAAACTTTTAAAACTACCAGAAAAAGCTTTTTTATTAAGAAAGTTTTATTTATTTTAAAGAATATGCTTTATTGAAATAAAATGAAAGTTCAAAAATACATATAAAAAGTCCCAGACTTCCTTAATTTTTCTGATTGTTTTGATATTTTACAATATACTTTTTATTTGTAGTTTATATACGTTTGTAGCTTAATTTCCATATATTTATTTTTATCTTTTAATTGCTACGGAGTATAAAGATTGTGCGACTATACTTAAGGGGATTTTAAAATGCCTTTTTTTTTAGTTTTGTTGGTTTATTCTTACAAGTTTTGAATTTCGCACTACGCTCCTTTATCCAGAACCATACCTAGTACGCTAGTTAGAAATATAATATTATAGTACTTTTTTTCAGTTTTTGTAACATGTATTTCCTGGTCAGTCGTCCTATTGGCAATTCTGTGTCACATATATTCGAAGTATTTTTTAATGTCCCCGTATGTCACTATTATGTGCATTATTTAAGTTCGTTCGAATTTCGCCTACCTGCATTGTTCGAAATACAATATCGAACGTAGGTGTTCTAGACATGGACTGATTTTTTTTGACACTTTGCCAAGGTGGCTTAAGCTAATTCTATAGCAACCAAATTGCATTTATTTCCCAGGTTGTTCTAAATTTAATAGGAAATATAAAACATTTAAATATTACGTATTTTAGTGTATGTGGAAGTTAATAATAGTAATGCTAATGTAATAACCATCTAAATTGAGACCGGTATATTAGATAATGCTTACTTAATCTTGACTGTACAGTTTTCTTTGTCCAAAACTGTTATCACCAAGTTGTCCAGTGTTAATGACAACATTTCTGCCAGCGTACAGAATTAAAGACCGCCTTATATTTAGTTACAGAGGGAAATCAACAATAATAGGATGTGCTCTACAAGCCATTAGGACTTTGTTGGGACAATAACCGAATCTGTACTTCTAATGACAATTACTTTCTTTTCATCCTAGGTTTAAATTATCCAATTACTTTTTTTATTTTATTATTTGCTTTTAATTTATTGTATATTGTTCCTTTGTGGCAAAGTTTTTCGTCGTGCAATATCCTTATTTTACGGTAAGGGCTGCTTGATTTTATTTCATTTGTGACCTTTTTTTAGCACTAAACTTCTATTATTATTTTTTTTTAATCCTAAATGTTTTATCGAATAATTTATCTTACCGTCGTCTATTCGGACAACTTTGGGCATTTTTAACGCAACCGCATTTTTAACTTTTCACTTGTCTAATTTTTTACTTATAAATCTAAGCAGTGGTTTCACTCACAAGCATCTCACAAGGTTTATATTTCTTAGAAGAAAAAAATTCAAAACGTTAGAAAAATTCGTCAAACACAGCCATTTAAGTAATTAAAAGCCGAAATTGGCTATTTTCGTTAATTTTCTTTCGCAAATTATATTAATATTCTTTTTGTCGTTTGCTAAATTTATTTGCAGTTCTAAGAATAAAAATGCAAAATTGCTTGGGTCAAATCCTAATATCCGTTTCGGCGACATTTGGCGCGTTTGTAAAATGTCGCCAACACCTGAAATGACGCTTCTTATTTCTTAAATAAGTATCAATATTAAAAAAAAATTAAATACTCGAGATTTTTTAAATATTTAGTAATAACAAAACATGAAACAACTCTAAATTACATCAATAAATGAAGAATATAAATTAAAACTAATCAGCTTTTATGCGATAAAATGAAGCGGCTTGACACTTTTTTAGTATACAAATATTGAACAATCAAAGAATCCCATTGTGCTTCTAAAACAAAAATAATTATGACATAAGATTTGAATATTTGGTGCTGCCATCTATCGTACTTTGATTTAAACACTTAATCTTCCAAAATAATGCCTTACTTGCCTTACTTCAATCTCATTTTAATAATTTAATATCCATCTACGCTAGGACTTAATGGGGTTTTAAATATAAAAGAGGATCGATGATTTTAGTTTTTACTGATGAGCACTGTTTTAGGTTAATCATTTGTTTATGTCGAAAAAATATGGTTTTTTAATTATTTATATACCAATAAAAATTTTTATGCCTAAGAGTTTTCCAAATGAAATATTTATTATGTGGTTAGTAAGGGAGAGTGGCCTAAAATGGGATACTTCTTAAGTAAAACGAGATACCGCGTTTTTGTCCCCAAGGAGTTTATTCCAAATATTAGCTGCAGGGCTCAAGTTCATACTATACGAAAAAATATAAATGAATGAAGTTAGTTGCCTGTAACGTCGAGATGCCAGTAATTCTTGAAGACAACATTTTTTCTTAACTGTCCCATTTTAAACCGTGAAATGATGCATAACATGGCAAAGAAATACTTCCGCAGAATTTGGATTTTGAAACTAATGCATTAGCTCAATTTGTCTGACCAACGTTTGGCTATTACTCTTGAGGAATCGCGCTTTCCTGAAAACGTAGAGGCTCTGGCCAACTGCCTTCTTTGCTTAAGAGGGACTGCCAGTCTCATAGTGCTAGTGAACGTGCTAGTGAACCTCAGGTTCTCGGTCTCCCTAAGTAAACAAGAGAAATCCGAAATTTGGAAAGAACCTGCATAAGAGGGTTGGGCCCTGTCACACGTGCCTGTGAACCGCAGGTTTTTTTAAACCTTTATTAGGCTTTTTGGAGTGGATGAGTGGAAAAGTTCCGTGTATTTTATGTGTTGCTATTTGATATTTACATCACACACAGAATTAGTCTTTTATTGTAAATATTTTCAAAATTTCATTGTGTATGTCAAAGTGTTTTCAGTATTTTTCCCAAAAAGGTCAATAGAAATCTATTTATAAGAAAATTAATTCAAAATTTCACAGAAATTGAAACAATAATGTTCAATAATTTTAAAATTTCTTCACTAACAATTAGTTCTACATATTAAATAAAACGGTTAATTTTCAAAAATTGACCAATTATTTCAAAAGTATGCATGGAGAATTGTTTAGGCAGGAATATATTTTTATGCAGCTCTAGTGTGTCTGCTGTGGTTCTGCCTGCGTGCAGCAGACACAACTCAACTCTTACATTTTAATATTGTTAAAAACTATAAATTCTGTGATCTGTCTACAATTGTCCCTTTTTCTTCCTTCAATGAAACCTGCAATATTTTAACCTGTTTTTAACTAAGAATTAAAGAACTAAATTAAAGTTTTAAACTATCTCTACCTCCTTGTGTTCTCATTGAGGCTAAAACACTACTTTACATGCTCGTCATCAACAAGAATTATATTCAAATTTACAAAATAACACTTAAAAATATATTAATATTAGAAACAGAGGGAACATAGTCATTGCACTTTTTTTAGAATCACCCATTAATTGAAAGTCCCTTTTTTCAGTTACAAACTTATTTATTTTGTTGATTCCATTTACGCAGTAATAGTATTGTAATTATACAATAGTTCTTGATGCAAGAAGTGCGTAAATTAAAACTTTACCGGAGTTTTTAGAATTTTATTTTTCGCATGAGCCGTTTCGATACATCTTTTTTTATAATCCAGTGCAAAGACTATTTTAAACATTGCATACAAGATTTTATTACTATTTTGCATATATCTTGTGATTTAGTTTACTTTGCTTTCTCACGAAGGCAGAAACTAACCCCACTGAGAATAGAATTGCAATACGGCCATGCGTGGGTGGGGACGAGGGTAAAAAAATGCACAAGGTCAAGAGGGAGTTGACCTTCGGCCGTTTCCGGAGGGTGAAACCTTTTTGGGAGTCGAAAAGTTGAAAATAACCCCACTAGAAATGCGATACTTTCAGGCTTGAGTGGCAATTCTCAGAAAAAAAACATTATAAAACAGCGTCAATAGGGGTCAGACGTCAGAAAGGGTGGTAGTTGATTTAGCGGAAGTATTCTTTCTCCTAATCGCGGACAGTACAACCGTTTGAAATTCGTATATGTCCAGTCGCTTGCTTGCAGAGTCTTCTTCCTTTTGAAAAAAGGGTTCTTTTGTTAAAAAATATTTAGTTTTTATTTCTATTTTGAAATGAATTCCTCAAGTAATGAATCAGACAGTGAACAACAAATATGTGCTGCTGCACTTTGCGTTCTCAGCGCCGAATTGTCTTTCTTTGATTAAAAAAAATATCCTACAAATTCTAGCTTACAAGTTAGAAATATTCGTGATGCGTATTCCAAATATTTTTCGACAATTGGGAAATTATCTTGGCAAAACAAGTTTTGTTGTTTTGTTAACTTATGTTTATGCAGTAGAAATAATGTCATGAGTGAAACAGTAACAACTTAAATGCCTATGTATAATTTGTGTATCTATTTTTGTCATGAGTAACCTTCCATTATAAGTATCTTTAAAATTACATTGTGTGTCAAAGCGTTTTCAAACTAAAATACAAAAAATATTTTGCTGTGTATGTTTATTATTATTTTTTTTAATTTTGAAGTGATAAATTTTTCTTAAATACAAATTTGAGTTTATAATGTACTTTTTGGGTATAAATATCTTATAACATGAATAGCAAGTTGAAAATAATATTTTTCCTTTGCCAAAACATTAAGCAACAAATTTTGCTACAAAATGTTTTCGTATTTTCCCGAAAACAGTTCAATAGAAATCTATTTAAAATGTATTCAAAATTTCCCAGAAAGTGAACCAATAATATTCAATAACTTTTAAATTTCTGCACTAATATTCTGTTCCAAATATTATGCTTATCTGCTAATTTTCAAAAATTGACCAATTATTTCAAAAGTGTGCATGAAGAATGGAATTCAAGTTTATAAATAACAATTAAAATATATATGTATTATTATTGGTAACAGAGGGAACATTGTAATTGTGTACTTTTTTTAGAATAGCCCATTAATTGAAAGTCCCTTTTTTCAGTTACAAACATATTTATTTTGTTGATTCCATTGAACCAGCAATAATATTGTAATTATACAAAAGTTCTTTGCATAATTACAATACAAATTGTTTGCAACAAGTGCGTAAAGTAAAACTTTACCCGAGTTTTATGAATTTTATTTTATGCATTAGCCCTTTGGGTACATATTTTTTTTATAAATCCGTGCAAAGAATATTTTGAACGTTGCATACAATATTTTATGTTGGTAAGTAATAATTAGGTAGGCTTAGTGGTAGTGTTCGCATTGCCACGCCACAGATCCGGGGATCGAATACCGGATTGGGCGGGGTCGATACATCCTTTCATCCCTTGAGTGGGTTGATAAAATGGGTACCAAGCATGCTTGGGAACTAAACACTGGAGATTTCGCGTGAGGATGACCACCTTACCAGAACATATGTCTAGCACCCCAGAGCCCTAGGTCACGAAAGCTGAAATGGGCACGGCAGGCCTTGGCCCCTAAATGGGCTGTTGCTCCGAGGAGTTTTGTTTAAATAATAATTAACTAAAGTTTAAGATAGTAATTTAAAGCGAGCGCGATATATTTCTTTCTTACCAGATCAAAAAAGCTACTTTTTTACGACTTATGCGCTTAAAAATAACTTTTACACACTGTTTTTCAAACGCTTTACTTTAATCAAGATTATTGATTTAAAGAAATAATTTTTGCACGGTTTATAAAAAAAAAAAGATTTTCTAAATTTTTAAATTAATTACCTCAGAATATATGCTTTTCCGTAGATTATATACATCATGTAAGAAAGAATCCATTTTCTCATACGCATACCACTCTGGGGTGTATACTTGGTCTGTCGCTGTACCAGTTGTTTTGGTTTTTTTAACTTTGCTGGACAGCTTTCTATATCTATTGAGTAGATATTCTTTTTAATGTTTTTAATGAACATTCAAAAGATAATTTTTTTTTGCATTCGTTTCCACGAATCGTGGACCATATTCCGATCCATGTGGTGAGGGGTGTTTTGGGTTCCATATGGAACTCTCTTCCTCGTACAAGTCCAAAAACTCCATAGTTCTTTCTCTCGACCAAGCATGTGCATCCATATTGAAATGTAGATCACACTGAATATTTCGCCCACTTTCTTATGAGAGTAGAAACTAACCCCACTGGGAAATAGAATGCAATAAGGCCAGGCGTGGGTGGGGGGGAGAAGGTAAAAAAACAAGGTCAAGGGGATAGTTGACCTTTGGCCGTTTCCGGTGGGGTTGGGATCGGATAAGTTTGCTTCTGGCTTCTATATTTTTTTGTAAGTCGATCGCATGCTCATTGAAATTATCTTGTTAGTGAGAAAATGCCCATATATTTGGAACTATATAAGGGTCATTTGAAGGTTTTTTAGGGGGGGGGGGGGGGGGAGTATCTATAAAATGAAATAATTTTCTATGCTAGTATTTACCAAATCATCTATTGTTAATCTGAGTTTATTTAAACTATTTTAATATAATTTACACCTAAAAAAACGCCGTTTATTAACTCAAAGGGCCACTGTCTTGTAATTACCCTAACCAACAACCCTACAATTCATTTTCGAAAGCGGAAAAAAAATTATTTTCTGCCACGAAAGGACCGTGTAGTACAGGTTTCCTTTGAAATTTACCGACTTCGAATGGACACCACGGTCCTGGACCGTCATATCCATTAAAAAGACCTCCATACCAAGGTCTTCACAGGTTCTGGGGTGTCAGACGTATACGTGTATACGCGGTCTTCGAATGGATACCACGGTCCTGAACCGTCATATCCACCAAAAAAGACCTCCATTCCACAGTCTTCACAGGTTCTGGGGTGTCAGACGTATACGTGTATACGCGGTCTATGATGGCGAACCTGCGGTTCACTAGCACGTGTGACAGGGGCTTAATGAATAGTTTTGAAATCACAACTTTTTCAAAAGAATTGCTTTGTCATGTTATCCCATTTTCACCAGGTATGAGAATCATCATAACATCAATTTATAGCTAAAGTGAAAAGAAAATAACATCCGGTTATTTATTAACTAGCAAATTTATACCCGTTCTTCGCACGGAATAAAAAAAATCTCAAATAGATTCCAAATATGTGTACCATATACCCTGTTATAGGATCATAAACTTATTATTGTTTCCGCACGTTATAAATTATAAAATCCCGTTTCATTGCCTTAAAATTCCAAAATGAAAAATACGCTATAAAATGCACTCATAAATGTCATCACAATTCCCTCATAAATACATAAAACCTTTTAGCTCATTTAGCGCGTTTTGGGAAATAATTTGGCGAGAAAATAGATATAGCTACCCACACCCATTATACAGCTCTAACACAATGACCTTCAAACAACCGACCAGCTTATAAATTATTTATAAAAGAAATTGCCTATTTGGCTAATTTTAATTAATAATTTTGCGAGTTTGGCAACGTATTTGGCGAAAAAATAAAGACATAAAACACTAACAGCTCTAGAGCGATGGCTTTATTAACCATCATAGTTCAGTAATAGCTTAACTATACATTTATTGCTTAAATATGCATACATGCAGTCAACAGAAAAATCCAATGAAAAAATCATCAAATAAACCCACAATAAAATCCGGGAATGAAGACTGGCGGAATTACGTCACTTGAAACATGTCAATTATTTTTCAAATAATGAATTTAGTTTCTGAAAGTAATGACAAAAGAATAAAATAAACATTTTGAATTTTAAATGTTTTCGTTAAAAGTTTTATTTAATTTTTTCAGCCGATGGCATCAGGAAAGAGAAAAAATGATCAGATTTGAGCGAAAGTGGTGTATTTTTTCCAGAAAATTCGATTTTTCTCTAAAAATGGAACAAATATGAAAAATCTAAGCCTCAGGTGCACACGTTCATATTAAAGGGAATCTATCTTAAAAAAATCAAATTTCTGAGAGCAGTATAAGTAGGTCTTTTACGATCCGAAGACAGACACACAGACAGACTCTTTCTTTTATTATTATAGATTTATAAAGTGTTAAAATAGTGTCGCCATCTGCCGTATATTTTTGGCATTTAAAAATTTCAAAAATATATAATTACTCGATAACATTTTCGTTTCAAATTTGTTTCATTTCGATGTTACGTTGATTCCCATACCTAGGGAAAAAGGGCTAACATAGCAAAGCAATACTTCTGCGGAACTTGTGATTCCAAAGCTAATGCATTAGCTCTATGGGACTGACAATCCCTCTTAATTAGTAATAATACAATGACATCACAAATCATACTGGGCAACTTATTTTATTCTCACAGACAGCATGCACATGACTGATCGAACATCTCCGACTATTGCACAATTATCAGAGCATCTTTATTATATAACAGCGTTGTTTTCGTAGTCATGTGTGTGCCTAGAAGATTAACGGAGATTCGTTCTGAAACTCGTTCCTTTAGTCGTAAATTTCGAAGTTGGAACGTGACCACGCATTAGGACCCCATCATGTGTTTTTGACAGAAAACTATTATATAAATATGAAATCGTTTATATTTTATTTTGGATATTTGGTTTTCTTGATTACTTTTAATTTGCCTTGTGTTTAAATTGTTTATGGGAGTTTGATATTGTATGTTTTTCTTTGATTTTTTAGTCTCTTATGCAAGGCCAAGAGATGGTTTCAGGTTGATTTGCGTTAAAATGTTATGCACTTCGATATTATATAACCTTACTATTCAGTTATATAATTTGAAAATTATATTTAACTACACGTAAATAATCTATTTTTTTTTTACATCTCACTAAAGTTACATACTTCAAAAGTATTTTTGTTTATTGTATCCAAAACAGGAGTTGAAGTAGAAATGTAGAAATAAAAAGGAAAAAAACAGTTTATAGGTATTAATTTTTCGAAATTTACTTGCAAAACATACTTTTAAATAATGTTTTTGCAAAAAAAAATGCAAATGTGTAGGATTTTGCTGGGGAGTGAAGAAGATATACACTTATTACTCAATCTTTTTTCTATGCGTTTGAAATTTTCTATTACATGTTTTCGTTTTGGAAGCACGTGTTTTAATTTTTAATAACTATATGTCTTGGAGTTCCAAGGTTTGTCAACCGTTGTTCCTTGTCACGCAATTGCCTTGTATTGTTCCTTATGATGTTGATAAATCTATTCAATTACTTATAGCTTCAATGGAGCGGGTGAAACGTATGCATTTTTAGTGTGGTTGTTTCTTAGGAGACAAAAATAATAATATTTTCTATCTTTTTGAGTGATGGTTTTTTTTAGGTCGATGTTCCATACTTGTATGACTAATTTTATTATTTTGTATCGATCAAATTTTTTGAAAACAAATTGACAAAATAATTGGTAATAAAACGTTAAATTAAGTTTTATTTTTATAAACCTTAGTTTACTAAACTTTTCTAGTAAAGGGGAAATATAGTATGTATATAACAAGGTTTTTACGCTTATATCATACAGTTAAAGATATACAGAAATAAATTCTATGTATAGATGCAATATTGAAATAAAATAAAATTTTAAACGTTATCAACATCAGGGTCTAATGGAAAATATCATAAGTTGAACGTGAGATAATGAAATTTATTAAATTTCGTATGTATCGGTCCGGAGATAGTAAAATCTCAAAGATATGTACATAAAATAATCGCTTGTATTTAATTACAAATAAATAAATAACAAAGATCTATGGAGTTGAATTCCCATTACCAATTTCACACGTTGCGCTTCCATCGCGAGTGGGTAAACAAAGAACTAGTTCGTTAGATCACTGACAAGAAATGTGCAGATATTTTGTCATTCAAATTGCCTTTGGCTAAGCAATTCTTAGTTCGTTGTATTCTTAATTATCACGCTTCGCTACACAGGGGTGTCTGGTTTCGTAACGTGATGCATACAATTAATTTCTCGGTAGATATCGGTGACAACTTTCCCTGTCAAAATTTAATTTGCTAATTTTTTTTTAAATCGATTTGTTGTATTTTATATGGGGGTTCGATTTCAGAGTTTTCCTTAAAGGATTGTATTAATTAGAAGAAGTTGAAGTGTATTCTAAATTTGTTAATAGATTACTGTGTCACTTGTAGTACTTTTTATCTAATCCTGTATTTTTTACTAGGCTTACATAGTATTTTTTTAAGTATTGGTAATATCGCAAATGGGACTAAATGTGACGTATCGATAAAAATATATATTTCAGGATAATCGTCTGCATATCCCTTCATTCATTTTTAAACTAATTTTATTTACTTTATTTTAATTTGTTAAGCATTATACAGAAATATCAAAATGTAGAATATACATTATATTCCATTTAAGGAAAATTGAAGGGTTTTTTTTAGATTAGAATTTACAAAAAGAAATATATATATATATAATCTTATGTGTGTTCAAAATAAATGTATTCAAAGAAAAGACTTTAAATAATAAAATAAACACTGAACCCATTATTTTCCCGATCTGATATTAGGCTTGTTTTTGACACACCATCTAAATCATTTAATAAATTCCATTAAGCCTTAAATGTCACCTACTCAAAGACCCTTGCAAATCTGTATCAGCTTCTTGAGTGGGCATGTCACTGGACATTTTGCTCATCAAACCAGAAGTAGAATACATTGACAGAAGTTTTTTTTATGGAAAAAAAGAGTTATATAATTTTCATTTGAAGTTACGGTGTGCATTTTAAATTATAACCTGTCCCCAGGCGATCAGAATTTGAAAAGAAAATTCACTCTCGATTTTTTTCGTTTGATGTTATTTAGTTAAAACTCGTGTTGTATATATTTTTTTTGTGTTGAAAGTCATGTGTACTGGACGTGGCATGGTTTTGTATATGAACCGGTTTATCTTCCTGTCAGATTTTCCAAGGCTTCAGTAAAGTTCTAGCAGGCCCTAACACCCCCGAAAAAAAATGATTTTGGTTGAGTTAAGGTTCCACTACAGCTATACGAAGGCTATTGGCGACTGCTAAATTATTAAAATGCTTTAAAATAATTTTCTTCCTAGTCCTGAAAAGCGTTAAATTTCGTTCCTTAAAAAATAATTTCTTTTTGATTATTGGTCTATTTATTAAATAACTAAAAGACTAGAAAATCTTTAGTACAATAGTTTAAGAAATAAAATACATATTCAAAAATAGAGAATTGTTTTATACATTTCAATTGTTTATTAAAAGCTATTTATTGGGCTAAAAAAATCAATTATCTAACAAATAAATATTTCATTAAATTTTTAAGATATCCCTGAACGTCTAGTGTGTCTTTAATTCAACCGCAATCCAACAAAGAACTAAATATTAAATTTTCTAATTATATCTATAATTAAACATAAATTGCTGTTTCTAAAGGTGGTGTACTTCGAAACTTGTTTCCCGGTTAGTACCCTGTTATTGTAGGGAAAACAACTTTTAGTACTAACTTGAGGATTCAGATGTGATTTGTGTGTGTAAGTTAAGATTTGCCATTGATGGGGCAATTTTATTAGTTTCTTGACTCGAAAAATAAAAATGTTCTTTGCCCTATCTACAAAAGAAAAATTTTAGGTTTTATTCACTATTGTATATTTTCCTTATTAAGCATTGATTTAGATTTTCTACCCATTTATTAAAAATAAACAGAAAAAAAAATTCTGATATACTGAATCATAACACATTTATGTATTTGATTTTCATGTTTTATCAGATTTATTCAACTCGTTTCTAATTATATTTCCGAACCATATTTAATTTTAATGTTCGCAAATAGTTACAAATGAATGAATGGAGGAATATTTATGCATAAATAGGGAGTTTGAACTTCATCAACTTTTTCCAACGATGATGTATGTCTGTTTCGTTCTCTGTCTATTGTCATGTATGGTTATAGACTTGATGTCTGCAAAAGTCCGGTAATTAATTGTAAGACGTGTCGTAGGAAAAATTGGGCGAGATAAGCTACAATGTCCCATGACAGGGATAGAAATAACTTTTCTAAAGAATATTTTTCTACGAATTTTCTGAATACTTCTCCGAAACGTCGAATATATCCACATATGACCATAAATGAATATTTCCTAAATTTAAACAAATTATACTGAAATATTACTTGAATCAAATTAGGCAAGGCTCATATGGATACAGACATCTTCCTTTAATATCAATAACTGCTGAATGTTAACAAAGCGCTGAACTATACATTTCACCTAACTTAATGATTGGTCCAACTTAATTTTCCTTATAATTATCATAGATTATCTCAAACTCCCAATATACCATTAATACTTTGTTCAATTCAAGGTTACGGCACGTGAATTCCATGATTCGAACGAACAATTTGTTAGATTTTCATACGAATCGCATTCACTTTTTTTACGATACAAGGAAACATGGAAGTACTAAGAAGCAGAATAAGCTAACTCAAGAATTGTTTGCGTCACTAATCCTTTAGGCACATCATTTCTTTTATTGATTACTAAGGTAAGACTAACTATAAGTAAGATGGTGTAACTTTTCTTGTATGTTACATCTTTCTTATTTGAAGCACCTTTTAATGTTTGTCGTCGACAGGGCGGAATATAAGTGTAGCATATTTTCATTATATATTTTCCGTGTTTCGTTGCTTTGATGTATTCCTATAATATCCTTACGTAGTTGAAAAGTTGATATGTCGCTTCAGTTTTTGACATTGAATAAAGGGAATAGAAATATTTTTTTGTTTGAATTTTGAGCTTGTTATGACAAACACACTTTGCTCGGAGGGAAGTTTAATTAAAATGCTATTAAGAAATTTTATTACTTAAAAAAAAACTTGGTATACATTATTGCATTGCATTATTATTTGTCAAGATTTTGTAATTTCGTTTTTTAAACTACCGTGATTTGTTTAGTTCATTATTTATCATAACTTACATTTTGCTCGGCAGTACAAACTTTGAATTTGAGAAAGTTCTTCCCCGTTTTCTACATAATTACTTGTATCTTAATGTATAAATTATTTTTCATAATGCTTATGAATCTGTATCAAATTTTATTATTACAGTCAAATACTTATAATTTATTGCTTATTTAAAAGACTTTTTTTGGGGGGGAAGTGGGTGCGGACAGTTTGAATTGCATAATTGAATCATTATGTGTCGATAATGACTTATTTTCTGTTGTTGCATCGTTTTATGGATGCAGTTTTCGAAAAGTTCCAATTAAATTTACAATCTTCAATAGATAAATCCATAAACGGTAAATGATGTCTTACCTGCAACATTCCTGAAACTTGGAATTGAATCAGCTGTGATTGTGAAATAGGATTCACGAGAGAGAGAGAGAGAGGGACTTTAAACTTTTTACTCATAAGTTAAATTATTTTCTCTTGGCTAGATAGGATAAAGTATTTAACTTACAACGAAGTGCCTGTTTATTATTGCTTTTTCATTATTTAAATTCACAATTATTGCATATCTATCTTTTACACTCGGAAAAAAACTTGTGAAAATGGCAATATTACAATATAATATAGTGTTGTTTCCATACAAGAATTGTGTTGATGACATATGAACGCGAATTTATTTCGGAATAATACATGCGTGCTGCGCCTTTAACACAATTGATGTGCTAACCATGTAATTATTATTTGGTCGCAATACAATTTTTGTATTGCTTCAAGATAACTTGTAATAACTGGGGGATAAAATATTGAAACTCAACACAAGTTTTTTTGAGTGTATATCAAATAAAATACCTAATTTTGCATTTAAGTCATTGACCGGTATATCCTTTCTGTACAAAGTTTGCATTGCTCTTGTTAGTATCTCCACTTTATTTGTTTTCTTTTCTTGGTATTGTTTTATTCGGCATCATAAATTTCTCTCGGAAGCACGTTTTCGAGATTAAATAGAAACAAATTCTAATTTCAAACAAGAAACCGGCTCTTTGAAAACTTTTTTCATTTCAAACGTCACTTCCTTAACGTCATTTCCCGCTTTGGTTTTTCTCCCTCTCTTAATTTCGGCAAATGGGATGTTGATGTTGTTGGGGATCAGTATCTTATGTAAGGCTTCGAGGTTTTACTCTGTTGTTTTGACGGGACTGGTGGCAACTGTTTAGAAATCGTCTGCTTGTGGAATTTTTTGCCTTTGTAGAAAAAAAACTTTTTTTCTATTTTATCATTTGAATTTGATGAACCTTCCTGATAGATTTTTAGAAATGTTTCGTCGGGAATCTTTGACTTTTATCTTTAAAAGACGATTTTTGTTTTGTGAGAAATTACTTCGTAACTCTGCAAACTAACGCAACTTTGTTTAGCACGATTCTTGGAGAATATCAGTGCATTCTTAAATGCATTAAATTTATATAGTTAAATTATTCAAACAATCTGGACAAAACTTTTTAAAGAGAAATATTGTGCATCATTTTAAGGAATAGCAAAACACTGTTTTATTTTTGTGTATCATTATATAAATAATGTGATCTTCAGTAACTAAAATAATGAGCGCAATTTGACTGAAGATAACAGATACAAAATAATAAATACAACTTTACTGAAGATAAATAACGGATACCAATTTACGGAAGATGTAGCAGAATACAAAGTATTTTGTATTAAATGCATAGAACGAAAATGTGTGTGATATTTTAGACATGACTTTTATAAATATATGTCTACAGTTATCTTTGTGAAATTTTCAAATTCTAAATTGTTTATAGTTTTTAAAAATATTTGATATTAAATGCTAGTCAGTCATTGCACTGAAATTGACATGGCTTAATAATGCATTCAGCAAATGCACACTCTGACTATGGTGGATGGTTGTACAGTGCACAGGATGTACTTGGAATCGAAGTTGTTTGCGAAGCTTATTCTCATTTTGTGGATACCTTTGATATACATGTTGGTTAGTACTTTTTTGTTGCATTTCCAAATTTTTGTGTAAAAGGTGTATAAATTTATGCATTATAAAAAATTATAAATAATTCATATCATATTTTTTATTGTCAAAATCGTTAGATATATTATGATAGAGGAATTATAAAGTAGCTGATTTAATGGTAATAATAATTTAAAGTTCTTATTTAAACTGAGAACTTCTACTAAGATGGTATAAAATTTAACCAGGAATAATTAGGAAGAATAAAATTTTGTTTGGCTAAGAGCAACCAAATACTTTTCATTTTATAACCCCGTTTTAAATAAGAAGTTATTGATTAACAATAATCACACATTATAAACTAAAAAAAAATTTCTATGGTTAAAAAACTGTTTTGTTATACTGAGGCTCATTTTTAATTACATTATAAGTTTTGTTTAAAATAACTTGTCATTACTCCGTTTTATTTACATGGATATATTTGCAAATGTTATTTAGTTATAAATGTATAAATATTAGACAACATTAAAAGTTAATTCCGTGAATAGGAAATACTCAAATTTGTTTCTACTAAACTATTCAGATTAGCATTTCAATCGGCATACAATTACAAAACTTTTTTTTAAAAAATCTGTTAAACTTTTGTGTGACTTGGTGTATAATGTTACTTCATAAAACTAATGGAAACTATTTTATTGAAATATTGTAACCTACATTTTTTTAAAGAAAAGAATGCATTAGAATACTTATTAACTCTAGTGAGTTCGCAAATGCCCACAAAAACATTAACTACTTAAAATATCATTTTATTAGAAAGTGTTTTTATTTTTGTGAACAATGTAAAAATTATTGATGGAACGGTATAGCATATACCGTTTTTATGTATTAAAAGTTCCATCAAATTTATGGTGCAACGTTACACCACAAAATTTAAGAAGGCTTCCTTCGATTTTGCGGTGTAACGTTAATTATATTATTTTTATATTTACGATAAGTAATACTTATTAAAAGATAATCGTTCTAATTATATTTTCTAAGAACAGCGAGCCTTTTTGCAGTTTATGAATGGTCGTAGTTATTTTGGTCATTTAATTTTTTTAAATGATTTGTATAGCTGTGTATGATAGTATTTGTATTATGCAACTGAGTCTTGTAACATAAAATCTGACAAACAGTGCAAAATCGGTCAAATCAAATTGCTTCAGCTATTCCATTCACTGTGTAATAAAATGTTCGTATTTCCCGATAATTTTACATGTTTGAAATTCGTAGTCTCATGTAAACTCGTAGTCATCTCTCTCACACGTAGTTGAAAATTGCATTTACCTATGTTAGCAAATATGGTAATTTTTCTTTTATTATTCTCTGCAAAAATATCAAGGAATAGATTAATTAATAAAAACGTCCGGTAAGTTTCTTTTCCTCCTTTGTAATCTATTGTTTTGAACATCCCATGTATATCCATCCTCATTTACAAAATATAAATGCGTGTTATTTTGAAACAGTTTAAACTTTGAAACTTTTCTCTTTGCCACATTTTTGGCATCACTATATCTATTAACCTCTTCTCTCCAGAGCTACACAACTATACATGGATCTTTGTAGAATTCACTTAACAACTACATTTTATCATTTTTCTTTATAGTAACGAACACTGCGAAAGAGTCAGACTGATTACGGAGGCCTTACAAAAAGTTTTTTCTGGGACAACTTATAAGACTTTTTGCTTTTAATATTTTTTAAAAAAAATTGACTACTAATTACAAAAAAACTGACAGAGCTTATTTGTTTATACATAGCTCACACAAACAAAATATTTTTAGTTTTACGCCTCAAAACTTATAATTCCCTTAAATTGACGTTCTCCTAAGCAAAAGTTGAACGTCATTATTTTTTTAATTAATTGCAAAACTTGTTACTAAATGTGTAATTTTTTTAAAAAAAATATGTTAAGAAGAATATATATGTAGGATATTTTAGGAAGTAAAGTGTTAAAGAGTCGGAAAATACTCCAATATGCACGTTAAAATATATTTAGAATAGAATCCTTGTTTTTATCTTTGAATATTTCAAGAGCTTCTTTTGAAATACCTTAAGGTTATAGGCTTATCTATGACCTTCTGACATAGGGCGATAATTTAGAATTTCAACAATCGTTGAAGAGAAAATAACTATTTAATCTCATTTATTAGCAGTAAACCAGAATATTGATTTTTTTCCTCTCCTTCTAGTGGTTGCGTGTTAATAATTGTATCCTTTAACAGTCACAAAACTGTTTTTTTTTAATCTTTAAATGAGTTTTTATCCAAATGAATTTTTTTCGTATTTGATAATGAATGGTTTATCGCAATATGGAGAAAATTCGCAACTTTTAGTGGTGGAACTTGTATTGTAATTATTGCATTTTTTCTTCTTCTAATGGAAGCAGAGTACTTTTTTTGTAAAGCTGTAATACTTTTTGTGAATATTTGTCCCTTTAAATAAGATTATTTAGGTTTAGATTGACTTTTTTACAATGCAAATTTAGGAAGTTTTATGCCACTTTAATAACACTTAATTCGGGACGAATCACACGCCAGCGTATGATGAACTAAAGATTTCGATAATGCTATTTTTGCTTCGCACTACCCGGCAACAAAATTTGCCGTTTAGTAATTGTTTAATCCATTCTCAACGGAATTTTGAATTGAACTTAAATGTGGTTTCTAAAAGTTTTACAACTATTTTATCAAATAGGAAATCAGCTGCCTATCTAGACGTTGCTCTTGGACGTAGAGTTAGTAGTCAGTACCGTTGTGACTTTGTCCCAAAAAGGGATGGAGAGTTACAAGAAATTTTACCAGACTAAAAACATTTATAATCAACAGAAAAATATAATTGAAACTCGCGTGATGTTTTTTATAATTATTACCTATTTCCGGTGACACTAAGCAGGTGATAAAACCCCTAATCCTATGATAATACTTATCCTCCCGTGATGATTACGATACACTTCAATTCTATTGAATTTACAAATTCGTTCCTCGTTCCATCATATCAGCTGCTCGACTCTTCCGAATAAAAGCGTACTCGTAGTACTTCATAATCATTGCACCTGTCCATATCGGAATTATGTTTGTTTTCTTTCCACATAGGTTGGTAAAAAAAGCCGATTTCATTGCAGTCTCTTTTGTTTATGTGGTATGATGTGATGTATTAAAGGGGGATGGAAAATATCTTGTTATGTCCACCGGAAACGGTACTGACGTCTTTTGTTTTTGTTCCAGATGATCGGGAGCAGCACAGGGAAGAACTCCATCTCGGTAAGTGAGGAAAATTTACAATATTTTCCCCCTCAAAATGTAATTAATTATTTTTTTAAAAAAATTTAACTGTTAAAATTAACTCATTAACGATGGTTATGGTAAGAAAATTTGCCACATAAAAATGAGCTGTATGCTTAATTTTATCTAAGTAAACAACATATAAGACAAATCAAGACTATCTTATCGTCCTGAATAATTTATTTAGGATAAATTAAGTTACACGAAAAACTAATTGAAAAAAACTTAAAGTTAAAATTTTTATTGGGAAATGATGGCGTTAATGTTGTTCACAAAGTATGAATGGGTAAATGTTCTTCATGCAACTGAAACTTGGTATTGAAAATAGCCAATACCCAAAGCAGTTAATATGAGACACCTTCGTGTACATCTCACTGTTTGGCTTAAAATCAATAAATAGTGTCTCTACTAATGTAGACAGGGACATGACAACCTTGGTGACATGTCAACCCGCGTTCAGCGAGGTCATTATTCTTATAAATGCACATTGGTTGGCCTAGAAGGCAATAAATAGGTACTAAATTTTTGGTAATGACGTCTTTTGTTTTTGTCTAAAATCTATTTAAGGGGTATTAAAAGAATCGCAAGAAATTTTTTCTAATTTCAACAAGATAGAAAGCATTGTTAATTGCTTTGAAAATCTTTTACTCTGTCAGAATTAAGTTGTTTCATCGAATTATAATAGTACTCAAACATGGTCTTATGTAAAATATGTAATGTAATTAATTCTCCAACTTAAATTTTAGAACATATTTTTACATTTAAATTAGAAATTTGGTACATTTTAAACTTGTAAAATAAGTAGCTAAATAACATTTTCCACATTTATTCTCTCTTTTACTTTTAGCTTTATGGGAAGCCTGCAGTAAAGGAGACGTGAGCAAATCAAAGCAGCTTATAAGTAAACTTGGTCGTGAGACTGAACTCATCATTAACAGTACACCCAATGGTTGTAGCACACTGCTTTTTAAGTAAGTGTTATAAATCTAATTAAATTCATATACGTTAAATGAAATGTAATTAAAATTTGTTATTCTTTTTTTGTGATAAGTGTACAGGATAAATTTTGGATTTTCAATCAGTATTTATGGTGTTCTCAAAAAATTCCTTCAAACAAATGTTGGTAAATATTTTATTTGTTTTGAATTATCTATATAAACTATTGTCACACACACTTGAAAATTTTAATTTGTTCTAGAGTAAGGGTTACAATTATTTTGTTGTATCTATTTTTATTTCTATCTATAATGATAAACAAGTAAGTTTTTAACCAAAACTGTAACTTAGAACTGTTTTCACACAATACTCGTGTGTCTAAAAAAAGTGCCAAACACAGCATTTAGTTTTATATTAAATTTTTAAATGGCAAAATTAAACTATTTTTCATCAAAAATTCAATAATTATTACTTATCATATCCTAAATTAATTTGTATTTCAAAGAATAAATATTTAATATTGCTCACACTTTAAAAAAAGTAAAACATTTAATATCAACATACGACATTGAAACTATCACCTTCAAAACATAACTAAATGAATTGATTTTTAAACACCATTACCCAGACAGACATAACCTTTATGAAAGCTATAAATGTAGCATGTAGGTTTGCTGTGCTCATTTCAGCTCTCCAAGGTTGACCAAGCGCTCTGATATGTGAAGCATATGTTCCAGTCAGGTGGTCAACCTCGCTCATATTCCCCAGTGTTTAGTTTCCAAGCAAATTTAGTTCTCATTTTCTCGAACAAGTTAAGGGATAAGTGAACCTTACCCAAACTGGGATTTCAATAACTGAAATAGGGAGAGTGTGAACTTCATTATTGTTACAACTACAACAGAAATCTATAGAAAACCTGAATAAGTTAATTTCCTGGTATACAATAAGTAATAGTTTTACATTAACATACTTGTGTTTTTATAGTTAATATAACTATTCTTTGATTTCTTTTTTTCCTCAGAGCTTGTGAAGAAGGACAAAAAGAAATTGTTAAATTGCTTTTAGAAAATGGGGCTGATGGAAGAATACACCCAATTACAAAATACTCCCCACTCTACATTGCTTGTTACTATGGACGCAAAGACATAGCAGAAATTTTAATCAAGGTGACTGATTTACATTTCTTTTAAAACAATTTTTTTGTAATATTTTATTAATAATTTAGTTATTAAACTTTTGTTTCAGAAATTTCCAGAGCTAGTTATTGTTGAGACTGTGGAAAGGTGGCTTCCAATCCATGCAGCTGTTATCAATGGTCACATAGGTGTTCTCGACCTCCTCCTCAAGTTTCCATATGAGACAACAGTGTTGCAAAAGTACATGGATAGGACACAACAGTGGGAATATTTCTTTCCATTTGATATCAATGCAAAAGATGTTACCGAACAAACAGTGTTATACGTGGCATGTCTCATGGGAAACCAGAGGATCGTCGATCTCCTTCTAAAATTTAAAATTCCTGCCAAAAAAGTTAAAAAGGAAGATGAATCTCTTGATGAAAAGAAGAACGATGGGCTCAAGTCTGGTTCAAATATCAGTCCAACCAGAAAACGATTGTCTACCGGCATTCAGAGTATGATCTCTAAACTTAGCTTGAGAAATAACTCTGATAAAGAAGAGGATCGTAAAGAAACTGAAATATGTCCGATAGATTTAGATCTGTATTGTAATAATAACACAGAAACTGCTCTTCATATCGCTGTAAAGAAAAAATATCATAGTATTGTTCAGCTTTTGTTGCAAAATTCAGCCAATCCTAATCTGAGTATCAAACAGTCTGCAGAAGAACTTAATAGGGCTAATGATAACTCTGGTTCATCTTCATCTGCACTTGTAGAGGCTTGTAAAAATAGGGACGTAAATATGGTTGATTGCCTTGTGCGCTACGGGGCACGAGATGACAATTGCAAAGCATTGAAAGTGGCTAGCTCTAACAAGGATGAACATATAGCCTCTAAACTATTAACTCTGAAAGCCTATCAAGATCCTGAATACAAAATCAACAAAAAAGCATTAGAAATTGTACCTTCAGCACACCTAGGTGGGCTGCTGGGCAGCGTTACATTCAGTTCCATGTTTCCTACCACTGCTGTTATGATTAACTGGCATGGGCAGAAGTGTCTTCACTACATTAAGGAAGAGTGGTTGTTGAATGCCAGCATGGCTCACAATGTGAAGCTGAAGCTGACAGCCCGCAACCAGAGCAGCGCTCTGATGGCCATCACCAGACTGGACATATCCAACAACCAACTCACCGAACTCCCGCTCTGCATATTCCAGATGGCTTCCTTGCGACACTTCAACGCAGCCAACAACAAGATATTCAAACTGCCTGAAGCCGACAAAAATGCGCCAATGACCACGTCTTCATCTCCGAAGACCAAACGTGACCCAAGGACCACAAACATGTCCGGTTGGTGCTGCCCAGTTCTGGAAGAGATCCACCTCCATGACAACCGACTGGACAGTGTCCCTCCTTGCCTCTTCACTCTCCCATCTCTAACCATGTTAGATTTATCTAACAATAAGCTCCAGACCTTGCCTTTTAAGATGTGGTCAGCACCCAAGCTGAAAGAACTGAATCTCTCTCTGAACATGCTGCATGATTTGCCGTGCAAACCTCCACCCACCCGTTCCATATCTGCATCACGATTAGCACCCAGTATTTCTGAGGATCAAGTCAATTCCAACGATTCTAGTCCCCGACATTCCACCATCGAATCGTCTTCTTTTGATAGTTCAGTGGACATTCCTAATCTTCTTTCACCCACCCAGGAGTCAGAAAAGAGGTTAAAAGTCGATGGCGATCTTAGGCAGCAAGAACTGTTTCATCACAACTTATGGAGTAATACTGTGAAGGTAAATCATTTGGTTAGCTTATTTTAAAGGTATTTATGTAGTTTTAACTTTATAAAGGTCGAATAAATTAAATATAAAAGTAATGCATGTTTTCATCAATCATATAAATTATTTTTGTTTGTGAGAACTAAATTGTATTTAACTTTAAACTTTTCACATGCTAATCAGGTGGTTGAATCTTCAAATGATAACGACACAGACAAGAACCAACGATGCCAGCTAGCTGCTCTTAACTTGGCTCACAATGCATACGAAATCGTACCACCCATATTAGCTTGTTTTACTGTGAACCTACAAAGACTAAACATGAGCTATAACCGACTAACAGAGATGGGACCTGTTAGTTGCTATCCAGCTGGTCTCAAGCATTTAGATCTTTCTCATAACCGCATTAAAACATGGATATCTCAACGAAGGATTGATCCTGATATCAATGTCGATGGTACTGGATGTTATAGCCAGTTTGAGCCTTCTATTAAGATGAAGTCCAGTGGATCATCTGGCGGTAAGTTTATATATTTTGTTTATTAATTCATTAACAACAACTTTTTGAATACCATTAACACCCTTATTTGTAAATAAAAAAAAGTTGACTTTTAAGTTTTTTAAAATTTGTTTTTCATGTAACTTAATTTATCCTATATAAATTGTTCAGGACTTTGACCTTCATTTATCTTATATTTTGTTAATTTAGGTAAAGTTAATGAAAAAGCTCATTTTCGCATTGCAAATTATCTTGCCAAAAGTCTTTAATAGGTTAATAAAGTAATTGGGTGAATAAATATTTGAAAGGCGTGTTTAAATATTTGAAGAGACTTCATAATGTTTTGAAAAAAATTTCAAATTTAACCATGGTGTCCGGGGTTTATTTTAAAGGTGTTATAACTAATACAAAAATATTGCTGGTCAAAAAAGCATCTATTGAAATGTATTGTTGTTGTCGTATCCGTGGACAGAAGATGGTTGCCTCCAAAAAGGTTGGACTTCTGTATGCACAAATAAGGACAAACACATAGACAGCAACACTTTATTGACAAGACAAGCATCCATGCACTTACCAACCGGGATTTGACCTGGGTCCTACTGGTTGGGATTCAGATGCGCTATCCACTATGCTGAGTAGGCAGCATTGAAATGTACGAGGGCTGTTTTTTTTCAACCTCTGATGGGCTGTAACAAAAAGACGGGTCGAAATACAAAAAAGATTTTTTTTACCAAAAGCAATGTACAATACTGCTTTTTTCTCCACATAATCACCGTGAAGATTAAAGAATTTGCCATACCTGTAAGCAAACTTTGAAAAACTCTCTTCATAAAATGTAGCCGCCAAGTGAGAATTGAGAGCAGTTATTCGTTTCTCGCAGGCAGAAGGGAACAGTGCTACAGAAATTCATCGAAGAATGAATAGAGTGTATGGAGACACCTTTATGAGTGATGGGGTTGTTCGTGAATGCTGTTGAAAATTTAAAGGTGGCCGAACTGATGTTCACGAAGAAGGGGACCAAGGAAGCAAGTCTGACGCTACAGACGGCATTGTTCCTGAGTATTTAGGGAAAACAGTGGGGGTTAGAGGGTTATCAGTATTGTACATTACTTTTGGTAAAAAAATCTTTTTTTGTTGCAGCCCATCGGAGGTTTAAAAAGAAACATCTCTCGTATTAATTATGATATATGTGATCATTATTGTCAAGCTCTCTGTATTGAAAGTTATCCTTTCAAACAGGAAGGACCCAGTCTCCCTCCTTGCACTCGTGGGGTTCAGCCAAGTCACTGAGCAGCGGCCTGGTGTGTCAGCATCGGCGGCAGGTCAAGTTAGATAACCTGAGGACGCTGATTCTTGCCGACAACGAACTAGACAGACTCTTACTGGTTCTGGAAGAGGATGACTTTGAGGAAGAGGATTCTAAGTCGGAATCCTTTGAAACATTAGACGTTACTGGAAAGGTATTACTTTTTTGGTTATTGTCTTCCTGTTGTTTCATTTTTCTTTAATCTGGGGCTTGCTAAGAGTTTGTGAGCTAAGTAGAATCTTATCTGCTTTTAGTTGATGTCTTCCTGCATCACGATTAGCGCTCAGTATTTCTGTGGATGAAGTCAATTCAAATGAGTTTAGTCCCCAACATTCTACCATCGATTTGTCTTCTTTTGATAGTTTAAGTTATTACACGAATATAGCGATGCATGTTATTGAGTTTCTTTAGTATAGCCTTGAGAATTTTCTATTGAAGTAGGAAAAATGCTGAATCGTTTAAATTAGAACAGCAGGATTTCAGATTTTGGACATTTAATTTTTAAAAAAAAAAATATTTGTAAAAATTAATAAAATCTTTATATATCCTTCTTAAAATCTTAAAAATTATTAAAATTGTTTACTTACGTAAGAACTTTTTTTCAGGCATTGCAGGCTGAAATGAAAAATCGAATTCTATTTCCTAACCTTTCCATGCTGGATGTCAGCAATAACAAAATATCAGACGTGCCCGCTGTCATATCTGAGTTTGGAAACTTATCCGTTTTGAACTTGAGTGGTAATGTAGGAATATGCCACCTACCTCCAGAAATGGGTCTTCTCAGCAAGTTGTGGAATTTGAACACTCGCATGTGCAGCCTCAGTGAGCCACTTAGAAGCATGATAGACAGCAAAAAGTATAAGACTATGGATGTTATTGGATACTTGAAATCCATATTAGAAGAGTGAGTGTTAATTCTGTTTAAAATTTAATTTATGAAAATAAATATAACGCAACAAATGAATAACTGCATTTTAAAATTAAATAAGACGGGAAATATAGTATAACCCGGTTATTGCATAATTAAAGAAACTGTGATGTTATAAACAATGAACGTTGAATATTAAGTATCATGTGAAATAAGTAAATGAAGTTAATCATGAATAGTGAATCATGTAAAATAAGTATTATGTACTCATATTACTAATCAAAGTTATAAAAATGACATCTTTTGAATACATTTTAACCCTACCAGCTATTAGTAGTACAGAGTTCAATCAAACTAATTTATAAATAATAATGTGTAATACTATCTAATAGTTCTTTATTCAACAGTATTATTGTTTGAAGGATATAAAGAGAATATATCTCTTATCTGATAACCAATATTTGAACTTCATGTCGTTGTTGTGCTTTGCAGTGCCAAACCATATGCTCGAATGAAGTTGATGATTGTTGGAATTGAAGGAATTGGTAAAACATCACTTCTAGAGCAATTGAGAATTGAAGGTACCGGTACATATCGAAAGAAACCACCAGAAGTATGTATCTTTTATATTTTAAAGATATAAAAGAAAAAATTAATTATACATGAGAAAAAAACAGACCTATTTATAAATATTTTTTTCATTATTAACAAAATTGAATTAATATTTTTGTCTGCTTTTAGTATATTCTATATTAACTAAGTTTCATATTTAAATAATTTAAACCATCTACTATAGTTTAGTTTATGAGTTATTTCTTTATATAACTAAAGCATTTGGGAAATTTTACATGCATGATACATGATCTAGAAATGTGAATGGGCAAAAATGTATGATGGTTATCTCTGTGTGAATTTTAAAATTATTTTTTTAATCAAATATTTGCTTAGAAAATCAAAATAAGTTTTTAAAGAAATTATCTCTAAATCCTTTCCAAATGAGGAAAATTGGATGTCAATAAAAAGTCATTTATAAAAGTATTTGTTTAATTCAATAAAACTATTGCATAAAATATGGAAAAAAATCCAGGTTCTGATAATTATCATATTATAATAATAATAATTCAGATTGCCATTTTATTGTTATGAAATTATGAGTGCTTTTTTTTTTATAGCACTGGGCTAAACGAACAGGCAACAAGAACATCAATCTCAAAACAGCCAAGGGTATCAACATATCAACTGTCGGTGTGGATGTGGGTGATTGGATGTATGAAAAGAAAGTTCGTGGCCATTCCAACTATGGACCAGTGGTATTTAGGACATGGGATTTTGGTGGACAAGTGAGTTGCTTAATTTAATTAATTGTGCAACATTTAGACTTTAGAGTAACAATTGGTCTTTAAGAGGGATTGTCAGTCCCATAGAGATAATGCATTAGTTTTGAAATCACAAATTCAGCAGAAGTATTGCTTTGCTATGTAAGCACTTTTCCCCCAGGTATAGGAATCAACATAAAATCGAAATGAAACAAATTTTAAACGAAATTGTTATCTAGTTATTTAATTATATATTTTTGAAGTTTTAAAATGCCAAAAACTTCCAGCAGATGGCGACACTATTTAAAAACTTTATTAATTATTAATTAAATAACCTGATGTTATTTTCTCTTCAAATTTGTTTTAAACTGATGTTCTGATGATTCCCATATCTGGTGAAAATGGGATAACATGGCAAAGCAATTCTTTTGCAAAAGTTGTGATTTTGAAACTAATGCATTAGCTCTATGGGACTGACAGTCCCTCTTAAAAAAAAAACCTATTAGTTTCTATTTATAGTAACTCTTGAAATGAGTCCTATGTTTTGTTCATGATGTAGTAAAGGATTATTTTTTTGGTCCAGTAATAAATAACTTGGTCCAAAGCTGGTACCCATTTTGTTAAAGTTATTTTAATTTAAATTTGTAATTATCCAATGAAAAGTTTTAGGAATAGTATTAAAGTTGGAATATTTGAGAATGACATCTTGAAAATTACTTTAAATACTGTTTGTATATCCTTATACACTAGTATGAAAATTGCAACAGAGAATTCTACAAAAGATTTCATTGCCTAAATATTTTAAATATGAAATCAGTAAAATATCAGTTTGTTAAAAGTTAAATATAGTTTTTTAAAGCACACTATTCACAAAAATTAAAAGCCTATCACACATTGTTAAATATGTCTTGCTTTTAACTAAAACAATTTTATTGAAATTAATAGCTTATATTCCTTGCATTTTTTTTTAATTCAATGTTTTATTTATGAATTTTCTACTTTTTTTTAATATTTATTTTAAAAATAATCATTTAAATATTTCAATACTATGTATAATTCTGGATATACGTGTGATTGCAGAAAGAATATTATGCTACCCACCAGTACTTTCTGTCAAAAAGGTCCCTCTATCTAGTCACTTGGAGAATCATTGATGGAGAACGAGGTGTAGATGGCATTTTGCAGTGGCTAGTCAACATTCAGGTAAAAGCATAAATATGGACATCGCTTATTACTTCGTCACAGAACAAATCCTACAATGTTTTTCAATGTACAGTCCCTGGACAAATTATCAAACGCACTGTATTTTTACTCTAGTAATTTTATGTTTCTTAAGAGTTTTTATTCAATAATGGTATATTTAAACTACAATATTATTGAGTTTTATTTAAAAGAATTGTTGTAGACTAAATATTTGTATTTATTTTAAGATAATTATGATTAAGATTAATTTATATTAATTATTTATTATAAGATTATTTATGTGTGGAATCGTCATCCTCAAATGCAGGAGACAGTACAGTCTTGCATTGATAGCATGCCGCGCAGAATTAAAGCTTTGATAGCGGCTAAAGGTGGCTCAACTAAATATTGACTTTTACTAACATTAATTTCACTTTTCTTTTAAACTTAATAAACTTAAATGCTTTTCTAAATTAATGCTGTTTTATTTATGTCAAATAAATCGGTAATTGATTGGATAATATAAAAATAAAAAACAAATCAATTTAAAATAATAAAACGGTACAAT
Organism: Oedothorax gibbosus; assembly: GCA_019343175.1. Classification (NCBI taxonomy): domain Eukaryota; kingdom Metazoa; phylum Arthropoda; class Arachnida; order Araneae; family Linyphiidae; genus Oedothorax; species Oedothorax gibbosus. The sequence goes on along the minus strand of CM033274.1, from coordinate 23,340,079 downwards.
ATCACCCGGAAATTAATATTTTACATGAAATCTTGCAGTGCGTCTAATAATTTGTCCAGGGACTGTATAATGCATCTACTAGGGAATATTTATGTGAATAACTTTTTCACACCTAGACTGGATACAGTCTAAACATATAAACGTCACCTGACTTTTAGATTTTCTAACAACGCACACAATAATTTTTAATCTGTAATATCTTAATTTAAAGTATAGAGGAGTCATCATTAATCATCTACTACTGCTAGAAAAATACAATTTTCAAAAATTAAAGAAATAAAATTTTCAGTTAAAAATTTAACTATAGTATTAATCTATTAATTTTATGAAAAACAAGTTTACATTTTAGCGAATTTCCGTATCCCTCGATAATTGAGTAATTAATTTAAAGTATAAATCTACTATACATAGAACTCTAAATTTTAAAAATTATTTGCTTATGATAAAAAATCAAATTCATTTTGTTTCCCTTCTTCTAAGGGAAGACTTCTAAGAGGAGTTAAAAATATGTTAAGCAGTTAATACTTTTTTTCATTTCATGTATTTAAGCTCAAACTTAATACTATTTTGTATACTACTTCTTATAAATATCATTAAACTGTAGGAGTGTAATTTACTGAAAATGAAACTAATTTTACTACTATTAATGTTACCTTATTTTATAGCCTATGTTTGCATGATTACTTATTGTATACAAAACATGCTGTAGTACAACAATTGAAGAGCTTAGTGGAAGAACGTGCTAAGTGACATTTTTGAAAAAATTGAGATTTTTGTGTCAATAAACGTATTATTACACCCTTTACAGATAACAAGTTTCCCCTTTTTCATAAACTTAAACATATTTTTAACTGTTTGCAAGTAACGTTTTTAACGTATTTAAGTGCAAACTATAAATTTTAAAGCTCATTTTCTCGTTTTCACCAATTTGTCACTTAGCACGTTCTTCCACTAAGCTCTTCAATTTTAATAATGCCTTATTCTAAAAATTAATTGGGCCTAATTAACACATTTTTTTACAGGCCCGTGCCCCCAATGCTCCTGTGATAATTATCGGCACCCATTACGACCTAGTCAAAGAGCGTTTTCCACCATCATACTCAGAAGACCTCCAACAAATGATCAGAGACCGCTTCATAAATGTTGTGGATGCCGATAAATGTGGTCTACCGAGGGTCATCGACACAATAGAAATCAGCTGTAAAACTCGACACAACATCAAACTGCTGTGCAATCTTATATATGATACAGTATTTGAACTGAAATGTCCAGGTTAGTAAAGAATAGAGCATTGATATTGACACTGTAACATAAAAATCTTTTACTTTTTTAAGAAATGCATTTTTTTTAATGGAATTCGTTATATATTTTTAAGATGTGAAAAGCAGTCTAGTTTTAACAAGCAAAGCAGCCATTTCCATTTACCAAGTTTATAAGTTTGTTTTGTAGCTTCGCTTTTATTCAAAAGTAAATATTTCTCAATTACCGGAGGAAAGTTATTTATTGGAAGATCGACCTGTATTATAAATATTTGTTGTACATGAATAATCCATTGAATTGATCGCTTTAAGAATTTCCATTAAGCTTAATTAAGAATGCAAGGAATTATAACTCAAAGAACTTGTTGATAATTACAGTTTTTTTTTGTATAGAAATGTGTGGGGGAACTTCTGTAATAACTACATATTTAAGTAAAATTAACTTCCAAGATGTGATAATTTGTCAAATAAGGTGCATCTAATGGGATTATTTTTTTAATTCTGTTTTTCAGGAAGTAAAGAAAGGCTGCTTGAACAAAAGATACCAGCAACATATTTGGCTTTAGAAGATGTTGTTGGTCTTTTAGCTGTTGATCGTCATGTGCAAGGCAAAGACCCTGTACTAAGGGCTGAGGCTTATAGGTATAATTTAAATTTATTGACATTTGTTTTTATTGGTTAAAAACAAATTGCGCAAATTGGTTGTAATATAGTATCATAAAAAAAACTAACATACATAAATGCAATTACAAAGGTTTTAGCATGGCAAGAAAGCATTTTGTTAAATGGTTTACTAACATACTTATGGGGATGCTGATTTGTATAGTTGTATTATAAAAAATGGTTCAACTTCAAATGTTGTTAGAATTTCTCAATTTCTGTTTCAAAGTGTTTATTTTTTGCGCATTCAATATTCATAAATCAGTTATTTCAAAAGATATATATTATAGAATTGAAATTGTGCAATTTTCTAATTGATTTCATTTGATGACAATGCATTTGAAGTTTTCTCTCTTGCTTGAAATATACATAACTACTTCATTTTATAATTGATTAGTGTTATCCTTATTCTTATAATAGCGATCTGTAGTTTGTGTGTTAACTTGTGCACTATAACATTATTAATTTGTTGCTACAAAAATAATCTAAATTTTTTGTTGAATTGTGATATGCATTTAATTTTAACTTATGTTGTAGTAATTTTTGGTTAGTCTTATAATAGTAATTATATAGATTCTTTTAACATATAATACTTTTTTATTGTAGAAATTTAGTAATGCATGAAATGATGCAGAGGTATAACATAGCTTTTCGGGATCTCTCAGAATTGAATCAGGCTACTACGTTCTTACATGAAAATGGTAAAGACACTTCCCCATATAACTTTTTGTTAGGCATTTATTTAAGACATATCGGTTTGTAGCTTGTTATAAATAGGGTTCCATTAATCCGTAGAAATACCTTAATTTAAAAAAAAATTTAAGGACATTTAGTTTAAGGTGAAAGGTGACATTTTAGTTTCAGGAAAATGCCTCCAATTCCTGTTTTATTCTTAATAATCGTAATTTCATATTAAAAAGCAAGGAAATAAAAGAACAATAAATATTTAGTATTGTGCTTATCAAAAGGTGTTGACTATTGATAATTGAATCATTTTAAAAGCAATTGCTTAACTACTCTTAAAAATATAAAATATCAGTTCAAAAGTTTTTGTTTATGACAAATCCTGTTTAAACTGAAATTCAGATTTTAGTACTAGTGTAAACTCCTTTCAATGTCTTTAATTTATGTTAGATGTTATTTTTTAATTTATGTTAGTTGTATGTTTTTTTTTTTTTTTAATGTTGGTCCAAATAATATTTTTCTGTTATTGACACTGTATGAAATTCTCTTTAATTAAAATCTCATTTTCGATAGGCATCCTGTTACATTATGAAGATGCAACTTTGAAGGATCTTTACTTTCTAGACCCACAGTGGCTTTGTGACATGTTAGCTCATGTGGTAACCATTCGTGAAATCAACCCATTTGCAAGAAATGGTATTTAAATAGAAATTACATTTATAATTATTAAATATTATGTATATGAAATTATTTAGGTTATGAATTCATTTTGTTTATGTTAACTGTGATTAAGTAACTAGTAACACAATTTTGTTTTTAAACAAATTCATATTTTTCGGTAAGGTTAAAAATTTTTCATAATTTTAGGCTATTACTTGTATGAAAAGGAAATGTTATTAGGATTGTGATAGTTAAATACTAGAATTCTGCAAAGAAAATAATCATACAAAACCTGACATCTTCATGAACATTTCAACTGACAACCCCTGTTGATAATTATCCTATTCCTTATAGGCATCATGAAAATTGAAGATCTGAAGCATGTCTTCAAGTCATCCCAGTTCGCCCCTTCCGATGCCCAGACTTACATCTTGAATCTCCTGAACAAGTTTGAGGTTGCGCTGACTTGGGACAACCGTACCATCATCATTCCCTGCCTACTACCCTCTGAGGAGCAACTGAGAGCTGGTTTTCCTGGTTGCGATGTGAGGGTAAGTAAATGGTGCATTTTCTATTCCTGGTGTGTTGTTGTTGTTCAAAAAATGTAAGGAATTGTTTGAGTAGATACTAAACTATTCTTGGTGTGTTGTTTTCATTGGAAAATGCAAGTTATATTTATTAAGATAGATACTAAACTATCACCAATAGCCCAAGTGCAATTGATTGGGTGACAATACAACATAATTTTTAAAGTTTATTAGTTTTAGATAAGGAATTCTGCCAATTTTTCATCTTAAAACTGTAGTTGCACCTGTCATATGATTATGTTTCAGGTAAAAAAAAAACATCTTAAGTACATAATCGTTTTAAGTCTTTTGGCAGAATTAAAATGTCGACACCCTTAACATCCACAGAGAGTTCAGATTAATTTTAATCTGAGCTTTGAAATTAGTAGGGTGAGCTACCTTATGGTGCTGCAAAAAAAAGGCCTTTCAGCTTTGGTAAATTTGCGGAACCTGCAAATTTCTAATTTGCCCAAAAGTATCCATATTTGAAGAGAAAAGAAAAAGGTCAAATATAAAGTTATAATAATTTAATTTTTTTTCCTGATTTTCCTTTTTAATATCCAATATCATTTATATGTTATAAGTATGCACCCTTAAATAGCATTATTGCATGAAACCTAATTTTTCTAGTTGTCTTCAAATCATTATAACTTAATTTCCACTTTCCTTTACTTTCCACATGAAAAAACACATCATTTAAATAATTATGTATGTTTTATGTTTCAACATTTGTGTTCAATCGAAACAATGTGTTGACTTCCATTCACAACTAATTTCAGGTTCCGGTCAGATCAAGAGTGTGGGCCATGCGAAAGAGCTACGGCAACCGGCACTCAGTTGCCACCACTCCTCTCACCCTGAAACTTACCACAACCGAACGACGCCCACAGAGACCTGTCAGCGATGTACCTTTGACAGCTGAAAACATCAGTGCTCCTAAGCTTAATGATCCACTTGAAAAGGTATATATCATTGTTAGTAGTTTCGGGAGTTTCAGATTTTTTAAATTTTATTTGTTTAGTTTTATTTAAAATTATAAGAAGATATTAAATAATACTATTTCTTTCATAATAATTTCTTATTTTAACTAATTTTAAGAATCAATGAGTGCCTTTAGCTTATTGTTATAGTTTCAGTGGTTATATTGAAATGAACATGTGTGTTCAGAAATCAATATTTTAATTTTTTTTTAAATTTATATAAAAATTTCAATATAAAGTCAAAATGTGTAAGCGTAATTTAGCGCTTTAAATGCAAGGTCGGTCGTGTATCTGCTTTTCAAAGCACTAAAATGTAGGTCACTTTGAGGGAAAAGGTAAATATTTTTTATTAATTGAAAGGTTAAGAAAAGTTTATCTAAATTGTTTAATGGCTAAATTAGGACAGAACTAATTATATGCTATAAAAAGTAGTTTTTTTTTAAAAGGGTTAGTAATTTTTGAAATTTCCAAAACTTATCTCTGTGTCTTTTTCCTAGGACACGACGGAAAACCCTGGTGTCACTTGTTACGTCCGTCACAAGACACAAATCGAAAACGTCATCAGACGCCTGCTTCTCATGTCCTACTTCCCAAGTGGATTCTGGTCCCGTCTCATGACACGCATGTTAGCAGATGATATTGTTGTCGAGATCATACGATCGTATTTCCTCATACCTAAAGATATTGATATGGATCCTTTACTGGCTGCAGTTTTTAATAGAAGGGCAGAGTGGATTTGTTGGCAAACTGGGATGGAATTGAGGTAATATATTTATTATTTATAATTGTTATTTTTGCACCTTAGAGCTCAATTTGATTTAATTCCAATCATCTTAGTTGGCTCTGAAACCAAGTGGCTCAGTCGATAGAATGCTAGGCTTGTAGCCCAGGGTTCAAGTCTCTTTTCGAGCATATTTTCTTGTGTGTAGGGTGTGGAGCTTTGTCGGTAAGGCGCTTTCCTTGCCTGTGACAGGTCCTAGATTCGTGTCCGGGTAACGCTAAAATAAACTGCCAACCTATTGTGCAGCCAATAAGTGTGGCGAATAATACCCACTGTAGAGGGAGTACACGTTAAATATGCTTCAAAGTCCAGATGCCACATACATACTATGCCCCCTTACTTGGGTGGCAGCTCTTCACTTGACTGTGGTTCTAAATTACGACCTCCATCACCAATAGCCCTTGTGCAGCGATATTTCAACCTAATCCTAATCGGTTGGCTTTACTAAATATTAACCAAACTTAGATGTTACCCTGTTTGATTTTAAAAATTGTTTAAAACAGCAGTGTTTACTGTTGTATGGATTCTTTCAGCTTTTTTTTTTTTTTTCTAGTTTAGATCTGGCTTGCTATATGTTATTGAATTATAAATAATTACACTAACTTTATTAAACTTGTAGTTATCTGTTTGCTCCCTTGTCCTTACTACTAGCTTCTTGCTATTATACCAAGAGCAAAATACCAGTTTAGCCACTAATAGATACATACTCTTCAAAAGGTTAACTTGCTACCCAAAAATATGGACACATTTGAACATGCTAGTTCTATAGCCACACATCATGCATTTTAAAACAAGTTTTATAAAACTTGAATTGAATCTGGAAACAAAATATTTTTCAGAAGGATTTAACTATAGTAGTTGTTCAAACAGCAATGTGCTAGCATTCAGTATGGTAAAAACTAAGTTCTATAATAGAAAAGGTGTTACGTTTAAAGTCCTTGTTCTAAGTAGTTAAGTGAAGTAATAGACGTTACTTTTTTTACTAGGGATGCACGGAATACCAAATTTGGCCGAATACCGAATAACAAATATTCGGCCTAAGTCTAAGCCAAATATTCGGCCGAATACCGAATATTCGGCCTACCTAAACCAATTTTTATTTTTTGTCGGATCTAAGTAAGTTGTATTTATTATTCATCAATTTCAATTAAACATAAACATATAAGTACACAATCACACAATAGTTTTAATACAATATAGCTATTAAATTTTTAATTAAAGCAACACAGAATAAAGTAGTACTCGTTTGTTATTAAAACAAGCCTTTTAGAAAGTGTAAATTGGTAAAATCACAACACGAAAACGGAAGTATGAAAACAAAAAAAAGTAGGTGGATCTGGTGTAGAATGAAAATCAGAAAAAAATAATAAAACCATGGCTTACAATATTATTATACAATTAAAATTATTTTTTTAAAAATCTTTTAGTGAAAAAATTACAATTGTGATATATATAGTAATTATGTTTTTTTTAAAGCCCACTCATTGTAACTGTTAACTTAAAGAGACATGTTTATTTAATATAACTTGAGTAAAGCTTGATTTAACATTATAAATAACTAAAACTAATGAATTTGAGTCTATTATAAAATAAAACAAGTCCTGTTTGGGAATTTTTCGACGTTTTATAAGAGGATAACTTGAAAAAATTTGGAAATTTTTAAATTTCACTATTCGGCTGACTATTCGGCCAAACCGAATATTCGGCTAAAGTGGCCGAATACCGAATAGTAACCGAATATTCGGTGCATCCCTATTCTTTACCATTTCATATTTTCAGGTACTTGGATACAACTTTATTCCGCATGAAGGAGCACCTAAGTCACCTAAACAATGCTCCATTTGAGTACCGTCAGATGAAATTCTTTGTTCAGCAGGAAGGCAGCTGGAGCGACATCGAGATAATAAATTCAGCTATCTTGGAGATAGTTCTTCCAAATCAGACAGTTGTGATACAAATACCAAAGGTAAGTGTTGATATTTGTTTATAGTATTGGTTACATAAAATAATACTTTTGAAGGTGACATAAATTTGTACGCTTTCATCTGCAAATTTATCAGCAATACCACAAAAGTTAAATATTGTTTGGCCATTTTAGAAGCAAAACGGTTGAAAAATAAACTTGTTGACATTTGCGCAATTATAGGTTTTGTTTAGATAAATGAAATCTTTTTTTATGATATTCAATAAAAATATGATATTTTGAAATTTATACAAATATTCATTTCATTTAAGGTTGATGCTGATGGGATGGTTATTGCATATGATAGTGTTGAGCTCCAGCCTAATACAGAGTGTGTAGCTAAACTGCTGTCTGTGTCAGTGGATCATATTGATACCCTTCTTGAGGATTGGTACCCAACATTGGGTACTAGATTTGTACATACTTCAGAAGGTGAGATACCTTAATTTTATATTTTGCTTTTTTAAATTAAATAACACTAACTTAAAGACATTTAAATAATGATTAATATATTTCATAAAAATGAATGGTGACAGTTACTTAATTGACAAATCCAACAAGGCCATCAGCACAATATCTATTTTCAAATAAATATGTCTCATTGATAGTGTTAAACTTAAAGTACTTCTTTATTCCGTGTTTCTAAATAAAGATTTAAAAAAAATTCTGTCTAAAATATGTCATTTTGCAATAAAAACATGTACTACAGTCAATTTAGTATAAATACCTCTACAGGGTTCGCCGGTTTAAACCATGGTTTAAACCACTTGGTTTAAACCAAATGGTTTTTTGTAGGAAAAAACCAACTTGGTTTTTTCTAAATTTGTAAAAAAAAAATCTAAATTTGTAAATTTGTTTGGCGAAACCTTGGAATCCTGCTCATCAAGTGACCAAACTAAGGTAATGAAGTACTTCAATGCAAGGCGGAATATGGCGCACATTATGCTGCAAATCTATTGGATCACAGATATTGTGGAAAAACCCTATGTGATGCACAGAAAAAAAGTGCTTTTAATTTCTTGCAATCAGTCGATAAGGAAATTCTACCATTAGCAATGCAATTTTTGGCGAAAAGGGCCCCATTTCCAAGCTATATGTTTGAAAGCCAATTCAACGATGTGGATCCCATAACTTGGTGGGCAAACATTGAGTTGACACCAGACACCAAGACAAAGGTTATCCATCTTTCAGAACAATTGTTCACTGGATCCCCTACTACAGCCGGATTAGAAAGAATCTTTTCCACTTTTGGACTGGTGCAATCGAAACTAAGAAATAGATTAGGCAATGAGAAAGCAAGCAAACTAACTTTTATGTTTAAATTTTTCAACAGAAACAAATGAAAATACTTTGATAATGTAAAATATATGTATCCTTTAATAAATTATGTCCTTCAAAATTGTGTAGATGTAGAAAATTAACTTGAAGGTATTTCTTTTTAGGTCTAGTTAGTTAAAAAGTTAAATTTATCCGTAAGGTGATATTACCGTTATACTTAGCTCAATTCATTTGTCTAATTTACCTTTGCTTAATTATTTACTTTTGTAATAGGACACTTTTTGATAAAGTAAGGTCTAGTGTATGCCTTTTGAACTTATGTGAAGAAGCTGAAAAAAAACAGCCAACCATCGGATATAATATAACCGATGAAATTTTTATATTAGATGGAAAAACCAAAAAACTGGTTTAAACCGAAAAAACCTGGTTTAAACCCAAAACCCGTTTTTTTGGGGGTTTTCTGAAAAAAACTGTTTTTTTGCGAACCCTGTACCTCTATTTGATGGACATTGTTATGATGATAACCAAATTTCACTCTTCCTTATGTACTTAAAGTATCTTCTATTACAGATCCAATTTCATCTCTGTAATAGTTTACTATCGAAATGATGCATATTTGATTATTGATTATGCATTTAAAAAACAATTTCAGTTATCCAATTATTTAATGCTTATAACAAAATTAACCAAGTTTTGGGTGTCAAATTTTACTTCAACCCACTCACACCTGTGCACTTTGGGGGGAGGGGGGTTATTTTCCTGAAATTCCCCCATGAAGTCTGTGCCTATGAGACAAGCAATCCTATTCGATTGATAAACCAAACTAAGGTAGCTTTTAACTAACTATATGGTTGTATTAAGAGTTAAGATGTTTATCCATTACTGGATGTAATGCTTTTCTTTTGTTAGTTGAAAATTTATTTTTTTAAGCATAATTTTTATTATTTTATATTTCTACTGCAGTAAAATGGATGCTATTCAAAATGCGATGAAAAAAAAATCATATTTTTAGCTACAGTCCTCTAGCTCTTAGATACGAAGTTAACAACTTCAATTAAATACTCACCATAGCTTTGTCACTCTACTGATTTTTTAAGATTACACAATAATTATGTTTTTGATTAAGATTTCAAAGAAATCTTATTAAAGTTATAACTGTAGATGTTTAGGTTATAAATATTCTTTATTAATCTTCTTTATGATCTCCTTTAACAAAAGTGGCTGCTTTTCTAACATCCCTTTTTCCAGGTAAATTCCTAGTCACCCGCCTAGTTCCATGCACCCAGTGCATAGTGGCCCATGTTAAAGAAGAAACAGGCTCATCGGACAAAGGCCACTTTTCCGTCACAGACCATGCCTGGGAACCCAATATGTGGCATGGAGGGGAACCACCATGGAAGGACTCTTTTGCATCACGTAACATGTATGCCGGTAGTAGTAAGCTGTCTTATTCTCCCAACCTAGCGCAGAAGAATAGGGGGTCTCGGAGTAGCACTATGTCACATGATAGTGATAGTGGTGTGGGACCTGATAGCAATGGTTCTAGGTAATTATTTTGTATGTGTATATGTTTTATGTGCTTATGTATGTGTTTAAAAGTATGTACATTTGTGTTACATGTTGTGTTTATTTGTATGTGTTTCTTGTGTGACATATATGTTATGTGTTTTGTTATTTTGACTATGGAGAACTGTTCTGTTTGTCTAATGCAAAGCCATCAAAATATAATTTTGGTTTTGAAAGTCTAGTTACATTAGCCTGTCATAACAAATTCTATCTGATATTTTAAGTAACAGAAAGTTCGTAGTATACTGCCATGGGGAGGTAAACTGCAGTAACCTCAACAATGAATTCTACCTTTTTGCTCTGAAATAATTAGTTTTTAAGCAGGGCTTGAAAAATTTCAGAAATATTACCCGTCCCCAAGGACGGCATGTCCAAGAATGTACCCGTCCTCCTTTGAAACTAACCCGTCAAACTCAAACTATATAAATAGCATCTAAATAAATATATATAATTTTCCCTTATTTATTTCAAACTTTTATATAAATTGCACACTGTAATTACTACAATTATATTATACAGTAATAATACATTTTTTGTTCTTCCTCACGGAAATCCACCCATGGAAATTCTTTTCTCCAAGTCTAAAAATGGTCGCTTTCTCTTCTCTTTGTCGTAAATTTGAAAACGATTTTCATTTGTTTTGATATCGTCGGTAGGACCATTTTCTGAAGTGTTTTTTGCCTTTTTATTGGAATTGTTTCCGATTAAGCTACCAAAATAATTGCTGATGCTTTGCTGCTGTTTCATCTTTTTGCCTTAAATATGCTGAGAACGGTAATACAAGCAGTGTCGGGCCGCATTCGTTTTCGAATTTTAGTGGGGAAGGTAAACGAAACAAAAACTTTCGAGAAGTGACTCAGAGGAGTAAGCGAGGAACGGGGCGCGCCAGGATTGAGGACCCTGATTGGAGACAGCAGGGAGACGTCAACAGTGACGTCACAGACTGGGTGGAGCGAGTGGCGCAGGCGCTAGACTCTTGTTAAGATAACAAAAACACAATTTAAAAAATAAACGAACTTTATCTGGGAAATGGCCGTCCTCGTGGACGTCGAATTCGAGAAATTGGTTGTCCTCGGGGAATTTTTGACCGTGGCGGTTTTTCCGGCCCTGTTTTTAAGTATACTCTCATATAGAATAGTTATTGAGTTCTTGATACAATGGTCCAAGTCATTTGTCTAGATACTGCTGTTTACCAGTCCACAACAGTATAGCGTATAGTGGTCATAGTTCATAACATTATTCGGAATTAGCAAAGGATGTTATTTTGATGCTTAAAAATATTTACCAATTTCAAATATCAATAGACTTTAATTATTTTTTTATATTGCGTGAAAAAATCCGATTTTTACACTATAATTTATATCAGACGCGTGCGAAAGTATACTTTTTAGAAACAGTGATTCAAAATTACTTTTTTCACCCAAAAGCAGTGAAAAAAAGTACTTTTAAAAAAGTACTTTTTTTCACTCTTTTCATAAGATGCCAACATTTCAAGTAAAATTTCTATTTCATAATCTTCATAAAATCCAGAAATTTATTGATCTGCTTTATTTATAAATATTATGCCTGGATTTTATTATTATTTATTTTTGAATCAGTATCCATGTTCAAATGTTTGACTTTAAACTAAAAAATTAGTTTTCCTTTTGTAGTTCCAGAGATTTATCGATGCCGATCTTCTTTACGTAAAAAAATTAGCACGTGAATTATTTTTGAACCAATGAGATTTGATTTTTTTCACGTAATTATAAAAAATAGTGTATGAAACACGTGTGAAAAGAAAACTTTTTAAAACACGTGTCATTATTTCACTCGCTCGTACCTCGCTCGTGAAATAAAATCCACTAGTTTTAAAAAGTGTTACTTTTCACACTTGTTGCATAAATAACTATTTATTTGACTTTTAATATCATTGATGTAAAAAAAAAGGAATTTACTGTCATTTTATTACAACAGTCGCAAACCGTCCACCGACAGTCGCCCTGAAGCAGAGTTGGCATCTAGTATTGATAACCACATGGGCATTGAACCTTTGCCTGAAACTGTGATCTACAGCTTTATGGTGGAAGAGTGCATTTTAACAGCCTACGAACAAAGACAACTGCAGTGCCCACTCCATTCGAACCAATCGTTGCTACAGATAGCTCCTGATACAGTAAGTTGATGAGATATCTGTTTGTATGTATGAAATGCCTTATGTATGCTCCAGGGTTTTCTTTTATTTTAATCCAGCATCATAAATACAGCTTAATCACTTTTCGTAAAATTTCCAAATATTTGGAGTTGGCCAGCTGTTTATTTTGATCAGCTGATATCTTGATCTTGAAATCTTTTTTAACAAAGTTAATTTTCCCATAAAATTAAACCAAATTTAATTTAATATCACTTGCTGTGCATAAATTGTTTTTTTTAATAAGCTTTTAATGTGGGAAAATAACTGTAGGAATTGTTATTTCATTACTCTTTCTTTTGGTTATAAATGGTTATACCTTAATGTATCTAATATCTAGTAAGAAGGTGTAACATATTTATGGTTTTTACATCCTTAGAAAGAGGATTTTTGCATTTGTAGCTAAAACCTGAAATTATTGGATCATAATCCATCAACAATGACTTTGTGAATATCATCAACACCTTCATTCCCGAAAAAAAAGTTATTAACTTTAAAATTTTAAAATGTGTTTTTTTGTGTAAATTGTTCAAGACTATGGTCTTCGATTGTTTTATATTTTGTTTATTTCAATAAACTCGAGCAGAAACTAATTAATTTTTAAGTGATAAATTTTCTTACCTTTAAACAGGCTACATTCTTTGGATTGCAACCAATTGTCTTGAGAATTTGACTTGCGTCCAAAAGTTCTTATTTATCCTCTTTATATAGCAAGTAGTTTATATAAAACATTAACCACAGTTTGTAAACATCATTCAGTCATAAGTCAAACATCATTAACACCTCTTTTCATTTCTGAGATGAAAAACATTAAGGGAAATTTTAATATTTTTTGTTAACTCGCTTTTCATAGGTGTGACTTTCGTCCCTATACCACACTTTTGGTCCTTTTTTAAGGAAGACAAGTGAGATCTCCATTTGTCTACACTGACCGATCAATTGAGTCTAGAAGAAACGTGTGAAGTGAGGTGGGGGTGATTCACTGAACAGGGCAGCAAACGAGCCGGTTCAATAACGAAACGCGGAGGAATGCACTGCAGCAGAAACGAACCGGGCAGAAAACCTAGAAACTTGCTTATTTCGCTATTGGGTTCGTCTTCGCTGGTCCTTAGTTAGTGATCCACATGGTTATTTCTTAAAAAAGTTGGAATTTTAAGTTAAAGAAAGTTAATTTCTTTGGAACTAAAAATTTTAAAATACATTTAGGAGCCCAAGTCAATATGATAGAGAGGTCTCATACAAGCATTGCATACAAGTGTAGGGAAAATAGTTTTTTTCTGCCCTGTTCGCTCAAAAGGGTGCGAGTGGGTTTTCGGCTCACTGTCACCTCACTCCAGTTTCCCTTCTAACTCAATGACTCCGATAAACTTAAATAGAAAGGTCATTTTCACAGGGAAATTTTTTTTACCAACAGTGATCCTTATACTATAATTTGTCAACTAATTAATCATTATAAAAACCTTGAGTCAACTAATCAGTGAGTTTTACCTTGTAGGTTTTTATTGATCTTGGTGAGCGCCACCTCATTCCTCCGGATAATGTCCGTCGAGGGAAAATGCTGGGAAGAGGAGCTTTTGGGTTTGTGTTCAAGGCAAACATTAAGCAAAGGGTAAGAAGGCTGATATATGTATGGTAGTATTTAGTACAATAAGTTTTAAATGTACACGTGTGAGTTAGTTTGAGGATGATTTATAATGGATTTAACTTCTAAGGTTTTTATTTAAAAAGAAAAAGGTCAATAAAAAATTGTGTTTCTGGTAGCAAACCTTATAAAAATAATTATCAAAATTAGACTATTATTTGTAAGAAGATTATGAATGTTTTAAGTTTTCATAATTAGTTCTGTATTTCACTCAAAATTTGTTTTATGTTTTTAAAACAAATCATTATCTCCATAAAAACAAACCAGACCTGTAACAAGTTTCACCATTTTTTTTTTAACCACTGTATCGCTTTCTATCACAATGATTAATTTACCTATTATATTATGTCTCCTCTTACACTATGATAGTTTCTTATGAATGTTTCTTTACGTATGAATAAGGACTTCGAATGAAAAAAAAAATTATGCAAAACTAAAAATGAACTACTTTTTGTCAAAATGAAAAATAGTGATTTTTTTTTATATTGCTGCAATGAATTTTATATATTTATGATCATTAACTTCAGACATATCACTATTAAATCTCAATGTATTTCTGATTTTTAAACTTTTGCCTTGTATTTTTGTTTTATAGGGTTGCAATACCTACACAGAAGTTGCCATGAAAATGCTGCAACCTGTTGATCCAGGGTTTGGTGCCAAGCAGTCGGACACTGCTGCGTACAAAGTAAGTGGTACTAATTCTTTGGTTTTTAAGTTTATTATTTTCAATATAAAACTAAATTCAATTAAATATATTAGTGACGGTTAAAGATCTGGGTCTTTATGTTAATGTTTACTGAGATGTGTTTGTGTGATTACTTGTTATATATGTAATGTGCTTTATGTCTGTATGTGTGTATTGCTGTAAATACATGATTTATGTAAATAGTTCATTGTATTTTATACATAGTAATTTTTATTCTGAGTAATCCAAGTATTCGCTTATATTTTCATACGCTTGAACTAACACAATTGTATGTCTACTACAATTGATTTAGTAGATGTTCATAAGAAAGGACACTGAGGGATGAAGTTAAAGGAGCACAAAATTCTGTACTCCTGTGTCAATAAATCTACCATCTTGCTTTTAAAATCTAAGGCTTTTTCATATTAATTTTATACCAATTGAATTTCTCTGTGTTGACCTTTCTAATCAGAAATGTTTGTTATTCAAAAGTTTAAAAATAACTCGTATGAATTGTGTAGTTTCAAAACTTGCATTCTCCAATAAAGTATAACTAAGATATATTGTCCGGCCCGTTTATTGGCAACTTTGGATTAATTTGATTGAAAGAAGTCGCAAAGAACCCAATATACTCTGACCCTATATACTTTGGAGAATGTAGGTTTTGCAACTAGACCTTTCATCTGCCATTGGCAGGTAAATTTCAGTATCTAGACTAATGACTCGGACCATTGTTGCGAAAACTCAATACATCTAACCTGTAAGAAAGTAAACTGAAATGCTGATTATTTCAGAGGAAAAATTGGTCCAGTTCATTATTGTGGTTACTGCTGTTTACCTGCCTACAGTAGTCATATGATCACTACATTTTTTCCTAACTAAATTTATCAATAGGGAAATCTTGACTAAATGGACGCAGAGTAATTTTAGATCTTTCTCATAATCCTATTAAAAAATATCAATTCCATGCAAAATATTAATTTATCAAGAACTTACTAAATCTAAATTTTCATTCCTTTACAGGCCGCCTGGAACAAATGGCAGCGCGACCCACTACAATATGCCTGCAAGGCCTATTGCACAGCACGCCAAGAACTAAACATACTCCTGGCCTTGCGGCACCAGAATATTGTGCCTCTGGTGGGAGTATGCACCAGGCCATTGGCCCTTGTTCTGCAGCTAGCCCCGATGGGCGCCCTGGATTCTATTCTGAGGAATTATAGGCGGTCAGGGGCTAAGCTGGATGTCTATGTGCTGCAGAAGCTTGTGTTTCAGGTATTAATTTGGTTTTTGAATATTTTTGGAATTCAGGAAGGATATAGGTTTATGTATAAAACTAATGATGGGTTAGTTTGGTTTGTGCATTGATTGCAATTAAACCATGTAAAAAAAATCTCTTATCTACCCTGTTAGCAGATTAATGTGTGACCTGCATTGGCCCACTTGGTTAGTATGAGCACTACCATATGGAGCCCAGAAAGAAACCAACGCCTTAATTTTTGGTCAAACCACATGGGCCCACCTGGGGGTATCCCACGCAAGTCCATTTGAAATTGTGTAAAACGAACATGTATCTCTAAAAAAATTATTCAAAATAAGGAAACAGACTCTTTGTCGCAGTATAATATCAAATTAACAGTGACACATAATTTTAGTCTTCTTATTTTTCTGTTTTTTTACTTTTTTTTTATTTTGAATAGTTTTCTTAGAGATAACTGTAAGTGGGATAAAATTGTAAATGTGCATATGTGGGGTAGCCCAGCTGGGCCCATGTGGTTTGACCAAAAATAAATGGGGTTGTTTCTTTCTCAGTGGCGGCCCGTGGTCAAAAATGTTGATGCAGCCAAGACAAAGCAACGCCCCCCCCCCCCCCCCCCAATTTTATCATTAAAAAAGTATATAAAATTATTTTTAAAAAAAACTTATCATTTTACTTTAAGCATACTTTGTAATAGTGGAGCTCCATTTTATATAAAAAAAAAGATTAAATAAGATATTAAAATTAAGAATCAAAAGTATTCTGTTAATAGTTTAACACAGAAAAAGTATAATCGTTTCACGATAAAGAGTTCAAATTCTTGAAACCCAAGGGCATATCCTGCTGAAATAGTGAGATTGGTGCTGGATACCATTTGCGTATGGAATGAGTTGCTGACTTATAATTCAATCCTACTCTGACTACAGCCAGAGAAGAGTATCGGAGATGGGCTGCGACGTGGGCATGGTGGCCATGACGATAAGGACAAAGCATTCCTCGTCGTCATGGCAACCATGCTCACGTCGCAGCCCGTCTCCGATACCCTTCTTAGGCTGTAGTCAAAGTACGATTGGATTGTAAGCCAGCAACTCATTTGATAGGCAAATGGTATCCAGCACCAATCCCACTATTTGAGCGGGATTTTTTTTTGTCTGGTGTGAAACTGAAAGCGTTGAATTAAAGATTGCGCTTCTTTGGCAAAATACAGAAATGAATAAAAAATTTATGAATGGATTTGGGATTTTGCTTTTTCTGAATATTTAGGTACAGCCCGGCTGTACTTGCTGTATGCCACAAGCCACCACTGTTCTTTCTGGCCCCATATAGGTAGTGCCCGCATTACCCAAATAGTCCTATATGAATCCTACATTAGTGTGCTAATTAACTTTCTTTTAGAAATCTGTTCAATTTGTGCACCTTAAATTTTCATCTCATCAATATTAATAATATAGTTCAAATCAATATTGATAGTCTATTCACTATAGTTTGTACTAATTTTCCTGAGATGTTCATAAACCTCTTTTAATTGTTTTTTAGCTTCATAAAAAATATAAGAAATAACTTTTGTTATTATGATTATAAAAAAAATTGCAAGAACTGCTTGTTATACTAGCTTTTCTCCATAAAACAGCTTTCTAATCCAATAAACACATTTAAAATTCTTAATTTTTTTTAAATTTCAGATTGCCAAGGCCTTAGAATACCTCCACCAACAACACATCATCTACCGAGATCTAAAATCAGAAAACGTTCTGATCTGGGAACTGCCTCCCCCTTTCCATCCCTCTACACCTATCCCCACAGTTGAAGCGAAATTGGCCGACTATGGCATTAGTCGATCAACTTTACCTACTGGCACCAAAGGTTTTGGTGGCACTGAAGGATTCATGGCTCCAGAGATTATGAGATATAATGGGGAAGAAGAGTATACCGAGAAGGTTGTTATTTTTTGATATTCAGAAATGGTTTTTTAATATTTGATTTAGGATAGGTCCAACTTTTTCGTGTTAGCTCATATGTAAAGGGATCATATCCGGTATAGAAATTTCATAATTATTTTGCACTTGATGTGAAATTTTTCAAAATTCTCACATAATTTTTACCCTTTGAGGGATAACTGTTGGCTGAAGTGTGAACTTGTTTTCAATGTACGAGATTAAAATTTCAATTTTTAACTAAAAAAATTTAATTTCTTGTATTTTTTAACATTTCCATTGCAGATTATTATAAGTTACTCCTTCGTTGTTCAAATTTGAAAATTTAGTAAAATCATAAAAGTTATAATTTAAAAAAAATTATGTATGTGTGGCTAGAAAACCTGGTAGTCAGGTGACGGGTTTATATGTATGTATCTGTCAAACAGTTAATCAGATCTATCGATGATAGGTTAAGAACTTAAGTTTGGGGTTCTGTATGACTCTTCTTTCTGGGTTATGTTACAAAAATTTAATCTCCTTGGTTATGGGTTAATAACTAATATTTTTAATCATTGCATGCTTAGCTATGTATAATTTAAAATATATGACATATGTTTGGTTTTTCTCTATTTATATTTAACAAGAATTACATTTCTACTTCAAAAATTTATTTTAAATTCAGTCTTCCCCACCCCTCCAAATTTTGCAAAAAAAAAAAGTCTTAAGTAGGCCTATGCTTACTTGACCTAACAGCTAAGACTTCCAGTGTTTCCATTTGACACAACTATATTTTTGTTATTTAGATTTTATATTGATTTATGTTAGTGTATGAAAATATGCATTTATTATGTTCAAAATGAAGAATCATTATTTTTGCATTATTTTAGGTGGATTGTTTCTCTTTTGGCATGTTCATGTATGAGTTGATAACGCTCCACCAACCTTTTGAAGGCCAAGAGTGTGTGAAAGATCATATTTTAGATGGTGGTAGACCATCAGTAACAAAAAGGGTAAGTTATATATAGTACTTCTTTTTAATGTGGCTGCAGCATTGTAGTAGTTAATGTATCCGAGTACCAAGCTGCTAACAAAGGTTTGTTTATAGCCTACATTGCTATGATGTGTTCAACAGATAATGAAAATTCAAGTTACTAATACGTTAAAAATTGGATTAATTCAGCAAATGTTCTGAAATTAAGTATTTAGTATGAATGTTGTATGATAAATATAAATAAAATAAAAACTAATTTTAAAATACTTGTTGGTTGTAAAATTTTACATTAGAGGATCAGAAGTCCCAACAACTGTGGATTTTAGAATTTTTTAAATATTAAGTCATTGGAACACAAATTTATTTTATAAAGTAAACATACATACCAATTAAAACTTTTCAATCATTTTCTTCAGTTTAAGGTGTTTGCAGTTGTACAAACAAAAAGAACTGATAATTTTACTATTAATTCATATTTTAATTATGCATGTGCTCATTTTTTACACCTACGAACCTGTGAGGATTTTAGGTCAGCACAGTACTCTCTCTCCTCTATATTAGACTACAGTTATGGCCTTATTACTTTCAATTACCTAATATGTAATATAAGATAATGAAAGTATTGCTATGGGGTCGAAAATCCGAAATGGGGATTTTGTGTTTCTACGCGTTTTGGAAGGTCCTGATTCTAAAAAAAAACGTTTTTTGAACTTTGGTACATCTGTTTGTCAGAAACCTGTTGGCTTTCATAATACCTTTCATTAGAAAATCGCACAAAAAGATGCTGCCATATATCACTTTTTTGTTTTCAAAGTTATTGAAACTATCTTATAGGGTATTGATTTTTGTAGTAGTAATCGAAAGACATGTAGCGTTACACACATTTATTTTAATTGTATGAAGACTCTAAATGTGTCTAAAAGTATTTAGTATCAAAACATTTCCTCCATCTAAAACCACTTAAACCCCATCCAGGACATGCACTACCCCACCTACTTGTTGGACCTAATGACCCTGTGCTGGTCCCAACTCCCAAAAGACCGTCCGTCTGCCAGCCAGATAGTGTCCATCGCTCAAGCCCCTGAATTAACCCACCTCATTGATGTGGCTTCTCTACATGACCAGATGGCAGTGCTGAGTGCATGTGTTACTGCTTTACCACCTAAGAATGAAGGTAAGAGAATATAAAAAGACCTATTCAATGTATTGTGATTTTGAATTTCTTTTTTTGTGAATAACACTAAATTGGAGAGATTTTCTAATTTATGATATTTTTATTTATACTTAATACAACTGCAAATATTCCAGTGTGTCCAAGAAATAAAAAATTAAAATATGTAGTATATTTATCTGCTTCAATTTGCAAATAAATTTTTTATGTTCAATAAATCTATAAAAGAAATTAAAAAAGGGCATTCATGTTTGACTTCAAAAATCTTAATTTGAATACAAACCTTGTTTTTGGCAAATAATATTGATTTATCAAAATCTTGTGACCAATGAGTGATAGTGACTGTCACAAATCCACCTGGTTTCCTATTATGTTTTATAAAAATAGTTACTCTGTTCTTACGTTCTTATCTATACTCTGTTCTTGTGTTTCCCCATTAAAATATTTAGATATTTTTTTAGAACAAAGTGTTCAAGACAATCAATGGGAACTGTGGTTTAGCCGGTTAGGAAAACAAATGGATATATTAACATGCAGCAAAAGGTCATGGCAAGAATATAAGGTAAACAGTGCATTTTAGTTATTTCAAATTTACAATTTGTATTGCCTTTTTCAGGGCAGGAGATTCAAGTCTTCAGTTTAATAAGTAAAACGTTTAAGTAGACTAAATATGAAAATTTTAAGTTAATTGCTTAATTTTCAGATGCATATACTGGAGGAAATTAGTAAATTAAATTCTATACATTTTAAAGTTTTTACATGATAGATTTCATTTAAAATAATTCGACATTAATCTAAAGATCTATGCAAAACATATTCTGGCTTTGATCTATTTATTTAGCTCTTGTGCATGGTCTTAAAAATAGATATTATTTCTGATGTTTTCTGTCAGCAAATTTATTCAATTTAATGCTCTTTTACTAAATCCTTTTCCGTCGATATTTATGTTTGGATTCTTTATAATTTAGACTCTGACATTGGAAACAGTAACTGTGACTTGTCTGTGTGTTGTTGGGGACGACTTATGGCTAGGAGATTCTAAAGCACGCATTCACATTTACAAGTAAGACATTTTTCAATGCTTCCAAATAGCTCACCAATCTTACCAAATTATTACCTAAAATTTGTTAAATGAGTGAAATGTATTTTTCATTGATTTTTTTTTCTAGATCTGTATAAGGGACCGTTTGTAGCAATTTTCATTTTTATAACCGAATATGTAATAGCAAAATATGTGGTCAGGCACGCCAAATGAAAGAAATGGTGTTTTAAACCTCATAATTGAGGTTTTTGTATGGTTTAACTGACATTTATAAGAAAATTACAATTACAGTAAGTTCATATTGAGGATGATTTTTCATGAGAGTGTGCATTAGATAACATGTTTAGGAATTTTTAAGTTATTGTGTATAACTTAGGAGATATAATACTTTATTATGGATAAAAATAATAACATGGGTCCCTATAGGAGATTAAATGGTACATATACTTGGATCTATTTAATATTTTTTTAGTCTGTGCGTTTATTTGCTAGTTATTGCAATAAAATTGAAAAATCGCTACTATTGTCAAGCGCAAAACTTTTGAGACAATCGAAATTCCTCCTAATGAAAGAATCAGTTTATGCAGGGTCAACCGATGTTTGTTTATTTTTCTACTTTAAGTTACTATTTTTTAACTAAGTACTCCTATTAAAAAAACTGCTATAAACTAACATAATATTTTTATTTTAATAACCCATTTCTTCATATTTCAGCATAGCAGACCATACCATGACAACCTCTTTTTCCGTCGACCCTTACGCGCCAACAGTCTCGGCCATACGAAGTATGTGTACTCTTCCCGGCCACAATGGAGTCGCTATGGCGACAAGTGGTGGCCAACTTTGGCTGTGTTGCGGCAATGACAATGAAGTGGAAGAGGCAGTGGAGGAAGTGCAGGATGCATCAAGATATAATATTGAGGAGCTGGTGAATAGTGGGGGATCAATATTTTGTATTACAGCCATTGATTTGGGAGATAATAGGTAAGGGTTGGTGTTTATTTATATGAAGTTTTGAGGTTTTTTTCCTCTTTTAAAATTTGGTTTGATGGTGTTTAAAAGTAATATTATACGCTTTTTACTTTCAATTGCCTATTATGAATATATGGTAATGAAAATATTGTGATGCCGTCAGACATCTGAAATGGAGATTTTTGTATTTTCTTCATGTTTTGGAGCATGCTGATTCTATGTGTGTGGGTTTTGAACCTTGGTCCGTCTGTCTGAAACCACTCTGTGGCTCACACTAAAAGAACTACGGACTTCAAATTTGGTACACGATTTCCTAGTTCCTGTCTGATGTCATAATAAGGTTTGAGAAAATTATGCATGCACAAAGGGTAGCTGCCATAGAACTTTTTTCAGGGTGGTAACAGAACCTGGAAATCAGGGAATTCTCAGGGAACTTTTTAATTCTGGAAATATAAGGAATTCTCAGGGAACTTTTAATTCTGGAAATATAAGGGAATTCTCAGGGAACTTTTTAATTCTGGAATATAAGGATTCCAGGACTTTAATTCTGGAAATATCAGGAATTCTCAGGAACTTTTTAATTCTGGAAATATCAGGGATTCTAGGGAACTTTTTAATTCTGGAAATATAAGGGAATTCTCAGGGAACTTTTTAATTCTGGAAATATAAGGGAATTCTCAGGGAACTTTTTAATTCTGGAAATATCAGGGAATTTTTCAAATTTAGCAAAATATCGGGGAATTTTTTTCCATTTCGGATTATTTAAACAGCAGGTTTAGGTTGTTCTTGCGATCACTATACTAGCGGACACTTCTTGATCAAAAGAAAGTATTCTGGTTGGTCCGATTGGCCTAAACCGGAGCTACAAAAGTAAACTCGACTATCAGGCAGAATAAAAAAACTGTCAATTATTATCAAACGTCAAATATGCTCCAAAGTCTCAACGCTGTGTATGATGTCGCCCTTAACGGTTGCATTGGGTGCCTACTCAGGTGACAGCTGGTCACTTGACTGTAGTTCTAAATTACGACGTCCGTTGCCAATAGCTCTTGTGTAGCTCTAGTATGACAATAATTCAAACTAAACTTAACTAAAAAGTAATTGAAAAATCAGGGAATTTTTTATGAAAGTACCAGGGAAATCATGGAAATATCAGGGAACTTTTTTCCAGGATTTTGTTACCACCCTGTTTTTGGTTTTAAAAATATTGCTGGAAAACGAAAAAAGACACAGACTTCAAATTTGGTACATGAGTTCGCACTACATGTCAGGCGTCATAATAGGGATTTCGTGAAAATCCCACTGGCACACAAAGTATCTGCTCTTTAGGTTGTAAAGTTAAAATGACCTTATGGGGTTGCATAATTACCTTTAAACGTATTGACATATTAAATGGTAATTGTGAAAGTGCATAGTGCTACACACCCTTAGTTTTCTCATGTGATTATTGTAAAAAATTTATGCAACTAGGATATACAACTACTATGCAGCTGTACTATCTTGAGTCAAAACTAAATGTGTATGTTTTCAGGTGCGAGCTATGGTGTGGTCAAACACAAGGCAAAATATCCATTTACTCTGCTGTTGAAGGTGCAGTGAACAACCAAGAGGTGGTGTACCACTACGATCCGATTGTTGACAATCTGGATGTGTACCAACTAGTTGGTGGATTTTGTGAGAAGCCTATTGTTTGGTCATATGTGTATCCAGGTGAGTGTATTGTCTGGTTTTGAATAATGAAGTTAGGATGTGTAAAAAAATTAATGATTGTATATATTGTTTAAAATGATGGCTATAAAACAATGTCTAATTTCTTACAATATTGAGTATGAATGACCCTTTTTATGTATGGTGCTGCATGTTTTCTGTTATTTTATTTATTCTTTTTATTAAATATTCATTATCCATTTTGTTCTTTAGCGATTTCGAAGTACCATTTCTAATTCATCTATAATAGTTACTAAGGTGGGAAGTGAAACATTTCTTAAACAGACTGTTTTTAAGTAACATGGAATATATACAATCTAAAATTTAAAAGGATAATTATAACCAATGTCGAGTTGATTTAACAGGGTGTCTACCGGTCAAGAAAGTCAGGAAAAAGTCCCGAAATCGAAAGAAAGTCACTAAAAAGTCATGAAATCAGATCAAATGTCACGAATTTTTTTAAAAATCACAAAAAAAGTTATTTTTTTCGAGGCACTTTGGTTTGGAGACCATCTGTCATTCCGTCTTATTGCCCCTTAAAAGATTTTTTTTACTTTTAAAACTTATTTTTACTTTTAACACTTATTTTTACTTTTAAAACTTATTTTTTAGTTTTAAAAAAAAATTGTGTCGGCTTATACACGTTTTATGTATTCAGATTTTATGCTGTTAGTAATTTCTATAGTCCTTAAATTTTTCTGGAACAGTCATTGAATATTACTTGAAAAGTACTTGGATTTTTCTCCCCAACAACAAGCGTATGAGCCATGCAATAGCGGCTTGTATTGCATCAAGTATTATTTTATGGTTTGTCTTTGTAATTTTTTTTAACGGATTGATCATTTAAACGATTGTAAGATTTTCTGAAAAAGGTCAAGAAATTCTTTGATAAGGTCCTGAAAAGGTCAAGAAATTAGATTTAGCAAATCTGGTAGACACCCTGTTTAATCAATCCTACTATTTCATGGAAGCAAATTTTTGATGTTTGAATCTTTATTATTCCAACTAACTTTCACTATTATACACTGCAGTATGAATTTAATTTAAAGAACTACTAACCAATTATTCCATTTTATTTCCCAAAAACTGGTTCAAAATGGAAGTTGTTCTTTCTATATCATATCATGGAGGTTTTGAAGTTTACATTGCAAATCTTTCCAGTGCTTAGGATAGCTAAGAAATTTATTTGATTAACATTAATGGGCATGTTTAACATCTTATTAGAGCTAGAAGAATGAAAATAAGGCATTTAATTCCCATAAACCCCTGTTTTATTTTGCTAATGAAATTGAGTGCATTAATATCTCCCTCCAGTAAGTTATGTAAATGCATATTTCCTACTTTACTTAGTATTTTTGTATTCAGATAATAAATCAGGATGCTTTTAAACCTTTCCCTCCTAAAATGGCCCAGGCGGCCGTACAACTAAGGATTCGATAATGTTATTCCTATAACATATTACGCTGAAACAAAAATCCTGCGTAGCGAAAGTGTTAAGAGCATATAGAATGCTAGGTCAGTTGCAATAAACTTACGAAGTTGACCAAGACTATGCTTTTTGATTGAACTGATAAATATAATAACATAACAAGAACAAAGACAATATACTTCAGATAAATACTGTATTTAACGCTGCATGACTTTTAGCTGCGGAGTGGAAATGGTTAAATATATCTATCACAACAACTATTTTCTCTAGTGTTTGAATGATTAAAAGCTTTTAAACAAATCCAAGGCGCAAGCATACTCAATTGAAGGAAATGTGTGAATGACAAGGGAGGATCAATATGTTATAGGTACAAAAAAGGTACATTACATGAAATATACCAGTTACAAGTAGTTATTTTATTCATTAGAGCAAAAACTTTTTCAATCTTTTACAAATTGATTTACAAAAAAATTCATAAAATTAGAAATGTACCTTTTTTGTGAATAAATTTTTTATTAGAGTGTGTGGAATATTTTAAAAATTGTTCCTAATATTTGTTGAAAAGATTGATACATTCTTTTTTCCAGGATGTGTTGCATATCAGTGGGATACAGTAAATCGAACTATTCTTCATAAATTGGACTGTTCAAAACTTGTTCCTTGCTCAGAAAGCTTGATGTCTATCAGTATTGAAGAACACTTGAGTCGTATGTATAGTTTATTTGTATTGCATTTATTTAGAAGTTATAGCATTCGGTAATGTGACTGTAAAAAAGTTTGTTAGTTTTATGTATTTGAAAATATAAGCTAGTTATCAAACGCACTTAAAAATGGTTCAATATCAATATGATTTTATTATTTATAATAGTAAACATATTTATTTTTTACATTCAAATTTTTATTTTAATAACGATTGTTACTTTTTTAAAGCGTTTGTTAGTTTAAAACATATGCTAAACATTGAGTTCTCTATCTTTGTTTCACATGCTGGTTTATACGTTTTCAGTCTTAACTTACGCTTACCAGTATTTCAAATTCAAACACATTCTTTAACCAGTTATTTTATTGAATGATTTAGAAAATAAATGAAATCATTTTGGCTATTAAAACAAAAAGTTAATACTGTACTATCTTATTCCTAATTCTTCAACTTACTTAAATTCATTTGTTCAAAATTGTTCCCTCTAGCCGGAAGATGCCAAGTAACAGCCATGGCAAGTGTCGGCTCCAACCTCTACATCGGTACAACCTGGGGCTGCATTGTCGTAGCTGAAGGCACCACAATGAGACCCATAACCGTATTTAGACCTTTCGAAGAAGAAGTCAAAGCCATCCTGCCACTAATCCCCAGAAAACAGGACAAAGATGGATCGAACGGCCAACAAAACGTCGAAAGCGTACCCTACATTGCAACCGTTGGAAAAGGGTACCGGAACTTGATAAGACGCTATGCTTCGATAAATGCGCCAACTTTGCTGCAAGATAATATGTACTTGTTGCTGTGGAGAGCTGATAATTGGGCGGCTTGAGGAGAGGTAGTTGATAGAGTATGAGTAGTAACATTCAAAAATTCACTTTTTTAAAAGAGAATTTCAATAAATGTTGGCAATGACATGTTTCAGGTCTTGATTGGCAACAAAAATGCTGAATGAAAATAAATCCTTCTCAAGCCTCGTTTGGTGAAAACTGAGAACCAATCGGAACACCGATAAAAAGGAATGAAAGAGATTAAGGAATATGTCACCTGAAACAAGCCAATTATTGGTGGATTGTCAAAAATGGCAGCTGAACTGTTTTTCTTATTATTTAACTTAATGTGCTAAGTTTTAATGACCTTTAAAACACTTATTTTCTTATTTATGGCTTTCAAAATCCTAATTTTAATGCGCGAAGTTTAAAGTTGCATGTGCAACAAAATGCACATATTGCTTCTGTAGTTTATTTTCACTTGCTTGATAAAAATTCAAACCGCAGCTCTCTAAATATGACAATAATCAAAATCTTCAAAGACAAAACTTAGAAGCATTACAAGCCAGAACAAAAACTCTCAATAGATGTGTGTGGTTTTGAATTTATCTTCTCAAATGTGATATGTAAAATATGTAGTCAACTTGTACATAGAATGAAAGATCTGTCACTTGTAAAGATTATTTATTTGGATTTGTGTGTTTACTTGTTTTAATTTATTTGTAGTCATTGTTTTATGTGATATTTGTTACGAAAACTTATGAATAAGTTATACATACAATGGAAATTAATCATTTAACTACATCCCTGCATGTATTCCTTAACATGTAAATGTAAACCGTTACCAGGTAAAAAAGGATCTTTGCCCTATGTTATTACATAGGATAAATGATCTTTATTATCAGGGTACAGAAGTAAACCCAATTAATTTATAGATTTTAATATATCTTGAATGTATAGTTGTTAGAAATTGATAATTTTCTGTGCATAACTAAGTTGTGAGATTCATGAATTAATGTCTAGTAATTTTTGCATGAAATAATTTAGTATTGAGATTCTAATATAAATTAAAATAGCTTTAACCCTTTGTATTTAATAAAATTATTTTATCCTTATTGGTATTTGAGTCTATGTTCCAAGTCACAATTTTTTTCTTTCTCATTTGTCTTCTATTGCTTAATTTTTAGCTTCCACATTACGCTTATAACGTAAAAAGTGGAAGGTATTATAGTCGTTCAGTCCGTCTGTCTGTCCGTCACCCACTTTCATAGCCCAAACTACAAATGCTACGGACAAGTGATGTCAAAAAATTCAGCGCATCTCAAAATGAGAATTCATTGAAAATTTCAGAAAAGAATTCGAAGTACTTCAAATATGTAAAAAACTGCAAAATTTAATGCTCATTTAAAAAGCATAGGAAGCCATTTTTATTAGAATTAAATCACCAATGCCATTCGCAATAATCGCTCGAGAAACTTTAATTCTTTTAGACCAGGGGTTCCCAACCTTTTTGCACCTGCGTACCACTTGACATTTTGAGAAATTTTGGCGTACCACCAAACCTAAATATTTTAATAAACGTAAATTTTTTTCTCTTCTAAAAGTGCTCGAAGGCTTTTTTAAATTCATGAGAAAACTTCATATTTAATGGTTTGATATTTGTTTATTTATAACATGCTTATAATAAAGGAGAAATAAAAAGATTAAAATGGCATTATTTATAGTTTCATTTATTACCTATAGGTCTAAAACCATATAAATAAAATAAATAGTAAAAACTCAGCAAAAAATTATCATGCAAAATATACTTTTATAGTCTTTAGTGCAAAACTTCTTGTTGTTTGTCTGTGAAGTTAATTGAAGATTTCTCTTTAAAATAATGTTAATGCTTAAAATAATGACATGTTTGCGTGCTCACTGCTTATGCATACGGAAGCTATTAATAGCATCATTTTGCTCACATCACTCACTCGTACCACCTGACATTTTACCGCATACCACCAGTGGTACGCGTACCACCGGTTGGGAACCGCTGTTTTAGACAATAAATTAAAATAAATTTCTTTTTGCAACATCAATCAGTTTGAAATGACGTCGAATATATTTCACTACGAGATTCTTCGTATATTGATACGAAATATTTTCATTCTATTTAAAAGCGAGAAATATTACATATTTATTCTTTAAAATAGATTAATTTTTGCAAACAATAGTAATAATTGAATTTTCGAAATAAAATAAATAAAACTAGCCAAATTTAGCATCTAAATGTTTAATATAGAATTAATGCTGTGTTTGTCGCCTTTTTACCTGTTAAACACAAGTGTTGTGTGGAAGCGGGTTAAGTGACAGATTCTGTTATATTATGCTTATGAGGGAGGTAAGGGATAAATTTGAGTGGAGGCATTTTTTATAATCAATAATTCAATAGGATTAATAGTGTCAAAGTGTGATACTTCTCCTGAACGGAATAAATTTACCTCTTTATAAATAAAAAATGTATACTATGTAATACAATAAAGCCTGCCATATACATTTTGATAGCGTAAAATTAGTTTCTAATATAAATTCAAGTTTGTTCTACAGTGCCCCAAAGTGATTTGGCCTTCCACATAATGAATCATTTGTAAATACTGTAAAGGCCTTGCTTATCAGGAATGGTTAGGTAATGACTTTGGATAAATTAATTTTTCTGGATAATTGAATGGAAAAAATGTTTCTGATGTTACTTGTATACATGATTTTTTTTATACGTGATTAGTTTTATTACCATATTTTTATACTTTTACTTTGCTAAAAAAATATTTGGAAATTTTACCTAACTTTTTTTTTTTAATATAAATAGTTTGGATTATAATATAACTATATTTTGCATTAAAGTTGTAGCCTAATTGCATTTTATTTATTGAGTTTTTAGTCATTTGAATGCCAAATAATTGAAATCTTACTATAAACATACATGATTTAAAACTGGATTCTAGACTTGTATTCAAATAAAATTATAAATAAACGATTTGACACACAAACAAGAGACAGTTTAAGTTTCAATGAAAGACTTTCCTTTAATTATCCCATACATTCAAATCTAATGAATTCCACTGCACAGTGGTACATCTCAACTGAAAAGCTCTCAACCCATCTCGCTTTGTTTCAGCAGTGGTCCACTGCGAAACATAAAAACAAATGACAAATACAGATGGCCAATGACGACGGGGGTTGTGAAAGAGGGGGGGGGGGGAGAAAACAATAAAGAGGTTCAAGGACCACCCGCGAGTCCTTTAAGCAAAAACGGAGGAAGGAAATTAAGATTCGAAGAAACCGTCCGAGAGCCTGCAAATTTAATTTTCATGCAATAAATCTATGGATGAATTTTTTTTAATGAAAGGTAGAGAAACTGAAAACACATTAATAGTTAGTATGAAACAGCAACCTCAATTCCTTTTAATGACAATTGAAGTGCTTAGAGGAAGTACGTGCTAAGTGACAAAAAATGTGAAAACGAGAAAATGAGCTTTAAAGTTTTTCTTTTGCACTTCGATATGTTAAAAAGGTCATTTACAAAAGGTAAAAAATATACTTAACTTCAAGTTTATGAAAAGGGGGACACTTGTTATCTTTAAAGGAGGGAATAACATGTTCATTGACACGAAAATATCAATCTTTCAAAAATGTCATTTAGCACATTCTTCCGCTAAGCTCTTCAATTGTAATGCTGCCAGTCTTCTTTTTTCCAGTCTTCAGTTTTTCTTTTAAGTGATTAGCGAGAAGTTTATCATAAATAATAAACTACTTTATTTTTTTTACATGTCCAGCTTTTAATTTCTGTGAAAACCTAAATTTTACGTTCATTACCAAATCCTTGCCAAATAGAATGCTTGTTTGCAGATTAATTTGTTCTATATTCTACCGACTGGCAAACATTGTGGATTCATCTTCTTATGTATGTCTACCTTTCAATTAAATAAAACAAACTAGGATTTTTTTTTCCCGCATGAAATAAAGTTTGCAGCCTCCCAGACTGAAGTACTTTACTCTATATTTTCTGTAAAAATGTCCCACTGAGCGATTACACAGAAATGTGCTACTAATGTACATACAAACACAGTTACAAGACACCCAGTGAAATAATTACTAGGAAAAATCAGTTAAATTTCATTGAAAACAGTGAATTTTAATGGAAAAATAATAAGCATAAAACATTAAACCAAAATATATAACAAGATTGTGCACTTGGTTGTGGCAATAAAAGTAAAAATAAGTTTCTTTTTCTCACGGCAGACTAGTCATTTATGTGCTCCGGCTGTCACTGGGTTTGAAATTCTCTAGAATGGTGTAAACACTCATTATGCGAAAAACACATGGGTATCTGGGGGAGGGCTTCGACACAATAGGACAAATTATTTCACTGAGGTTGTCAATATCAAGATTAGAAATCAAGAACTGGTGCAGTCGTTTACTTTTTCTCTTTGAAAAAGGTCACAAATATAGAGATACGGCAGAGAGTAAAAATATGTAAGAGGAGGAATGAAAAACAGACTAAAGGCCAAACTATTTTAAGATTTTGGACGAAAAAATGTTATTTCCAACAAAATATATTAAAGCTAAAAAAACTGTAGCAATCATTTTAGGTGTGCATTCAAGCCATGACATGGCAACTTGTATGTTGTCTGACAATGATTCAATATGCATAAGTAGATTCCACAATTTAAGACAATTTGACTTTCTACGTTAACTTTATAAAAAAATTAGTTGTATTAATGACATTTTTTTTTTAATTTGCATTTCATTACTTATTCACTTTGAAGCAAAATGTACATAATACTTACGATCTGAATTTAAATACAATTTTGGTGAAATTTCAATTTACCTAACTTAATTAAGTTATTTTAGAGAGTAAAAAAATAGTTTCTTTTTCTTTTTAGAGCGTCATTAATAAATATTAAAAGTGCTAATATGGTTTCAGTATAATTTTTTATCTGATGTTTTTTATAAGATTAAAAGGAATGTTTCCAAGTACAAGGCAAAAATCAGATGCACTGAAACTTGGTACTTAAATTGCACAAATTTAACGTTTTGGTACATAGCCTGTTTTTCATTTCTCTCAACATTTGAAGAGTGCAAACAGATGGGTATACTTTTTACACCACTTTGAAAAAAAAAAGTATTTGCCATTGGGTGTTCTTGCACATGCAAATGACAGAAAAAAGAACTAAAATTTCTATTTGTTTTAATACAACTAAATCACAGCGACTTCGTTAAAAAAAAAAACAATGGGGCAAAAAGCTGCTTGTCATATAGACTGAACTACCACACAATCAGTCCAAACAAACACACAAAAGATTTAAAATGTATATATAATAAAAAAGTTTCAAGAGAATCAATGCAAATTTTTTGTCCCTCAATTTCATTGGCAAAAACAAATTTGAAGGATCAAAAAATGAAGTACTTTTAGCCACAGAAAATTTTGTATATAAAAATTTAGAATGAGTTAGAGTATTCAAATTTTTATAGAGTTGAAGAGAAAAAGGATCAAGGCACTAATTGTAATAATTCAAAATAATTCTTAAACTTCAAACTTATGCCAAAACAACATTTCATAATGCAATCCTATAAATAAATACTCATAATCTTAAATTCTGAAGATCTTGCATTCTATGATACTTAAATGCAAACAACGTAACACTTGAATCTTTTTTTTTAAAACAAAAAGGAAACAAGTATTAATAGTAAAAATAAGTACAAAAGAAAAACAATCAAATTTTTAAAAAAATTAATATAAATCACCAGGTTTGAATAACTTTCCAACTTAAAAATATAAATTGTGCATAGCAAAAAGCAAATGGCTATTTTTACATTTTGGCACTTTTAACTCATTCAGACATATAAATTGAAACCAATAAAACCCTAACTTAAACTATATTGGTCAATCCAACCGGATAACTCTATAGTGCCGAGATCCTTCCACGCTTCAACTCGTCAACCAAGGAAAAAACATCAATTCTAACGTCCACACTCAACAAATTACAGGAAACACTAAAAAAAAACGGCAACGAAACGTCCAAAATCTGCACCAGTCCAGACAACAAAGAAAAACACCACCGCCCAAGTCACTAGATCTCAGAGTCTGAATTGAGTCGTGGCACGACGGCCTTGGGAGTATAGACGGACGCATTTGGGTCCAAAGTTGACTTGGCGACTTTGGACTCCTCGCCTCCAAGGTACTTTGGGGAGTAGAGTAGGGAGGAGACGATGCCAGATGCGAGGCTGATGGCAGGGGGGTTGGGGGAGTAGCAGTTGGGGGAGGAGGTGACAGGCATGACGGCCATGACCTCGGCGATTTTGGATTTGAGTTCGTCGATTTCTTTGTCTTTCTGGGACAGCAGGGCTGGAATAGGAACATTAACTGGATTAGAAATAAAGTTATGTAATGCTTGATGCAAAACAATATATAATGTACAGTACAAACGATTTCTTTGATATCATAATCAGTTGGTGGGATGTTGATCTTGTTACCAAACCCAACAAAAAAAGTAAGTAGTTGATTAAAGGACAAGACAATTTTGTCTCGTAACTTGCAAACCACCTTAGTAGCCATAGTTTATTTGCCACTTCACAAATATTTTTACAATATTTTGTAACATTAGACTTGTTCGGTTTGCAATAATGACTTCCACCCTCTCCCTTTCTCAATAATTACTTCCAAGATACAATATTTATGATTATCATTTGGTTAGCACAAAACTAAGTCTTCATATAGTTTCACTGCATAAACCAGGAGCAAAACTTTTTACTGCATTCTGCTGCATAAACTACAGATCATTGGTTAAAGCTTAATTATTCTGCAGACAAAATTTGTAAAATTACTAGGAATTTAAAAACATCAACTAAATATGCTCAATACAAAACACTATATTAGATTAAGTGCATAAATCAAAAGTTACTATTGTCCAGAAATGCATAATACAAACACAGGGCGTGAGCAGATGCTTTTTACTTTTTTCCCCCCTGAAAATTTTAAATTGCGCATATTTTCAAATCAGTAAATTCCAGGTGTCCTAAAATTGGTGAAATCTGATTATTTTATATTCTGGATTAGGAAGAGATTATGAAATAAGGAATCTCCTGTGTTTCTAAAATCCAAAATCTCCAGCGAAACTAATTAGCGATTTTAATGTCGGGGAAATTAAAAATAAAACATGAATTACTTCTCACAATAAAATGCATCACAGATTTCTCCACTTTCTATTACTGGGCTGCATAATAATTTCGAGATCCTTAATTTATTTTCAAAAAAGAAACTAAGTAATCCTTCTATCGGGCACCCTACCTTGTGCAATTTCCAGCTGTCGCTTGGCTTCTCCCAGGGCAGAGAACAGATCGAGTTTCAACCGAGTTTCAGCGCTGAGGCTGTTTTCCAGTCGGGCATTCTTCTCTTCCATGGCCTTCAAAGCAGAAACCAGGGCCTGTGTGCTACCAATGTTTTCCTGGTATGAGGACAAAGACTGAAAATAAATATTCACATGGGAGGTAAACACTTGTATCTTCGTAAAATCATCAAAAGCTTAAATTGTAGCTTTTGTTTACACATCTTGTTACAAAGTAAAAAATTTAAGTTGTCACAAAGGGTCTTGTCAACTTCTAAATCAATATATATATTTTTTATTTTATATATTTTTTTATATTGCTTCTAATTAAATATGGATAAAGTAGCAAACAGTTCTATACTGATACATTGACTAACGCTGTGAAACAGATTCTATAAAGCTGCTGATTTATTGTGTAAATGTCTTTCAATCAAGCCAAAGAGTTTACCATCATTAAATATTTATTATTTAAATTTTACTGCAATGTTGTTAAGATTTGACTTTCTACTTACTAAAATATCTCAAAACTTTTAATTTTTACATAAACAATGTCTTAACAATTGTGTAAAAAAGGGTTACCTATGTTTTCAGGAAATGCTAATTACACCCACTATAAAATTATATGAAACTATTGTTTAATAAAATTAGTTAAATTTTAAATTAATATGTGTTTTCAAATAT
This sequence comes from Oedothorax gibbosus, assembly GCA_019343175.1. NCBI lineage: Eukaryota > Metazoa > Arthropoda > Arachnida > Araneae > Linyphiidae > Oedothorax > Oedothorax gibbosus. The sequence continues at coordinate 23,305,184 of CM033274.1, read as the reverse complement.
TGTGTAATAGATATAGTACACAAGTGTTTAGCTTATTTTTTTAGAAGGTTTTACCTGTGCTTGTCTTTCCATTTGTTGAAGTTTATCATCCCTCAATTTCATGTCACGACGAAGTTGTTTAATTTCATTTTCCATTTCTCTCCGACGAACTTTGCATGTTTCTGTACACTCAGTTCTGAAAGTAATAATCATTCACGTTTTTAGGCAATTACACTACACATAAATATAATGCCAAATATACAAAAAAAAAGACGAATCAGATTATATAATACTACTTCTTTTATTGGAACATGTTACTTATCACAAATTGAATGCCTTTTTTTTGACAATGTTCAAGCATCGTGATAAAAACAAAATCTGAGACACTATTTGCATCTATTCGCAAGGTAAGTATAAGTCCTGAAACTAAAGAGCAAGAATACTCTATTTTCCTGTTATTTACATTTTAAAATTCACAGAAATTATTATCTTAAGGATAAACAGATAATAGTACAGAAGATACTAGATAAAAGTATAACTTTAAATAAAGACATAGATAACAGAGGTTTTACCATCCTACCACAAAAAAAAGACTAATTATGATGGAAGTTAAAATAGACTCTCAAAGGACAAGTGGACAGGAAAGCATACAGACAGGCGGACAAAAACTATAGTAAGATAGAAAGGAATGGCACCAAAGATCTAATTTTTAAAAAATGGGACGGATAGAACCGAATTCGGTGGAAGGGGGTACATATGAAAGAAAATATCCACAATATCAATACATACTTTTCGTTTTCTTAATTCTTTCAAATTAAAAAAATTGAAACTAGGCTTTTAAAAAAATAGGCCATGCTGACCTTGCCGTTGCAAGGGCAACAGCCCTAGCAGCAGCCGCGTCATCCGCTTTCTTGGCTTTTCTTTCTGCCGAGAGCTGGCTCTCACACAGGCTCCGCATTTTCCTCTCTTCCTGCAGTCGCTTTTCGAGAGATGTGATGGTCGACTTGTCTTGTTGGCGAGCAGCTGTCAGGTTCTGGAGTCTGGGAGAGAGTTTAAATATTAATAACAAGCGACACTTGAAAAATGTAAGAGAAATAGATGTTCTAAAGAAGAATCCAATTAATAAAAACAAGTAGGTTTGTAAAAGAAACTATCACATAGAATTGCTACTACACAAAATTTGTACAAGTGATAAAAATTTGTACCTCAGGGAAAAAAGCCCCAAATACAGCATTTAGGTCTATATTAAACTTTTAAAGAGCAAATTTAGATATTTGCAGTTGGAAATTCCATAATCATTGCTTATTGGTTGCAAATGTATTCATATTTCAAAGAAAATAAATAAGTAAAATTACTCCAAAAGGTTTTCTGTCAACAGATGCTATTTAATCATTTTATCTACACCTTTAAAACATGTTGCATTTGCGGTTACGCCTGTGAAATTGGGTGACAAACAGAAAGACTGAACGACCTACCACTATTAAAATTATAGACATGATGCCAAAACTAATAAGATTTTCTAAATACTAGTTAAGTTTTGGGATAACTTAAAACATTATTACTAATGCCAGTATGATTTTTAGTTTTCATAAAAAGAGTGCTAGATGTTTTCAGTCATGCGATTTATTGAGCTTGCAAATTTAGGCTTTCTTTATTAATTTCATATTGATTCAGCAAAAAATGAAGGCATTCTGATTTTATATTAGTAATCAGCTACTTCTAATGTGCTATTTATGGCAAATTTTATTAAATTATTAAAAAATGCTGAATGATTCCTCTGTAATTCCGAAATTGTTATTGAAGTTAAATTCACCTTATGCAAAGCAATGTGCTCAAATGTAAATAGATAACCTTAAAATATTAAACAAGAATAAAATACTTCATTACTTTTTACTTAAATAATCTGTGGTAAAACTTAAACGGAAACTCAATCCAAACAATTGCAATTTTTGTATAGTACGAAACTTATTAATAATGTGCCAACTACTAAATACTAACTTTAACTAAGATAAAAGATTATGCAGATGCATTAATAAAATATCACTGAATTAAGCATTTTTTACAAATGACACAAGAAAGGTATGCAAAGATACTAACTTGTGCTGCATGCTTTCATTGTCTTGTTGAAGTTGCAGCAGTTCGCTCTTGACCGACCGCTCACCGACAGAAATGCTGTGCACCTGACTTCTGAGATCCTGCTCCGACTGCCTGCTTGACTGCAGGTCAGCCTTCAGCCTCTTGATGTCGGCTTCCAGCCTGAAAGAGAGATACAATGTATAAGTGACAGAATACGGTTGCTTGGTAAGATGTATTTTAACAAGCAAGTTATAATCTAGATGATTCGCTTTACTATGTTTAACCACATAATAACAAACATAAACCGACAACATTGTAATTATCATAGGGGTTATTCATTTTGGCACAACCTAACAATAACATAATGCAGTCAATACATAACACCAGGTAAAGTGAATAGACCGAAATAGGAAAATACTTGGAGATACGAACCACTGAAGATTTCAGATCACAAAATACACATTTATGATGTATGGGATCGTCATGTGGTCTTGTAATGTCCTTTTTCAGTGACATGGGTCACTGCTGGTCGTTTGTGCCATGTGACCTTCTGGTCTGTTGTTGTCGCTACGAGACTTTATGAAGTGCTCTTTCACACCAACAAACTTCTATCTTGACTAAATTTCAATCCAAATTATTAATTTAACAAAAAACTAATTTTAAAAATTAAAAATAATTTTTAAAAATAAAACCAAGTAAAAACCAGATATATAAAAAACACTTAATTACATCATTTTAACCAAATATCTAATATAGATAATACAGTAATCATTACACCACTGGTAACTACTTCAATGAGTGACTTTTGTTAAAAAAAAATATATACTGTAACTTTACATCTGTACATCATTGAAACAGAGATACAGTAGACACCTTCTCAACCGGATTAAATGTGGCCGGGCTAAACCGGTTAAGTGAAAATCCAATTAAACCAAAGAAGTAAAATAAATAAAGGTTAAGATGACCTACATTTGAACATTGACTATATTAGCCTCATAAATAAATACACAAATAAAATAATGCTTTATTTTTATTCAATATATACTAAAGCAATATATGGAGGGTTCAGAATACAAGTGAACTAAATCCACTTTTTGTCGTATATCAATTAACAGCGCAATTGCATATCCTAACTATGTAAAATTTCAATGCAATACTGAAAAAAGTCCTAGTTCAGATAATATCCACTATACAGTAGCAATTGAAAAAATGCTTCTAGGTAATTTTGCCGAAAAGCTTTATTTTTAAACCTCTGTAGCACAAAGAAGCTTTTTATGGACTTGGTTCACTTGTATTCTGAGCCATCCATATGTTACATATTATAAAAATAACCAGTAACCTCTTTTATTTAGACCAGTAACCTTTTTTAAAGCCTAGAAGTTCAGCAACTTGCTGTGTTGTTCTAACATTTTATTTTATCAGCATCACATAGAAATCAATAACAAATCACATGGGTTTTTTAACACTTTACTGACCGGCCGTCGATTAAGACGTTTTGTTCTCAGCGCATACCGACCGGCCGTCGATTAATCGACTTTTGATCTTTCTGTTAGATTTGATTAGTTAAGGCCGTGTTCAGTCTATGCCTCGATCCACAACCGGTGAAAGGGCATAGTACAACCGATGACAGCGGTAAAAGGGCATAGTATGTTCGAACCGCTACCGGTCGGTAAAGTGTTAAGCTATTTTTACACTTTAAGGATCGAAAAAAGTTGGTCGATTAAAACATAGATCCTATTAAACGAAATGCAAGTTAGGAGGGAGCCTACTGTACACTTAGTGCAAAATTGTAAGCTTAAACATAATGAATTGATAAATAATAAAATGTTTAACAGATTTAACCTAATTCACCTTAAGTTAAGTTATTGGATAAAAAATAATGCTAAATATAAACAGGGTTTTCATATTTTTTTGCACAAGGCAACATTTTTATGATTACCGAACTTGAAAAGTTAACTCACTTAGCACAACTACTTCCACAAAAACACGATCTGATAGGCTATACTATAATTATTTTTTATTGTGACTATGAACTACAATTTACACTTCAGAAATTATAAAATCTTCAAACTATTTCTGATTTAAAAAAAAATGGATATTACGAAAATATCAAAATAAATTAGTGTTTCAGAACCAAAATGCAGAGTCAAACTGGACATGAACCATAAGTGGGTTTTTAAATATATTTATAATACTTATATAGTTCAAATGTAATTCTATCAATCTATAAAAGCAAACCTACTAATATATATCAATACCTTGAAAGAAGTTTAATAAATTAAAAAATCTAATAAAGATTTTTCTAATTTTCATAACTCTTATAGAAAAAAGTTAATAAAAAATCCCTATTAATTATTGAAATACACTACTCTTTTGATCAGATAATCTGATAATAAATTATAAGCTCATAGAACCTATTCATAAATAGGCAACAAAAGAGGCATACAACAAATTCAAGACAAAATACATAAAATAGAAGTTGGAATAATTTACAAAATGGCTAATTCCATGCAAAATTAAACTTTCTGTAGTGTAAGTCATGTGTTACAGTGATTATCACTACAATTTTAACATTAATTAAAAATAATTTGGCGAAAGAGTTGATTTACACTTACTGCAATTAAATAATGTAACATGTTTTATTTATTTCAATATTTATTTTCAAAATTAAAAAAAAAGGCTTTATTTTAACTTGTGACTTACACTACAAAAATCTTCAGTTAGATGAAATTAGCAAATATAAAAGACACACCCTTTTTCTTTACATTATAACAATCATACAGTGGTGGAAATTGATTTATGAACACTATTTTCGCCAGATATCGCTTAGTATTTAGTGCTATCGACTCAAATTTTGTGTGTTGTATATTCAGAGCATAATAAAGGATTTTCACACCTAAATTTTTTTTAAAAATGATATTAAATAAAAATACATCTATTTTTAGCTTTTTAAGCAACTCATATGGTGGAAATTGATTTATGAACTCAAATCTATTTTGAACCCAGGTACCAAATATTTTAACTAGTTCTTTATTTGAACATCAGGGAAGCTTATTATCACTGTTTATAAATAAGATTAAGACCTACTTCGTTGAAATTTAGCTGTTTTATTATCCGTTTAACAAAATGGGTAAGCGAGCGGGAGTGGTTGAAGCTTAAATAAATTGGCGCTTATATTTAATATACTATGAAATAAATCTGTAAGAGAAATCAGCAAATTAATTAGATAAAATATCAACAAAATAAAATGTATACGAATTTATATAACATTGGAGTTATGTGTATTTATAGTTTATTATACAAAGCCTGTATTTCTGTATGAAATTCAAATCGATAATCATTCGTTGAACAAAGAAATACTGTTAAAAAACTGCCTGTTCATAAATCAATTTCCACCACTGTAGAATAGATTGAGCAATTGATATTTAAAGGGAAAGTTTAAAATTGTGATTTTTTTTATTTTGTTTTGCAATTTAGAACTGTATTTTCCTAATCTTATTGACTTTTTAAAATAAAGTAAATCCCTTCAGGCTTATAAAAGCTTTTAAGCCAGAAGAAAGCTTATCAAGCACTGAAACATTTAAACCTCAACATTTATACAAACAAACAAAAAATTAACACAATTGCTAACTAGATTTCATTTACTCAAATATTAAACACATGAATTCTGTAATAAATGTAGTTTAACAATATTTAAATACTATAGTAACATAAAAAGATAATGTGACAGTATTTTCATGTCAGTATGTAAATATTAGTCAAACTGACATGAAAACAATAACGTAAATTTCCTTTTAATACATAACAAAAACTTCAAGGCATTCTTGTTATATCCACACTTCAAAGCTTAAGTACTATAAAGTCAATTTTACAGGACCCTTTAACACTTTAAGGTCCCTAACTTTTCACTTATTAATATATATACATTTATAATTTGTCCTTCATAGCATTATCAATCAAATAAAAAACTTAAAATATAACATAAAATAAATTGCACATAACTACAAGTAACATTTTGTTTAGTATCCTCTAGTCTATCATTTGAAACAATAGGAACCACCCTTTTGATAAAAAATCATTGGTTTATTCTATCAACAAATTGAATTAACTTTAGAAATAACTTTAAATGTTGTGGCAGAAGACATGATTCAATTGAACAGTGCTACAGTGTCATTGCCAATCTAAAGGGTAGAAATTCGGTACAAATTTGGCAGCAAAAAAAAATCAAATGAAAATTTTTGAAAAAAAAACCTATATGTACTAGTTTCATCCACTTTTCCAAAATACTTCATGAGCAATTTCGTTATTCGATTTTTCAAGAGTAATTACATTTTCCTAATTAGAGTGTCTACTGAGTAGAAGTTGGGTCCACGAAATGGACATTCATGACTATAGAATGGACATGCGTAAGTATGGATTTATAGTTACGGTAATAGCAATTTATAGTGATTTGAAACAAACAAAATTAAGGTCTATTATTTCGAAAAAACATCCTAATTTAAATTATTGTTTAATTCAAAAAGTGTGTCCACTTCAGAAACAATCATGTCCACTCATTTACTAGAGCATCCTCCCTATGGACACAAAGTGGACAAAAATTTTGATTTTTAGAACAAAAGGCTAAGCTGATAGAAACACACCGAGTTCAGTGTGAAAATAGACCACATAAATGAAGATTGCAATAGCAATAATAATTTTTTTCAAAAAGTATAGTTACATAAATAATTTGATCCACAGAGTGGACAAGTGATATAGCCAAATAAAGATCGACAAAAAATTCGACAGCAACACTAAAATAATCAAACAATTAACTACAAATAAATCAAACACTATGGCTCACTTATGTTCCTTTGAACTTAGCCTGATGGCAGGTAACCCATATAATTTTATTTCAGAGCATTAAAAACAGAAGTCCATAGAGTAGAAACATTTATGCAGAACAATTAGAAAAATCAAAAACAATTTTTAAATTGTCAATAAAAGTTTTTTTATAAATACCAAAATACTGCAAATATTATAGAAAAGAAGTTAATGAATCTAATACTACATTTTACAAAATTTCCTTGGAGACAGTCCACAGAGTGGACATTTCAGATTTTTGGGTTAAATTTTTACAAAAGATTAAATTAACATTTTAAACTTTTTTTTATCAATCTTATGCCTCAAAACACTGTATTGAATAACTTTCAATACAGCAAAAAAAGCGAAGTAAAAATTTGGAAAAAGCAAAAACAATTTGGAAAAATAATTAAAGTCACTGAAGGACGGGGACGTGGTATCTACACATTGTTTTGGCCCTGACCCGACTGTATTATGTTACCACACTTTCATCGAAATAAAAACCCACCTGTAAGTGTGGTCGTCCTTCTGGGCCCCGAAATTACTGGTTGCAACCTCCTTGGCGGCAGCGTTGCGGTTCCGCTTCGACCCCAGACTGTCCTTCACACTGTTGCCCCACTTGCCACCCTTGCCCTGCGACGAGCCGGTCGTCGCATGGCACGCGACGCCATTGCTCTTCAACACCTGCAACGGTTTCTCGCGCTCGCAACTCTCGTCACTGTCCTCAAAGTCATTGAGAGTCTGTTTTGCAAGCTGCATTTCCATGTGCTGGAAGTCTGTCGAGTTCTGTTGCTGTTGTTGCTGCTGCTGTTGTTTCTTGGTGTCACGCGAGTCCAACTCGGAATAGGACGCGCTTCGACTGTTTTCCGTGCTGTTGGAAACAGGAGACAGCGTCGTTATAGTACTGTTCGGACTGTCTTTGTTGTTATTGTTGTTGTGGGAGGTGTTGTTAGCGATGTTGTTGTTGCCGCTGCAGATGCTTTTTCTGCCGTGGTTGTGGTTTGCCGTGACGCAGTGGCCGTTGGAGATTACTTCCTCCTTGGGAGCTGGGAGAAACAGAAAAGCTTGCTAGAGATATTTTGCACTACTAAGTAAAAAAAATTTGTAATTTCTCTATAAATAACAAGGAATCAAGTTAATTTTGATGGTATAAACAATTATTTCTAATAATGAGGATTAAAAAAAAATTGAAACATTTGTAAACCAAACAAAAATATACTTATTCTGGTTTGAGCATTCCGACTACTTACAAACTACCACAGTGAAGGAAATATGCTGTGAATAAATCCCAGAAACAATGCAGATATTTATTAACAGCATCTTTCAATAACTTCAATTGAGCCACTCATATAGAGCTAGTAGATCGTTATAAAAAGCAACAAAGAAGAACTGACCAAGAGTTTACTTTGTTACCATCAAACCAAGAACAGAGGAATCGAAAAGTCGTGATTTTTGTGTAAACAGGTCAGTACAAGAAATAATCTCTTCCCTTATATTTTTAAAGGAAGGTTTGATTATGATAATAATAAAAGGGCTAACTCAAGTCAGAAATAAATTGTCACAATGCTATGATGTCAGAAATAAATTGCCACAATGCTATGATGTCAGAAATAAATTGCCACAATGCTATGATGTTAGAAATGGAAAATTCCATCATACCCTTTTACTAATAATTTTCAGATAACTATAGATTAAGGAATGTTAGAAAAAAAGGAGCTATTAATATTATATTAGCAGTTCATAAATAAAAGTAATAGAAATAGTACCTTTTTCTTTTTCTGGTGAACACACGTTAGCTATACTGGGTGCTTCTGCAGGTAATGCTTGTTGTAATAATTCATTGTAAAAGTTATTTTCTTTGGCAACTTCTTTTTGTTTCCGCTAAAATTATAAAATTAGAAATAAACTATTTATTTCATTGCTTACAATAATGACACACTTAAAATATATTTTTTTAGCTATCAAGAACGGAAATACAAAACATTTTAAAATTATCTTCGATGAAATCAACATAAATCTACAAATTAAATCAGTTACCTAAAATAATAGGCAATACAAACTTAATTTAAACAAGATTTAAAGTTCAAATTACAAACTTTAATATACAATTTCACTTACAAGCCTCATTCTGTACCCAACATAACTTTTGAAACCAAAGCCAAGTGTGACAACTGGATAACCTATGCTAAAAAGTTAAAAACAAATTTCAATAAGTATTAAAAATATCAATATGTAAAGAGATGTGCTATTAATAAAATATTTTAAATTTTGATTAAAATATTAGATTTGATGAATGTTATAGTCTATGTTAAAATATTCAAGTAAATAAATATCATCTACAAAAGTTATAACATATCTAGGAGCAATATGTCGCCAACTGTTCAATTCCCAGTTGTATTAATTAAAAAAAATAATACTGTGACTACCTTTCTTTAAATAGAAACAGTAGCTAAATAGAATTCACAAAGAACATTACACGATCACTTTTCCTTTTGAAATCTGCTGCATATTTGAATCTAATTGATGTTTAAAGGAATTTCTTTGCTTTCTGATTTAAGTACTTTATAAATTTTTACACAATCAGAAGATGATAAGAAAAGTACAAAGTTGATATTGTATACAAGTTCCGATTTCATAGCTTAATTTGGCAGTTACTTCTTTTAGGTTTCTCATTAACCAGTCAGTTAAAAAAAATTATAGATTTGGGTCCCTAAGTCTCATTTCAACTCTCTTTTCGTGACCTAAGAAAATCAACCAAATTCAAAAACCAATATTTATCTTGCGTTGTTTAGGTGACTGAATGAAAATATAAATTAAAATTAAGTGGATAAATTGAATGATTTTTCCAAACCAAAGTGAGACTTAGTTGAAATTAACACTTGGTACAATAGACCCCTGGTCGCAGTGCTTGGCTCACACAGAGCCCCCTCCAAATTCATAACACTACTTTCCAAATATTCAACTGAACTAATGAAAAAATAACAAAAAATATCTTACCAATGAGCTGCAAACGGCCTACAAAGATCTAAATGAAATGGCAAATTTTTAAGTTCTTTGAGCCGTACTGAAGCTTCAATATATACAAAAAGTAACCATAGAGAGATGGTAGGAAGACAAATACCCCTCTCTGGAAGAAAAAAAAACAGTGGATTAAGAAAAGATTAATTGTTTCTTTGCACAAATAGTGATCTAATGGAACATTTTATCATTAAAAAATTATTTTTTAAAGGTAGCTGCAGTAGTTAAAAACATATGATTTGCAATACTTTTTTTAAGTAAATATTTAACTCAAAATACACAATTATGAATGCCTTTAGGCTATCTATGAAATAGTAGTTAAATAAAGATATGTAAAATTAGGGATGCACCGAATATTTGGTTACTATTCGGTATTTGGCCACTTTAGCCGAATATTCGACCACTTTTAGCCGAATATTCGACCACTTTTAGCCGAATATTCGACCACTTTAGCCGAATATTCGGTTTGGCCGAATAGTGAAATTTTAAAATTTTCAAATTTCTTCATGTTATCTTCTAAAGCATCGAAAAATTCCCAAACATTACTTGTTTTCTTTTTTGATAGACTCAAATACTTAAGTTTTATTATTTATAATGTTAAATCAAGCTCTACTCAATTTGTATTAAATAAACAATAATTACTATATCACAATTGTAATTTTTTTCACTTAAAGATAAAAATTTAATTTTGTAATTATATAATAATATTGTAAGCCATGGTTTTATTATTTTTTTTCCAATTTTCATTCTACATCGGATCCACCTACTTCTGTTTTTGTTTTCATACTTATGTTTGTTTTCGTGTTGTGATTTTACCAAGTTACACTTTCTAAAAGGTTTGTTTTAATAACAAATGAGTACTACTTTATTATGTTTTGCTTTAATTAAAAATTTAATAGCTATATTGTATTAAAATTATTGTGTGATTGTGTACTTATATGCTTATGTTGAATTGAAATTGATGAATAATAAATACAACTTACTTAGATCTCACAAAAAATAAAAATTTGTTTAGGTAGACGAATATTCGGTATTCGGCCAAATTTGGTATTCGGTGCATGCCTATTTAAAATGTAACATGAATTTGATTTTTTTTTCTTGAAGTGTAATATGAATTAATTAAAGGTTCTTGGTGGTTGTCAGGTGAATAAGAAGATGGTAAGTTGATACAATTACAGTTGATACGATGATAGTTGATCGATACATGGTTCATACACTTGTTAGAGACAAAAAAATATTCAAATACAGTTAAAGTATTAAAAAAAAACTAAAGTAAAGAACAAACTCAAGAACTAAAAATTAACAACATAAAAGCTGAATATATAAACCGCATATAAGCCGACCTTCATTTAAAAAAAACCCAACTAAAGCCTGTATAAAATCAGAAATCCCAGTATTGGGCGAAGTAGAAAAAGTGCCTTAAAAAAGTTTCAAACGTAAACAAAAAATCTTAACATTCAAGCTGTTCTTGTGATCACAAGGTCAACACCCACGAACTTGATCAGAAGAAAATATTCTGGTTGGTCCGACTTGGCCTGAACCGGAGCTACAAAATTAACGAAACTTTCTTCTGATCACTCAGAGCAAAAAAACTGTCAATCATTATGAGGCAATTCGACGTCATCGGGTTTCGTGAAATTACTAGGCAGCAAAATAAGTAATCAGACAGCATTATTGGACTGCATATTTTTGATCAGGTAAAGCTGATCTTCTAATGGGGAACTGGTAATGGCCAGTGGTTAAAATTTGGAGACACCTTTAGGTAATTTAATCTTAAGTCAACTTCAAGTTTAATTTTTTGAAATTGTCATCATTAAGATATTATTGAAACGTGTATTTTGTTGAATTTAAGTTTAATTTTCATTGAACGATAATGGTGAAAATAATTTTTTCGGTGGCGCAATGTTATGGAAAATTTGAGGTTTTGGTGTAAAATCCGATACCCTTTTTTAAGGCGCTATTTTTGCCCAACTTTTCTCGCCCTATATGCGGTATTTATTAATGACTATGTTACGAAAGATGGGTTTATAAATAGCATGATATCACGTAACCGGGTAGAGATCAGGTGTTTCAGCATCAGTTGCTTCGGCCAAGAGAAAAAATTTCCCGGCTTCGGAGAAATTTTTGTTGTATGATCCGATTTTGCAATAAATAAGTACGGATTTTTTTCCCCCCAGCACTTATATTCATTTTCAAATACCTTTAAAAGTGTACGAACCAAAAAGGATTTTAAAGCTTTTTTTGGTTAATTATAATTTTTATTTTTATAGATTAACAAATTGTTTAAATGTAGATTCCAAAACTATATAGTTTGATGTCCAAAATTAAATTTAATTGATATGTTGATTAATTGAAAAATAAACACTGAAAAATATGTTAATTAACTGCAAACTTTCAACTCAATATTTTGAAATCTCTGCTTGCTAATTAAAAATCTTCCCAAGAAATTCTCACACTAAATTAATACCAGATCTTGTTTCTAAGAATAAAATCTTTAGATGTTGACATTTTTATGAACATTGTTGATATAGATTCAGAACTATCCTGCTAGTGAAGAAATTATCTTAACAGAGCAAAAAGTACAAAAATATATTGTCTATTCAAGGCAGAAGAATTTATTATATTAAAGTTTAAATAATGCAAATGTTACCTGTGTGCCACACATACTGCACCCATACGTATGTGCTTGCTGCAAAAAACAGCCAATGAACTGGGATAAAAAGGAAACAAATCATGTCTGATGTGAATGCAATAAAAACAAAGAAAACTGAGAAAGCCTGAAAAAAGAAAAGAAATGTGTGTTATTAAAAACATTGTTAAAAACTGATTGAATTTTTTTTTATTCTAAGACACTTAAAGAAATATGCATTGTGAAAAGTTGTTTAAAAACGAAATTACACTCATTAGTCATAAAATTTACTAATTATGAATGAACAAAGCTTTTACCGAAAAGGCAATTTTGGGTTTAATCCAATAAATAAAGTTATAATTAATAATTTTTTTGAAAAAAATCTTCATAAGGATTTATGCATATTCTTCTAAATTTTTTTTTTACTTTATTTATTGCATTCATTAGTCAAATACTTGTTTATATATTTTGTATTAAGTTATATATCCAGTATCTAAATTTCCCATTTCTACCAGAAAAATAAGGACATTCAAATACCTAAAATTTTAAACTGTGTTTTCTTCAACTCTCTAAATACAGGCGTATAAACCCTGTTTCAGCAACAGATTTTTTTTGAAAAATTCAATTTTATGAAACTTTAAAATTTAAAGTAAAGTAAGGAAGAGTCCTTTATAATACTATCTGTTACAGAAATATATAATTTTTAAAAATCAGAAGTTTTCAGTTAAAACTTTAAATTTAGAGCAAAAAAGAAGTTTACACTTCAGTCCATTTGCTTATCCCTCAAAGGGTCCTTCGATCGGTACTCTGTTCCGCACGTGGCATTAATCAAGACTTGAGAAAGAATTTATTTAATTCAGCATTTCTGGTGCCTCTCAAGACCTGACATGCCCATTAATATTAAACTTAAAAATAAAAAGTTAAAAAAAAACATCTTTGGATATAGGGCTGGCCTAATAAAACTCTTTTAGATTAGTAAATTTTTTTAAAAACAAAGGTAGCATGAATGTCAAATTTTAAGCTTTAAGAATGGGGACTTGTTATGTGTACTTACCAGCCCTTGGTATTTAAAAGAGTCGTATACACTGCGAAGCAATAGCCAAAAGGGCCACAGGTACTCAAAGCGAAACTCCAGAATGAAGTCAGCCAACAGCACCAAGGCCCACACTACTAAGAACTTCACATACAGAAAAGTGCTGCAAAGACAAAAAGATTTTCGTTAAACATTGGATCACTACAAGAAGCAATACCATAAATAGATAACGTAGAGGTATGTTTACAAAACTACATATAACAAATAAATTAAAGAAGTTAAAAATCATGGCTTTATTATCAGAGCAGGCTTTTTACATTTTTAAACAGTAACTTTATATGAGGTACAAAGTGAAGTAAGTACAAGTGTACAGTTAACACAAAAAAATAACCATCTAATCATCCGCTGATCATAAAATCATAAAAATGGAAATAACTTTGACTAATACAACTTAACTTCTTTCTCAACCAACTTTGACTTAATACTAACCTAACCCCGTACCAAATTCCCCCCCCCCCCCCAAAAAAAAAAAAACACTTTGCATTCTAAAAAAATTTTGAGGAATTTTAGGCTTTTTTTTATTATTGGGATTAACATTTCAATGCATTAATAAATACACTAATAAAAACAATATTCTTTTAAATTTGAATGACTAAAAACGATTTTAATGAGCAAATTTAGCTGTTCCAAAAATTAAAACAAAACCATAAATCATTTGGTTACTAAAGAAAACCAGCATCAAAATACAAATATACTATACAAATATAATATAGGATAAAATTAAAAATACAAATTAAACTTTGAACCAGATAAAAAAATTAATGATGTTTTGACAAGAAAAAAAACTAATTGCGCTGCTAAAATAATGAAAATGCTGTAGTGAGCTCAAGGTAGGTTATTAAACTTTACTTTGCTTCCAAGCAATTCTTTTCATTTATGGGTTTTAAGAATAAACTTCAGAAGCAAAGCAGTGGTACCCTCCTCATGTTTTACACCATTCTAATGCGCTCAAGTAAAAGAACCATTATTTATATTGTAACTTTCTTAGAATTGAAAAAAAATCTTCCTTAGAGGAAAAATATAACACAACAAATATTTAAATAACAAACAATCCATAAGAGATTAAAGCTAATTAGTATGTATTTAGTAATTTAGTATGCAACTAAATAAAATATTTTACAAAATCGTAAATTTTACTATAAAAAAATTTAAATCCTAAAATTTTTTTAATAAAAGCGAACTAAGTAGTAATTACAACAACATAAAAATTTTAATGTTGAATAGCATTGTTCAAACATATTTGACATTTTAAAGGGAAGACAATTATTATTTAATACAAAAAATAAAGTAATCTTTACATGACAGCTTGTCAGAATTTAAATTTTTATACATGAACAAGTGGTTAATCAAGTCACTTTGAACGCACTTTTAACAACCCACTTGGGGTGATTTAAGTATAAAGTGCATTTCGATACTCTCTTGTTAAAACTTGAAACTTCACAAATTTTGCTGGGAAGTAAAAAGGCTTTGTTTTAATAAAGATGGTTTTCGAATAAATTAAAGCCCGTCGTATCTCTACCTCGAAACGCATTTTTTCACAATAGGCAATGCACATAAGGATAGCGGAAAACTGAATTCAGGTGTTCTTAAGATCGGACTGAACGAAACGTCGAGGTTCTTTCCGGACTGGACAACGTGGACATAGAGATAATCTGAAAAGACGTTTCCTAATAATAGGGCAGCAGATGTTATACTTATTAACTTAAATCAAATATCCTAATTTTTATAGAAACTCTTTTAATAATCATTTCACTGAAAGGAAGAATGTTATGGATTATTTTTGATCGGATTATAATAACGAAAATATTTTTTTAACCAAATTTAATTTTTTTATACTCTAAGAAGAGACGATGTAGAATATAATAACACTGGACATAGGTTGTCGATTTGCTACCTCTAAAAGCTAATCATCGATTACATTTTATCTATGTAAATATTAGAATAATCGCGATCGCATTCATACATGACAATTAGAAATTATGTTAACATTTCAGATATATTTGTAAGGGTAAACTAAATAAAATAATCAGTTTTAAATTTTGAATTTTAAAAAAGCAACAACTAGGTCAGTGTCTAAACAAAACACTCACCACAATACAACACCCCGTAACAGGGGATTCGATCTGAAAATTTTAGAAATATACACAAAGCTCGAACCACCTCTTTGGGATCTACAACTGTTATTTCCCCAATACCTTCGATAAGAGGACATATTTACAAAATCACGCACATTTAAGCACGACACACAGTCTGTTTCAAATTTTAAATATTCAAATGCCAGGCCCACAGTAGGACCTGAGAATGTCTTAAGTCAAATGTTTGCAAGCGACTTGGATGGATAAAACTTGGCAAGGCAGACTGGAAAGCCCAAGTTTCTATATTTATAGCATGGAGGGCTTTTTCTTGCGCTATAGGAGCATCCATCGGGAAAAAAGTTCCCAAACAATTTTTGTTTTATTCCGTTCCTCCTTCGCAATCGGTGCAGAGAGGGTTGAGGGCACATGGACGGAGCAAGGAAAGTAGGTTTAGTTTAGGTTTGAATTATCGTCGCACTAGAGCTACACGAGGGCTATTGGCGACGGGCGTCGTCATAATTTAGAACCACAGTCAAGTAACGAGCCGACACCTGAGTAGGCAACCAACGCAACCGTAAGGCCTTACCGACGGGATCCCCAGCCCCTAGGGCAGTGTTGGGCATTAATCAATTAATTTGTCAAGTACCTTGTTAATTGACTAAAAAAAGTAATTGCAATTAAATTAATCACAATTGAACTTTTAATTGCACCTTGCAATTAAATTAATTTGATTAACGTATGTCAATTGTAACTCACAATTAAAATAATTGCAATTAACTTTTTTAGTTGTTTTATGAAACAATTAAAACTAACAATTAACTTTATGTATTAAAACGGAAATGAGTAAAGATTTTGGAAAATTAAGACGAATAAAAAAGTGGTTAATTGTTCTTTTTAATTAAAATTAAAACAAAACAATTGAAAATTAATGAATTGTTAATTGTTACTACTGCAATTAAAAAGTAAATAATTGTTAATTGTAATTTTCCACAATTACAATTGATGAATTGTTAGTTGTTGTGGTTACATTTACCAATTAATTAATTTTTAATCTTTGATTGTTCTTGCAATTAATATTTGCCCAACACTGCCCTAGGGAAGTAGGATGTAAGATAGTTTTCGGGGGCTTATTTTTAAGCCAAAAAAAGGGGTCGTATCAATTGAAATTTTAAAAGTTGGTAGTAAATTTACCACTAAGAAAAAAATAGTTAATTTGGATGAATAATAGCGGTTCAAAATAATTTATGCTACAGTATCTTGCAGACCATAAATAAAAAATATTTCTGAGATATGTAATAAAGAAAACTCATTAACCACTTGAATGTATTAACTATATAATTATTTTTGCATATTCACACTCATTTATAAAAGTTTAAAAAAAACTTCCTTTAAAAAAAAAATTATTATACTGACCTAACATTTTTTCAGTATATTATTTTAAATTCGACTGTTGCCGGCTATCATCTTTACGTGTAGTCAAAAAAGCAGCACAAAGACTTGTTTTGAAGATTAGTTTTGAGTTTTGATTCTACTGATTTAATTAGAATTGGACAACTAATTAATTGATGAATTTTGCAGATTTTAAAATAAACATTTTATTTAGTAAAATGTTACTAACATTTTAACTTTGACGTTACGCCGACAAACAGCCCTCTCTCCTCCAAGCACATCTCCGTTCTACCACCGCCTTCGTCCTCTAACATCTTTCGCGAATTCGGATGCATATTTAAGCTTTCAGCAAGTTAACACTTTCGCTACACAGGATTATTGTTTCCGCGTAATATGTGAAAGGAATATCATTATCGAATCCTTAGTTGTACGGCCGCCTGGCCGTTTTAGAAGATAAAGGATTAAAAAAAATTCTACATGCAAACATTTTAATGTACATTTCTAATGCTTTGAGATAAAATTGTATTGCCACTTAATTGCTTTAAATCCTGCTGATGTGTAAAGTACTACATTATTTTTTAACGTATTTTTTCCTTATTTTCCTGATCAATCCGCATATTTAGCTTTGGTTCTGGTTTAATGATTTTAACATTTTTTTTTAAATATTTGCATAAAACAGTATAAAGGAACTGACCAGATTAAACTGTAAATTTAAAAAAAAATGCGGGCTTCGTTTCGGTTCAAACAACATCGTCACACCAAGTGTAATTTAACAGGGTTTGAAAAATTCCTTACCCAACATGCCCGAGCCATTAGTTTCTGCTATTTACTGATATTTTAGTTTCCAAAATTCACGAATTTTTGAGATATGCCGAGTAGAGATGTCACAATGTGTCGATCGAGAAACTAACTGGTAAAACCCTTTATCGCATTTTCCATTGTTAATTTTAATTTAAAGAGAATTATGCAATGCAAAAACTTATTGTTTAATTTTCAATATAAAACTTGAAAAGTTGCAATCATTGGAATTTCATTTAAATATCTGTGAAAATGGAGAGACACTTAGGTACCACGAATTTATTCTGTTTTAAATTTAAAACTTCGAAGATGTCAAGAATATATGTTTAAACATGTCGAAGTTTTAAAAATCTGATTTCTTGATGATGAAAATATTTTTAAATATGTACTATTCATTCATAGACTGCTATACGTAGCCTATTAAGGAAATTTTCGGACGGGAAAATTTTCTGACAGATAGAACGTATTTTTTTTCCTTCTCTATATACTTGCCTTATTGAAATGTGTACTGTGTATTTTTTTGAATTTTCGACCACAGGTAAATAATTTCCGATAGACCACGCCATTTAAATGACGTTTAAGTGACGGTCGGTTATATGGAACTACTACACTACATCGGGTTTTTTTACTATTTTAACTACATTATATAAACCTGGCTTCTCACGGATTGGCGTTAACCGGTAGCTAATATTTGCTTTTTCACTTTTTTTTAATATCAATAATTTTTAAACCTAAAAGACTACACTTTCTAACCACTTTTGTACTTTATATTATTCTTTACCTATCATGTATCAAGGACTCACTAAAAAAAGCAGAATAATAATCGTTAATATTATAAGGTAAAATAGCTAATGTGTGATGACTCCTAAATAAAAAAATATGTTGTGGAACTATGTTTTTTTTTACAATTACTTATAAAATGCGACATCGATTTTCCTGTTTTAAAGTAGGTACATTGTGTAAAAAAATCCCGCATTGATACAAGTCACTCGCACTCTACACAATAAGCTCCGTAAAATCAGCCAATGGCTAAAAAGCTTTGACTCTACAAAAAAAAGGTTATAACTATGACCTACTTTTTAATAAATCATAAGAAATTAACTTTTAAAAAAATGAATTATAAGAATATTCTTCAATGCTACAATGATTTTTTTTATGAGTACTATCGGGAAAATGAAATCTTTTATTGCCCGAAATAATGTAAAATAGATAAGCTCTTATTGCAGAAAATTTTAGAAAATCGTTTTGCACTTAGGTTAATTGACATCAGTATAAATTAGTATAACAGAAACAGCCATCAATAAACCAATTGTTTGAAAGCAAAAACATTTTCATAAAATCAAGTAAAGCGAAATATTAAAGATTTATGGATAGTTATTGATTTATTGATGAAAGATTTCAATTTTGTATCATTGCATAATGATGAAACATTTGGATTTAATGCTAGAGACTTATTATTAATTAGATTTAAGAGTGGTCTCATATATAATGACTTATTATATTAGACTAAATTTTTGTACTGATTTAGGCTAGTGAGGCTGATTTAGCTGATTTAGGCTAGTGAGGGGTGTGGGTGCTATTCTCGTAAAAAAAAAGCTATAAATTTCTTATAATTTATACAACAATATAAGTGGGATAATGGATTGCAAAACTCGCACTCCACACCTAAGTTCCGTAAAATCAGCCCCAAATGGCAAAGTAACTTTAAATATACAAAAAATATATATATATTCTTGCGACTTTATGATAATTATGGGGTTAAAGGGAGGTAAGGGAGCAAGCTTGGGTCATGGGAGCGGGGGGGGGGGGGGGCTACAGTGAAAAATGTACCTCTTACCATCACCTGTAAAAAAAATCAACTCCTAGATAGTTTCAACATTGAGCCTTTTGGTGCCCTCTTTGATTTGGCAAAAAAAAAGATAAAGAAAGGTAGCGACTAGGAAGTCCTATGATCTCGAACCACTATCATGATTAATCATAAACCAACCCACCAGTTAAGTATTGACTTAACTCTAAGAATGTAAAATGAAGCATCTGTAGAATGGACTGTTGCGCTTTTGAGCCTAGAGCTCTGCAGCGCAAATCCCAGATAGAGTATCACAGCAGCAACCCAAGCCTTTGTTTAAAAAATAAATGGTTAAAACAACATCCCATACAGTTTTCTCATCTTCTGAAACACCCCACCAAGTCAAAGACATGACAGAGTGTCACCTAGGGGGTTCCATGATGCTTAGTATATAGTTTATCCCGACAGTTATAGTAAATTCATGCTGTATAGTGTATACCCCCGACCCAAAGCGCAATGACCTCGCCAAAGCAGCCAGGAGCGTCACCCCTAACAACCAAATTGCGCTCTAAAAATCGATGTTTAGGAGTAGCTAGCGCCAATGCACAGACTAGGATGTGCAGAACAAGAATCAATTGCTAATTTAAACTTGTTTTTGTTTTATGAAATGAAAGGTCTTATTGCATAACACAAAATGGTAATTCTTGGGTTAATCTGCTTGTTTTATTATTTTGTTAGTATAAAACAAATTACGTTTCGAGATTTTGTGACTCAAAATTATGACCATTTAAAAAAAAATCTAATAGAAGGTTTTTATTCACTTTAAAGACATAACTTTGTTTTAAACACAGTTTAAAATCTTTTGGCATCAAGATTTAAATTCAGTTAAGAAAATTTATTTTGATATCTGCTCACTGAATTGAATTACTGTATATTCCAAAACATGACAACATTTATTACGTAGGCAATAAAAAGAACCACTTCGCTATACGAAGAGACAAAGTATACAAAAAAGATAGGATATACGATTTATAATAATAACAATAAAGAACAGGATGAGAAACCTTATGTTTCCATTAAAAGAGCACGAATGCAACACATCTCATTTCTAGCTCAGACGGCGCTTACTTTCATCCGGATCATTCGGAGAAAAAGCTACCTTCATCGCATCACGTTTTGTATCATGATGACGCCTATGTACTAATTTCAAAGGCTGTTTGAGGGGAATGAATAGAAATTTCCAGGATTAAATTTTAACTTGATCTGTTTTGGGATGTTTTCTAGTGCTATTTGAAAAGGGCGGATGGCGACATTTCACAGTAAAACTTGCAATATTTTATTATTACTATTTAAGTATACATTCATGGAACTAGAAACTATTACTATTAAGTATACATGGAACTAGAAAATACTCCAGCTGCAGAAACTGCCCCGACTCAGAACTGGATCCAAAACATCTTTTCTCTTGTCCAGCCATCCTGGCAAAATTGCAGCAAATTACCAACTTGCCCTACGAAGACCTTTATGAGGACCACTGTCTGCAGATCGCTGGGGCGGTCTATGAGACCTTTGGTCCTATATAGTCTCTATCCATGGACACGACATCATCATCATCAAGTATACATTCCAATTACATAACTACAGTTATCCTTGAAATTGATAAATTTTAAAAAATGCATTCTAATGCTTAATATTTGTGCAAAAAGTGTTAAAAATTAGGTTTTCAAAGAGGGGAATCGGGTCAGTTGTTGTACTATGACCATGAAGTAATGAAAATGTTTCAGATGATGTAAGGCTCTTGTTTTCATTTTTCCATTTCCTGCGATTTCACTGGTTGTTTCGGTTTCACTCAAAATGTCCATCATAGATGAAAAGAAACTTATTTCTATGCAAGCCTTCTTTAACAAATGAATTAAACAACCAACAGCGCAGCAAGAAGTTGGCATGTCAAAAATTTAATTAGTAAAATATTCTTGGAAAACTCAGTTTCGAATTCCAAAACAAAAGCAACTCCAGACATAAAATGAAAACAAGGCCGCTGGAGCTGTTGCCATTCACTACGTGAAACAACCCCATTGTGGCCATTGCCATCTTTTTTTACATCATCAAGGGTAAAAAAATTTATTAATATGTTTTATCAATATTTACGTGAATATTTTGTAAAAAAACTTTTAAATTACAGAATAATGGGGCTGGATCCTTGGAGGGAGAGGAAATGAGAGGGGATCGAGTCAGTGGCATTAAATGTTTTTTGATACCACGTACTAAACATATGTTTGATATACATGAAATCGTACGTAAAGTCAAGTGCAAAACAAGTTAAATCACTTTTTGGAAAAAATTGAGTTGGTTAGCTTTTCATACAGGTATTGTAGGAAGGGATCCACCAACATTTTGATTTGCACAAAAAAGTTCACTTTTTGTCAAAAGTCAATTTTTTTTGTGCAAATCAAAATGTTGGTGGATCCTTTCCTACAATACCTGTATGAAAAGCTAACCAACTCAATTTTTTCCAAAAAGTGATTTAACTTATTTTGCACTTGAGCTCTTCAAGTATAAGTTAATAAACGTAAAGGATACACGCAAAATAAATGAGGGTACTTCAATCGAACGCGTGGAATGAGTCATAAAAAAATGAACTGTAAATGGGCTTGTTTCACGTGGTACGGAAAGAAAACCAAACAACCAATGAAATTGCAGTACAGAGACAAGAAACCAATTGGCTTATTTCTCGTAATAAGAGAAGAAAACCAAACAACCAATGACATCGCAGTAAGTAGTAGAGCATGAAATCACAAAAAAAAATCCCATTGGGTGGGAAAATATAGAGCGGCGGCTAAACTGTCGATGTTGACCCTCATTTAAAATCAGAAAACGACATGCCCGAAACTGGTTCGAATCAAAGAAAGTTGAAATGACCCACTGAACCGGCACAGAGGCAAGAAATCCGATCAAAAACCACGCGTAGATATGCATATAAATTAAATATATAAATTTATTTAAAAAATAAAGAAAGCTAATAGAACTAATTAGTATATTTTTTAAAAATATTAAATGATCTAATTAAAGCATAATGCAAGATTCAAGGAATTAAAGAGCTCTAATTAAATAACTGTGCGCTGCGGTGCCCAGAGTATCACCACTTCATAAGGAAGCTGAAAGCCTATATAAGCTTACTATACGAGTTTTTTTTTATCAATTATTCAGATAGTTACAAATTAATCTATATACATAAAAGGCAACTTCCGTTTGTATAAGACACGAGATCTAAAGAACCACGTAACAGATCGTCACGAAATTTGGCACAAAATTCCTCTCATCTCCGGAACAAACATAGGCTAAGAATTTTTCGAATCAGACCATTCCTTCTATCGTTTTCGAACGTTTTTATGTTTCCCATTCAATGCATTGAAGACCTTAGAGGTTTATTGCTCCTTCAACAGGACGTTTTCACGGATTGTTTATTTAGTTTTATTTTCCACATTTTTTAAAACGATTTTTAAGTATATTTAGTTTGATTACAGCTAAAAAATTAGAAATAAACATCTAAAACAAAAATCGTTTGCTAGCCTTTTAGCAGTTAGAAAAATATTTAATATTAAAAATAAAAATCGTTTGCTTTAGTATCTTTATCACAGTTAAAAAATATACAAATATAAAAAATGCAAATCGTTTGCTGGAGTAGCTTTATAACGTCTAAATAATTAGATCATGTATTCATTCATAGAATCTATTTCTGCAGCAGACAATGTCAGTTAAGTAAATTAATTTATACTTTGGAAAAGATTATACACTTTGTTAACCATTTTTTCTGCCATTTTAATCTATTATTGATAATATTGTATTTATATCTACACACACAGTGTCCAAAAAAAAGTTACTTCATTTATTATAGAACTCCCTAGAATTGCATTTAAATAAATGTTTGAGACCCTTTTAAGATTTAGCTGTTTTTCCATTTTTAATTCTTACTGATTATTTTTTACTTAAATATGTATTCTTTTTTATTTGAGCTTCTTATCAAAGGTATTTTTGAAATTAATATTAATCATTACTATATCCAAGTTGGGTAATTAAAGGGAAAATTACTGGGTAATCTTCAAATCTTATGTAACTAAAATGAAAGAAAAAAATAGTTAAATTGACTGTTAAATTATTTTTCCACCTCTACCCGTGCAACGTCGGGTATAACAGCTAGTACAAACATGTAAAGAAAAAACCTAGCAGTGCTGTTACATATTACAGCTAGCAAGCGTAGGATGAGTTAGTACCAATGAAAAATTAGACAATTTATTCCTGTGGCCAGAATTATTTTTCATTGAGAAAAAAACTTAAAAACTAGCTTTTTTTAGAAGCACTTGTGTTTACGAAGTATACGTAGAGTAGAAACATATTTCAATAAAAAAAATGATTGGATAATTACAAAATCTAACACTTAACCACGATTCAAAATTAAAAGGCCTGGCAAAAATATGCGACACCTAACCCATGAAAAAAAGTACAAAACAAGGTATCGAAACGCATTTTCAGATCTCTTCAGGCGTTGTTAAGACGCCTTTCTTTTCGTTTCCTGCCTTCGCCATAATAGGCAATCTCTGACTCTGCACACAGAAACCACGCTTTTGTCTGCCGGTGCACACCTTTACGAACAGCTGTAGTGAATGCATGTGGACAGATGATCTTTTCGAAATGCTCACACGTTTTGGGAGTTGAATTGTAGTCGCACTAGAGCTACACGAGGGATATTGACGACGGGGGTCGTAATCTAGAACCACAGACAAGTGGCGTCCGACATCTGAGTAGGCACCCAACGCAACTTTTAGGAGTGGCATCGCGTACGCAGCGTCGGGACTTACGAGCATATTTAACGTGCACTCCCTCAACACTGGGTATTGTTCATTGACTTTGGCTGCACAGACCGTTTATAGGACGGAAGTTATTTTGCAATGCCCGGACCCCAGCATGGTACCTTTCGCATGGAAGGCAAGCGTCTTACCGACTGGGCCCCCCAGTCCCAGCCCGTTTTGAGAAATCAAATTGACGGCAAATTAAAGAGCTTTCGCTATAGAATAATTGATAGGGCGCTTGTGTGTGTTAGTTCCGCTTGAATTTCAAAAGTTAAATTTCAAACTTATGCTAACCATTTTTTTTTAATATTTTCTTATTTATTAACTATCATCAATTTTTCTGTACATGCTATTGTATGAAACGCAATGAAAGGAATAATTTAAACTTTTAACCAATGTCGGCCATATGGACAAGAAAGAAAACCAGGATTTTTTTTTTTGAAGAATTCGATGTCTGAGTTAAAGCCACGGAGGGGCTTTAGTCTGAGTGTGTTGGGGGTATGTTATGTATTGCTGCTGCTTTACAAAGCAGGTGTTACAATTTGCGCCAAATATACACAGGAGCAGGGGGGGGTATTAAGTGTTGAAACAGCGGAAGTTGAAAGAGTTCGTTGAGTAAATACATTTTTTTAATACAAGATATGGGGTCCAATTTTCTTTCGCTTCTTAACAGCTCCGAAAATCTCAACACTACTTTTGCCAAAAATAATAGATGTTTTTCACTTGTTTTACTTTCAACGAGTCATCCGACGTGACATATTTGATAGCTAAAAATAGCTACCGATCAGTTAGTTTCCACCTCGTCGTCCCACACCCCCTAAGTATGCATAAAAAATTCCAATGACATTTTTAGTGCCGTCGTTATGGACGCAAGTAGTCTGGCTCATATTTAGGGATTTTTTATTGCCATGACAACCTATTCGCATGTCTTCGCGCAACCAAGCTTATTTAAGAATCTAAAATAAATATCCAAGCGGAAAGGAATTGTAGAAATATTTGAAAATTAGAAAACTAGTCAAAGACACAATATGATTAGATTAGATATAATTTACTTAATTGAGTTTAATGCCGGTTTTATATTTAATTTCATAACTTTGAATATGACTAAGGATAAAGGAGTTAAAGCTGAATTTACACGTGACGAGTAATATGATACAATACGTACTCGCATGTAAGATATATATTTTTAATAAATGAAGGAAAATGTATAAATCATTTATTAAATACCACAAATTAGCAAAACGCGGTTTATGCATACATTACTAAAAATTGACCTAAAACCGATCGGATGAACCGAGTTTAACAAACAATGCCAAATTGATTTATACACAAGATAACTATCCGAAAACTTTAAATTTGTTTTTCACGTTTAGCTATGCCGTTGTATGCGTCGCGTAGCGAAATGCAACAGGTGGTACGACATCCAACATAGCACAGCTGTTATGTTACAATTCACTATCGTTTACAAACGTCATGGCCAACCCTGGATGTGACCCTCAGACTTGATGGAGTAGAATAGTTTTTTTAGAGTGAAATATTTATATAACTTGATTAAATTAATTTATGTTTGAAGCACATGATTTTTATATAGCCAATTAAAGAGAAATGTCTTATAGTAACGTGAACTGCAAGCTAAATATGTATCCATTTTAAATGTACAATAAAGAGCATTAACTTCTTTGTCTTTTTGATTTGTCAGACAATAAACAAAAAGTACATTTGTTGAAAATTTGCAATACGTCGAGGTTAGGTTAGTTTTGAATTATCGTCGTACTAGAGCTACACGAGGGGGGCTATTCCAATACGTCCAGGTGTGGGTGGGAAGTAAAAAAGCGCTAGGTCAAGAGGAGATTGTTGACCTTCGGCCGTTGGGGGATCCCTATAGAGGGAAATTTGCTTCTGCGTTATTTTAATTGCAATTCATTCAATTGGATGCCTTTATTGTGACCCTAGGGAGAGGCAAGAGAATCAATTTTGCACACGACAGATAAATATGTTTCTATATTCAACGAACATTTAAAAAAGAATTAAATTTAACAAAAACTATCCAATCAGTTGCCAATAATTTGTTTGAAGTTCGAAGAATAATAATGTAATCTTTTTTAATAAATATCTTTGTGTCGTCACAATTTACCATTTACATTTCTTTCGAAAATTCAGTCATTTATCGTTTATTAAATTAATTTTCAGTTCCAAAAATATATAATTAGTGCAATTGATGCTTTAAAAATAAAAGCAAAACTTTGCATATTTTTTATGCCAAGTTAGAATTCTCTATGCATTTGTCTTCATTCATATATAATAAACCATCAAAAGAACTCTATTGTGATATTACAACAATCCAAACTGAATTATATCACATAAATAAATATTCTTTCAAAAGTGATTTTAAATAAAGTTTCTCGTACGTTTAACGAAATGGCAATTAAATTTTTTAATGAAATTTGGAATGTAGCCTAATCTGATTTTTTGCTTCAAAATGACGTATTCCACTTGTCTGTGGGACTTGTCGTTCTTTCTGTGAAAGTGGGTGACGGACAGACGGACTGAACGATTATAAAACCTTCCACTTTTTACGTTATAAACGTAGTGTAGAAACTAAAAGCACAAAAATTTTAATTATTTTTTACTTAAATTAATTACATAACATATTTGCGCTCGCAGCATAACAACCCACAATTTAAAGACACTAATTTTACGTTTATTACGTAAAAGTAGTGTTACGTTTATTTTTTTACTTTTTACGTAAAAATCACTACTTCTAGACAACAAAAGAGCTTTTTCTACAATTGCAGAGACTTACCCATTTCCGTTAATAATTTTATTTTGATGGCGATTGAACGAACGGAAATAAGGATTTCTCAAAAAAAAAAATACTGTTTTCTCTTCTTAAGAAATTCCCCGATAAAACGGAATCGTACTATATTAATATTTACTTATTAAATTTGGCATCAAAGATAAATCGACGTTTTTCATGGTAAAGTTTAAATAATTTATTTAAGGGAATTTATTAGGTTCTGAAACGAGTCCTTTAAAGTTTTCAAACAATGAAGTAAAATAACGTAAACCAACAAAGTATAACGTGTTATTTTACATAGCCTATGTTGTTGTTTTCGTGTATATGGACAGTGTGGTAAAGAATCTATAAACAAAACAAATAGGTATGTCACAAGAACTATAGATATAGGCAGTGTTGGGCATTAATCAATTCATTTGACAATTATCTTGTTAATTGACTAAAAAAGTAATTGTAATTAAATTAATTACAATTAAATTAATCACAATTGAACTTTTAATTGCACCTTGCAATTAAATTAATTTGATTAACGTTTGTCAATTGTAACTCACAATTAAAATAATTGCAATTAACTTTTTTAGTTGTTTTATGAAACAATTAAAACTAACAATTGACTTTATGTATTAAAACGAAATGAGTAAAGATTTAGGAAAATTAAGCTGTAAGTCTTAGACTTAAGATGAATAAAAATGTGAATTATTTTTAATTAAAATTAACAAAACAATTGAAAATTAATTCATTGTTACTACTACAGTTAACAATTAAATAATTCTTAATTGTAATTTTCCACAATTACAATTGATGAATTGTTAGTTGTTGTAATTACATTTACCAATTAATTAATTGTTAATCTTTGATTGTTCTTGCAAATAAAATTTGCCCAACACTGGATTTAGGTATCTTTACAACAAATTTCACGATAAAGCTCGGCGCTCTTTTTAAATAAAAACTAAATCCAATTTCGAACTATTTTTATGTAGAACTGTAACTCGACAACATCTTAACTTTCCCCTTCTTTTTTAGAAATAGACAAATCTGTACGGTTCAGGAATTTTGCAGCCTTCCTCGACAAGGGGATCTAATCAATTATGTGCTCTGCTCTACTTCTTTTTAAGCAAAAAACATCGGAAAGTTTGATTGACCCATTTCGGCCATTTCACACTTAAATCACGTATGAATTCGATACTTTTACTTTACCAATAGTGTAGGAATTTCATTGCTTTTTTATTTATTTATGATATTTTATTTCAAAAGAAAATGTTCTAAGGAAATCCCTCACGTAAAAAAGTGGCGATTATGAACTCAATAGGAGAAGCACTATTATCTCGCGTCATCTATGCTGAAAAAGTAGTACAGTAGAACTCCAACTATCCAAAACAATTGGGACCTAACCACATTCGTATAATCGGAAATTCAGATAATTGGAATTGTTGGGCTGTAAAAGAAAATGTAGTTCTAGTTTCGGTCATCATCAGCCCAACCAAACTAAAACGTAAGGTAACGTTTGAGTAATAGCTTTTTTTTTATTCAACTTATGTTGAAATTTTGGGTTCATTTAAAATCTACGATGAATGATAGATATGTAACACTTTCGCAGGATTTTTGTTTCCGTGTAATATGTGATAGAAATATCATTATCGAATCCTTAGTTGTACGGCAGCCTGGGCCGTTTTAGAAGTGAAAAGGTTAAAGTTTACTACACTATATATTTAAAAGGTAATTTCATAAATAACAAATGCACTATATACAGGGTGGCGCAAAAATATAAGTGGCCCCGGCGTAGAGATTAATAGGAATGCATTGAGATGCTTGGCGAGGGAAAATTATTGAAGCCGCCTGAAAGCCTTCAAGTCGAAATAAAAGACTAATCAAGCGTGAAATGACTTGGCAAACCTGTTTTTGCATTGTTTGTAGTAGATTTGCATCACATTAGAGCTGCTCAATGACTATTGGTGAGTTCAGATCTTAGTACGTAAGTGGGAGTTGCGGCTGTGTGAGTGTGAGTTGATCAATGCACAGGTGAAGATGATACTCACAGTACAGCAGAGGGTGTTCAGTTCATTGTAGAAAGTTTTATTCAAACAAATTCATAGAAAAATGTAGCTAGTTGTTTGCTAAAGAATTTAAAGGTGTAAAAGTGCAAAAAATAGTGCTATGCAACGATTAATTACGAAATAGCATTAGATAGGATCTGTGTTAAACAAGTCCAAAATCATTCCAAACCGGGACCGAACACTGGATTTAGTGTCTAGCAATCAATTTAGAATGTTTTGTATTAACAAAAACAAAAAAGTCCGATTCTCTAGGATTAATAACGGCCGAAAAAATCACTAATGGGAATTAATTTTGGCATAACTATTCAAACCTTCAGTTTATATTGTCAAAGCATAGCATAGTTGGCGGCCAATAATTCGCCAGCGTTGTTTTGGGCTTAATATTAAAACGATCAATAGCTTCACTTAGCAAACCTGTTTTTGCATTGGTTTTCGACTTGGCAACAATTCTATCTTATTCCTATCTAAATGACGGGGACACTTTTATTTGCGCCACCCTGTATAAGCATGAAATAAAAGCACTTCTAAGTACAAAAATTCATATGCGACATATAAACTTTCAGATCCGGCCTATTTGTTACTGTTCGTCTCTGTTACATGTAAGGCCTAGTAATTTTTTAGTCAGTCCAAAAGTAATTACTAGCTGCATGACATCTAACAAAGACGAACAGTAACAGGTAGACCAGGAGAAAAAAAATTTCCTGACATTCGGATAATCAGCAACTATTCGGATAATTGGAGTTCTGCTGTAATTGCAAACATCTCTAGAAAGGTGTAACTACCGAAATACGGACTCTCCGTAGACTGAACTGGCCAATAAAAAAATCGTGAAACAAAAAATGCAAACTTCAATTGCATCTTATCAAACGAACATTTGTCAATAGATATGAAAAACAATAAGGCAAGATATTATTCAACTGTGTATCAAGATGTTGGGAGAACGACATTGAAAGGGGGTTGGGGACGATTTTTTTTTATTTGATAGTTAAACATTATTATATGATTATCAGAAAGAGGCAAAATGTAAATAGGTTAATATGAAATAATCACTTTCTAATAAGTAACGAATCCAAATTCCAATTAATATATTTGGTGCAATGTTGAACACAATAGAACAGCATGGCCCTTTTCTATTAAGCACTAGTATTACTTGAAACAATATTTTGGAGGAAATGTCAAACAAGTAAAATCTATTAATATTTAAATGTATACAAAATTTAGTAACTTTTAATTTTTACAAGAGATAAAAATGTAACACAATTATAACACTAGGGAAAACATAATAAAGGTTAAATCTACAAGTAAAACTCCTAAGTTAATGAAAACTAATTAAAATAAAAAATTTCCTT
Organism: Oedothorax gibbosus; assembly: GCA_019343175.1. Taxonomy (NCBI): domain Eukaryota; kingdom Metazoa; phylum Arthropoda; class Arachnida; order Araneae; family Linyphiidae; genus Oedothorax; species Oedothorax gibbosus. The sequence continues at coordinate 23,274,455 of CM033274.1, read as the reverse complement.
TATTATATAAATTAACTAAGCAGCCTATTATTATCGGGGTGCCTTAAAATTTAAAACTTATGATATTCTGCTATTATTAATACTTTTTAGCTTCCACACTATGTTTATAGCATAAAAAGTGGAAGGTATCGTTCAGTCTGTCCGTCACCCACTTTCATAAACCAAACTACAAATGCTACAGGCATGTGAGATACGTCAAAAAAATCAGGAAATTAGAAGACATTGAAAATCTCAGAAATTTGAATTCCAAGTACTATTACTGGTTACTACTGCAAATTTTAATTCTCATTAAAAAAGCATAACAAGCCATTTTTATTAATAGAATTAAATCACCATTGCCATTCGCAACTATCACTCAAGAAACTTTAATTCTTTTAAATAATAAATTAAAAGAAATTTATTTTTGTGACATAAATCAGTTTGAAATGACTTCAAATATATTTCACAGAGATTCTTTGATTGTATGTTGAAATGAAATGTTTTGCTTCTATTTAAAAGCGAGAAATATTACATATTTCTTTGAAATATAAATTTAGCAAACGATGAGAAATAATTATTGAATATCAAAAATAAAATAAACGAAACTAGCCAAATTTAGCATGTAAATGTCCGTAAATGTTGGGGACAATGTAGTAGCAATTGTCCCCAAAACTGGGAATGTATGTTCATGTTAAGTTAGCAAAAAAAAGCAATATTTCTATGGATAGAGAATTTTTGAAATTTTTTACACAAAATTAATTACAATATACACCCTAATATATCAACAGTTTTGTGAAAAACATGCGACAATGCAGTAAAAACAATATGTAGGGTCTCATGTTAAGAAAATGTTGAATACGAGTTCGAATCTGAATAGGCTGGTAAAATACTTTGTTTATTTTAAAAATTAAATGTGGGGTTTAAGTTTACATTAACAAGGTTTGATTGTGTAGTCAAATTGAAGGAATAGGTATACCGAATGCTGTAATAAAGAAACTAAAAAACCAGGATAAACACTTTAACATGAATAGATACTCTTAAAATCCTTTGCTACTGAGACAGACACAAAAAGGTCTATTTAAACCAATGCTCAAATGGGAAAATGACGCACTATACTTTGTTCCTTTCTTTCTTTTATGGGTTTTTCAATTCACTTCACAGCCTTCACCCTTGATACATTAATAAACATATTAATTTTCAGAGAAAAAAACATCCAATGCTTTTTGAGATATAGATTCCAACCTGTTCAATGGCGACTGTTTATTCACCAGTATAAAAAAAACCTCAATAAATGGCCGGACACTATACCTTAATTGTACTTTGGGGAAGAATGCAAGTTTTGCAACTACACTAGTCAAATGTTTTTAAATGCATCTAACAATTAATAGATCTCCAAATGTGGCATAATTTTGTCAAATTTAACTAAAATGCCATAAATTTTTGTCAATGTCAATTGAGGGACTATTGTATTTGGTGTGAGAAATTCCAATAGGAAGCGTCCATAAATGATGCGAGGTATATTTAGGGGGGGGGGGGGGTCGAGGTTAATCTTAGCCAATCTCATGTAATATCCCCCCCCCCCCCCAAAAAAAAAAATATTTAAAATTGTGAAAAATTTATGGCAAAATCTAACATGATAATTTTAACATGGACATCCAAACTATAGCAAAAAGCAGAAAAGCAAACTCCATTTAAACTTCATGGGGAAAAAGGGTACAAAAATAAACCACTTGATGGAGAATAAAAAAACGTGTGAAAAGTTAAATAACAAATGTGGAGGATTTCACTTTAAAATGCAGAGATATGATGGTTTAAAAATAGTCACTCTTGACAAATAAAGAAAATTGTGTTATTTCAAATAAAGTAATGCTTTACAGTGTACACATACAAATTTGTAAAAGTCTCAAGCGAGATTAGGAGGTACTTGAGCCAAATTTTCAAAATCTCACCAAGGGGGATGTTGAGGGTAAAAAAAAGCACCAAAGGAAATTAAATGTTTTTTTCTTAATAATGACCTTGAAACCATACACTATAACAGATATCATAAGCCAATATTTAATGCATGCAGATAATGTCTGTATAATATTATTATTTAATATTGTAAGCAAATTTTTAAAAAAAAAAATGATTTTAAAAAAGTTATTTTTGATTAATAGAAATGTGCTGACTCTTTAATACATAGGTACAAAAACTTTTCCATTCTCCTTAATGTTTTGGACAATAAAATGTTAGTAAAAACTGTTATATTTGGAAGACAAGAAAAACATTTTGTCAAAAAGAGGAATCTTGGTGCCCTACACGTTCCAGTTATTTATATAAATATGTAACATAATATATGGGGTTTCACAATGCGTGATACTGTGTATAATATTTCATATCCAAGGTATGTGTAAATATATTTTTGAAAAAAAAAATATTTTAGACAGTACACATTTTGGTTGCTTTAATGCTTCTTATTATTATTAGTCTTTCAGTTAAACATTGTCCCATAGGGTGGATAAAAGTTTTAGCCAAATATCTAAAACTTAGGGAAAGAAAAAAGAATTTTTTACTTCTCTTAAATACCACTTTTTTTAAAAAACAAAAATTTATTCTCTAGGCAATGAGACTTAAAGTTTCTAAATACAAGCAGGTACATCTATGTTACGTTTTTTTTTTAATATTGCATTATAATCCTCACTAAACACTGTAAATTTTACAAATGAATTTTTTTTACTACTAACTAGGGATGTTTTTGAAATTATACAAGGCAATGGGTAAAATCCTAGTTCTTGCTACAACTTTAGGTTATTTTTAATAAATTTATTTGGAAACTATTTTCAAAAAAGGAAGCAAAAAAAGGATTCGAGCGAGCATCTTCTAAAATTCATGTAGAATTGCATATACATAATAGCGCTACACTATATGCATAAATAAAAGAAAGATGTTTTTCTAAACTTTTTACTGCAAGCATACTTTCTCGAAGATTTACCATCCCGTTTGAATGTAATAAGCACAAAACTGATGATTTCAAGAAAACATGTGGTGGTAAACATCGGCATTTTACGCGCGTAAGATAGAGAATGAATTGATTGCCATTTGACGTATGCATTATCAAAGGAGCATGCACGTATTGATTTTAACCTTTACGTCCCACAAGATCATGAGATATTTTAAACATACAATTGAACATAGTATGAAAGCCATGTTGACGTAAAAACGCGCGAAAGAAAGCATTTTTAATATTCGAAAAGAGGCTAGGCCTACATGCAGCGCTTACCTTCCATATATGCCCTCTGCTATTTTAGTTCTTTTTACTGGCCTTCTGATTTTTCCACATTCGGCATTTCGCCGCTTCATATTCCCAGATGACTCCTATATTCCAATCGTTGTGTTAAACCACCGGTGACATTCACAATAAATTAAAACACCATTCGAAATATCCTTTATTCTCAGCGTACTGTTTGTTTTCGTTCAGGGCATATACCTCGCAACTCGCGACTTGCACGCATGCGCAAGGAACCGTCAAAGCGCGTAGCGCGTCAACTGCTCCAAACCAAAACGATTTTCAATCTCAGAACTAAAATTTTTTTAACAGGTTTTCGAATTCGATCAACTAATCAAAAATATTTTTCGATTTAAAATTTAATAACGACGTTCAAATAAATAATTTAATGAAAATATTTCCTGATAAAAAAGAACGAAGTTATGTAATGCAGTGATAAAAATGAAAAAAAGTTCTTTTGTAGTTATTTTTTGTTTATATTTTCTCGCTTCACCTGTGATACTTTTTATTTAATTTCGAGCGAATCGGATAGTTAATGATAATCTATTGATAAAATAATTATATGATGTTCTTCTTTGCGAAAACTCTTTTAAAATTTATTCGAACCTCCTCATTTTAAAACCTGGAGCTCCCTCAGACGGACGGACTTGGCCTTTATAAAAGCTTCCACGTTATATAAGTATGGCAAAGAAGCTAAAAATCGGGAAACTCAATATTTTTAAACTTCTTATTTAAACACACTTTAAAATATTTTAAACTATTTTCCACATTGTACATTTTCTTTTAAATCAAAATTGAATCCTAGTTTAATAGTCAAACCTATCTATAAAAAAAATATAGCAATCGCAGGTATATTTAATAAACAGAAAGAATTGAAAAGTGCTATTTACTTTTTTAGTTATTTCATAATTGAAACGCAATAGCCCTCGTATGTAGCTCTAGTGCGACGATATTCAAACTTACCTTAATTGAAACGCATTTAAGTTTTACGAGTTTTATCCCAACAAACCAATTATTCCGTTATTTTATATGGATTTAAAAGCGTATAGTTCTCAATATACCAAATCAGTACCTCAGGGGTTGACAATCCAATTCCGAGATCCGCTCTAGCTTCTGGCTTTAAAATTAGAAGAGCCCACTTACGTTCGTGGTGCTGCCCTCTATCGTGTTGCTCTCGAATAAGGTAGAAATGACACATCGAGAAGGGTGCCTACGGGAGGTCAACGACGCAGGGGGGGGGGGTCGAAATAAATTAGAAAAATGTATGTTGTTTCTATAGTCATCTGCCTCCCCCCCCCCTTCCAAAAACAGCATGAAGGGAGGCTAGGGTCATACCCCCCCCCCCCCCTTCTAACCTACCAGAATAAAAATTGGTAATAAAAATCCTTAAGAACAGAAAAGAAGAACCTAGATAATGGGCAATGGCGTCTACCAGACGAATATTTCTGAAATTTATTTCTTATAAACAACCTATCACTTCTTTAAAGCTTAAATAAAACACTTGCAGCTGACCTTCTCATGTCATAAATCTCACGCAGTTTGTATAACATACAATTTGATGAAATGATGACTCTCGCATATTTCTTTTGACCAATGATATTCGTGCAATTTTGCCGTCAGATCTTAATAGAAGTACTACATTAGATTGTTGTTTTAGAAAAGGAGGGAAGCATCACTGATACACCTTTACTAAATGCATCTATTTTGTCTATTTTACTAAAAGTACTCTAAGAGCTTATTTTGAAGGGTTATGGCAGTGATCCCTCGGCGATAAGATTTTGGTAATTATATAATTTGAATAATTTAAGCTTGTTAACCCACTGAGGGATAAGCAAATTGGCTGATGTATGTTTCACTGAATGAGATTTGAATTAAAATTTCAACTGAAAATTTAATTTCTTAATTTTTTTATTGGAAAACTCTTCCATGCTTTAAATTTTGCAATTTAATAAAATTATTAAATTTTAAATTTTTATTAAAAAAATTATGTGTGTTGCTGGAAAACCTGACAGTCGAATGAAGGGTTTATACGTCTGTATCCCTCATAAGAGGGTTGGGCAAATAAAGAAAGGATACTAATGGATACTTCAGGATTTTAAAAGATTCTAATACTAAGAAGTTAATTATATTTGATATCTATATATATAAAAGAAAGTCGTGTTAGTTACACTATTTATAACTCAAGAACGGCTGAACTGATTTGGCTGAAAATTGGTGGGGAGGTAGCTTAGAACCAGGAATATAGGCTATGCGATACTTTTTATTCGAACCCAAACGGGTGTAGGAGTGCAAAACGTGAGCCGATTTCCCCATAGGAATAGCATTGTAAGATTAGAATTTATACTTTTTTAAATTTCAATTTAAAGAAATTTCAGCGCGTTCAGCGTGAACGAAAATTAAGAAGAAAAAAAAGAGCACGTGTGACGTGGGTTTAATTTTCTGGATTGTTATTTGAATATCAGCATTTTAATTGTTGATTTTAAATCTTTTGATTTTTTTTTATGGTAGATCAGATTTCCTCAACTAGATTTTAATTATGATTCCGAATTTAATTTAATTGATGTTTACAAATGGTAAGAAATGAAGATATGGGGGAATATATTCGGCATAAATAAGGAATTTGTACTTTATAAAACTTTTCCAACCATACAAGAGGATGAATGTCTGTTTTGGCTATGTTAAGATGGCGTTTGAATGTTAAGATGGCGTAATGGCCGATTGAATTTTGGCATTGGCTGCTTTTGGCGAAGTTGAAAATTTAACGTAGGGTAGCTATTCCCATCCAGTTGTATGGGTTAGGGTTAGTTTGAATCGTCGCATTAAAACTACATACACGAGGGCTATTGGAAACGGGAGTAGTAATTTAGAACCACAGTCAAGTTACGAGCCGACACGTGAGTAGGTACCCAATGCAACTTTTTAAGGGCGACATCGTACGCAGCGTTGGGAATTTGGAGGATATTTAAAGTGCCCTTCCTCTACACGGATTATTATTCGTCTCGCCGGACATTTTTTGGCTGCACGAGCCGTTTATAGGTCGGCAGTTATTTTGGTGATGCTCAGGCCGGAACCTGGGATCAAATCTACCGTCTTATCAAGAGTAGAAAGTCTTGTGACTCAGACTGGGCCTCCTCTCCTATGACGCTTACAGTTGAAATGGACATAAAGTTGGAACTGTTTACGTACATCCAGCTTTATTAGGAGTTATATAATGGATATGAGTGAATGTTTACCACTTTAGGGTTAGGTCCGCAGCGCCGGGTTTATAAAGCTAGTTAATACTGATAATTTGAGTTTCAAAGTTTACACTTTAAACATTTTTGGACGCCAAAAATATTAATCAATGTTAATAATGAAAAACATTTTTGTAATATATTTTTTAATGTGCACCTAGATTTTAAAAAAAAATTATTCCATAGCCGGATTTTGTATAATGATGACTTAAGACGTACAATTACATATCTTAGTTAGAATACGGTACAGTGGCAGGATTTTTAAGCAGTTTTCCCTCTCTATTTCCAGGAATTAGATGGCAGCTTTCAAGAAATAAGATTTAAAAAATGCTCCCCCCCCCCCCCTCCCTTCATGAGGCACTTGAGATATTAATAATTTTTATTATCTATTTCTAGATATTTATTTTGAGAATACTATAAAATTACATGATGACGTTTAAGCTGATTTTATAGACATGGCCACTTAGACCACAAGGAAGGAACGGGGCCTTTTCCTGATTAGTGATAATTGTTGATTTTAATAGATAATTTTTGAAATGATAACAATTGCAGAATTGAATTTTTTTTTAATTAAACTCACATTATAAGTTATTCAATGAATATAACCCTTAATTTGATACATTAAGTATGCTCAAACTACATTAATAAACCGAAATGCTCACATCTAATTATTTGAATTAGTCGTCTTAATAAGTGTAATAAAATCTACTAATTCGTCAGTAGTTGCTTTACTATCCTTAGTTTCAATATCTTAGATGAGGCTGGCCATCGTCTGGCAATTGCAGTTTAACCATTCATTCAGTCACGTAAATTTTTGTTTTCTAGTGGTGCATTCACAAGTGCCAAAGAAACTACATTATAACCACTTAAAATATCATTTTACTATCATAGTTTTTGTACATAGGGAGCATCTATAAATTACGTGACTTGTTTAGGGGGAGGGAAGAGGGTCGAGCCGAATATCACCAAATATCACGTGCGTGGGGGGGGGGCGAAGGTTCTCGTCAAATATCAAGTAGTTTTTCTCAGTAAAAATTCAAATGGCGCAAAATTCCATTAAATTTTTTTTCTGGACTTAAAATTGGCAAAATCTTACTTAATAAAATGTCCAAATAAAACGTGTAGGTTGCAGAAAAAAAACGGTCAGGTGACTTTTTCTTTGGTGACTTCATTTACAATTTTGAATACTTTAAATACTAATAATTTTGAAATATGTACGTGAGATTGTGGGGGAGGAGGGGGGGTTGTCAAAAAATCGACAAAATAGAATCACGTAATTTATGGACGCCCCATACCGTGAAAATGTGATGCAACGTTACATCACAAAATATGAAAAGAGTATATATATATATATATATATATAATATATATTATATATATATATTATATATATATATATATTATATATATATATATATATATATATATATATATATATATATTATATATTATATATATATTTATATATATTATATTATATATATATATTATATATATATATTATATATATATATATATATATATATATATATATATATATTTAATGATATATCATTTTTATATATAAATAATATATTTGGAGGAAGCATTTTTTAACAAAACTTCTTGGGTAATCGGAAGGGGGGGCGTCGTTATTTCTGGGGGGGGGATCGGCATCCATGCCATCGAGAGAGCGTGGTACTGGTGCTGCTCTCTACCTAGCCGAACAAGGTATCATTGAACTCTTTGATGTTGATGGTTTGAGGGCAGCTCTACCGCCTTCAAACCAACATCGAATCGCAGTGATTTGGGGTTGGTAGAAAAATGATCATAAGCATAGGTGCCTTAGCCTCCATAAAACCTTTCACAGAAAGATAAGAACTGGACCTGTTTAAGTTGCAAAATATTTCAAAAATTTAATTTATCTTAGAATGCAAACACGGACATGTTTTAAACGAACAAAAGTACAGAATCTTCAACTCTGGAACCTTCTGTAAATATAGATTTAATATATGCCAATATATCTTTTGTTTATTTCCAAAGAAATTAACTGAAATAGTCAGATGGCCCACATCTCCCTATCGGCTTTCTTGACACCAATAATACCAAGCGGCGTTGTGAAGGTGACGAAATTTTTTTCTTTCATTTGTTGTTAGAATTTATTTATTGTCAGAAAAATTAATCGAAATTCTAAAGGGAATTGCTGGCGTGTACTTTAAATATGTCGTGGTCCAAAACGACGTACAATGTCGCTATACGGCTGCGTTGGGGGTAATCAGGTGTTGTCTCGTCACTTAATCGAAGTGCAAAATTACGGTAGACACACTATAACCAAGTGTAGTACTTTAGTGTTACACTTTATTTCAATTTTTAGAAAGTAAATGGATTTCGACCCACAACTATTATTCTATCACAATTCAGATTAATTGGCAGTATTGGAATTAGCCGTTCCTTAAGACGCAGTCCATTCTTTAGGGCGTTTTCACAAAGAATGTTTTCTCGTCACTTATCGAAGGCAAATTACGGGGTAGCCACACCTATAACAATTGAGTAGCTCTAGTGTTACTTTATTTACAATCGTTTTAAGAAAGTAAATGAGGATTTCGAACCCCACAACTATTATTCTATCACAATCAGATTAATTGGACAGATAATTGGAATTAGCACTCCATTAAGATTCGTCGAGTCCATTCTTTAGGCGTCGTTCTTTCCACAAAGAATGTTTTCTCGTCACTTAATCGAAGTGCCAAAATTACGGGGTTAGCCCATCATACAATTGAGTAGCTCTATGTTACACTTTATTTACAATCTTTTTAAGAAAGTAAATGAGGATTCGAACCCACAACTATTATTCTATCACAATCAGATTAATTGGACAGATAAATTGGAATTAGCACTCCATTAAGATTCGTCGAGTCCATTCTTTAGGCGTCGTTCTTTCCACAAAGAATGTTTTCTCGTCACTTAATCGAAGTGAAAAATTACGGGTTAGCCACACCTATAACAATTGAGTAGCTCTAGTGTTACTTTATTTACAATCGTTTTAAGAAAGTAAATGAGGATTTCGAACCCCACAACTATTATTCTATCGCAGTCAGATTAATTGGACAGATAATTGGAATTAGCACTCCATTAAGATTCGTCGAGTCCATTCTTTAGGCGTCAGATATTTGTTCTTTCCACAAAGAATGGTCATGCTTCAGGTCTGAGTTCTTGACTGGTAACAGAAATGCTGAATGAAAATAAATTCATTCTCGAGCCTTGATAGAGGAATCAATCTCATGTGGGAATAGAGCACGCATAGAGGATGGGTTAGTTTGAATTATGGTCGCACACTAGAGCTACACGAGGGCTATTGGCGACGGGCGTCATAATTTAGAACCACAGTCAAGTGACAAGGCGACACCTGAGTAGGCACTCATCGCAACCGTTAAAGGTGGATATCGTGTGCTTGATCAGAGACCTGCTTATAAACCTACGTCAAGTAAGATTTATTGGTAATTATATAACCAGTAAGATAATTTGAATTAACTTTAAAACCAAAAACGTTATGCGACAGCAATCTTCTGTGTATGCGCGATCTTCGCGAAAATTTTATTTTGACGTCCGACAGGTACGAGGAACTCGTGAAGTCCGTAGCCCTCTTAGTTTGAGTTGTAGTGTGATTTTAGACAGATAGTCTGACAGACAAGCCAATGGTTAAAACCACTATTTAAAAAAAAATCAACATCCTCCAAAACCTGTAGATAACACAAAATATCCATTTTGGAATTTCAACCACATGTAGTTTCAGGTTTGAAGTGGCAACAGAAATGCTGAAAATGAAATTAAATTATTTCTTGAATCTCGATTGGAGAATCAATGTCACGTGGGAACAGAGCACCAATCAAAGGAAACGTAAGAATGAAAGCTGGAAGGAAACAAGCCAGTTCAACCATTACAATATCTTAGAAGCTAATTGTCTAGTAATATTTTATCTGAATTAATAAGTAAATTATAAATTAAATGAGATTGTGAAAAATAAATTTTGGAAGGTGGGTTGTAGTATTATCGGGAGTAAAGCTGTAAATTAACTTTTTATGTAACAGTTACTCATATTTCACTTACATTAAACATGTATATGCCCTTGAAGGTAAACTTTTGTAATTTAAAGTAAAACAAAAATTTAATAGCCAATTAATATTAAAGTTACAAAGACCAGCATGAAGATAGTTCTGTAGTTTTTATTATATCCTATAAAGTTGGAATAATGATGATTTTGGCACTGAAGTACAAATACATAAACATTACTTAACATTTACACTTCTTAACAATTATTAAAATTTTGTAGTAAATTAAAAAAAATTATTGCACAGAAAAATTCGACTATACATTTCAAAATGTATATGTTCTATGGCAATTCAAAAACCCTTTAATCTTATTTTTAATACATTATTTATAGGTAAAGTACAACCCAAACATCAATATGTCCCATAAGTAGTTAACAAATAAACTCATGCCATTTTTGAGCAACAAACAAAATATTTGAAAATGATTTCCTCAATCTGTACAAATTGTCTTATTAACATGTATGATGTACAACTTAATTTATAAGTATATAAATAGTAAAAAAAAATAACATACGTTCAGTTGTCTCAAGCTTTTGTTATCCTCGAGAAATTTATATGCATCAATGTATTTCTTGAATAATGATTGCAATGCGAATAACCTCTTCACTCCAGAGGTACACATAAAATGGAACTTTGTAGTATTCACTTTATAACTTCATTTAACAATTTTCCTTGATGCTAACTTTCCTATTTTAAGCTAGAATGTTTAAGCTTTCCAAAAACAATCCCATACTGTTAATAAAAAAAGACATTTTGCAGAATAACAAAAGTTAGAATGGACTATCAATCACAAAAAACTGACAGAGCTTGTTTGTTTATTTATAGCACACAAAGAGGGAAAGCATGCATTTTTACAGCTCAAAACCACCAATTCGACTAAATAGAGGTGGCTATCAGCAAATGTTAAATGCTAATTTTTACAAAATTATTTGCAAAACATTCTGTTCAATTTATAATTGTTTAAAATGTTTATATAAAGAATATATGCAAAGGAATATTTTCCAGAGTGAAGAGGTTAAAGTTGCATATCCAATTTCAGGTAAACAAACCATTGCTACAATGAAATATTCAATAATGGCCCTGTCCCTGAAAATAGTAATGCTCTGCATAACAATACCACAGAGATTATAATGGTGGATCATTCTGCGATGTGTTACCATTTTTGATTTGGACTAATTTGTTAAAGCGTTCTTTGTCCAAGTGTTCAATAAACTTTTTTCTACGCTCCTGTATTTCTTGATTGAAAGAATGCATTTTTGATTTGAAATCTTCACCCGAACTGTCTGAAGATTTATTGCATTTGTATTGTTGCGATGCCATATCATTTAGTTGTCCCTTTTCTTCGTGCATGGTGTTTAAGTAGTGCTCATTTTCAATTTCCTAAAAAAAACAAAAAACAAATGACGTAATGTAAAAGAATTTTTATGTGGTACAACTACAGCATATTAAAATCGACAAATTAACATACATAAGTCGGAAAGATGTTTTACAGATTTCTAAATATTTTAATAAAAAAATTTGGAAAGCTAAGATGTAAGAAATATAATATAATGGATGTAGAAATATAATAATATAACGGATAATATAATAAGATGTAAGAAAACCCTTGCTAAGGTGTAAGAGTTAATTGCTCATGACATAAAGCTAGAATTGAGTATACACAAGTAATTTAGAAAAACTGAAGGACAGGTAGCAAATAATTGTGGTAATCTACTGTATTCTTTACAAACAGAACATACAAACATTACATTGTTTTTACTTACTAAGAGATAGGTGAAGAAGCATAGTAGATGGTTAAAAATCCGCTCAAACTTGGGAGAATACTAAATTTTGCAAATTCTTTCAATAAGATCTCATAGAAAATATATAACACTTACAAAACTCCTAATTTCTTTTTTCAACCTGGAAGTTATTGCAACAATGCTAACAAAAGATTTAATGATTGAATGATATTTACAATTGATGATATGTGCAGATATGCAATTCGCTAAGTAAATAGTGCAATAAAATTTGTGTTAAGGGTATCTCCTTAGATTACATCCCCATCCCCCTTGGTAATATTTGGTTTGATTCCCTCCTCTCGAATCTCATGCGAGATTTTTTAAACTTCCCATGTGTAAAGGGTTGAATTTATTAAAAAAAAACACTAAGCTTTTATTTTCATTGAAAATTAGTAATGACTAATATTTAAGATTGAATATAGCGTAGTCTTAGAACACAATAAAAAGTTGAAAATAAAATACTGAAATAGAAATGGGAGCTTAAGTACAGTCTCAAGGGTGACTTTTGAAAAAAACACATCCATGGGATAAAGTAAAATCATCCTTATGTCCCTTTTTCCGTCTTCGTCACATGGTTTATTTTTGTAACCCTTTTTTAGGGGCGACTTAAATGGGGTCTCCAGTACTCTTACCTCAGTTCTATGTTTCAGATAGTCACAGTAAATATCCTGTTAGATTTTACGATATTTAAGTTAAGAATTTTTTTTAAACTCTAAATGAACTAAATTTTTTCACAAGTTTACACTTTTTTTATGGGGTAATATTATGCAAGATTTGGTGAGACCCCCCACTCCACCGTAAGATTCACCTTCGACCCCCTTCTCCAATAAACACTTCACATAAATTGTGAACGCCCCATAACAGCTATAATTAGAAGCTCAATAAATGTTAAAAAAGCGATATATTTTGAAATTCAAACAAAATATAATTAAATAATTATTAAAAAAACATTACAAAGTTTGTCGATTCAGCTTACTTTTAGATTTCCGCAGTAATGTTGGTAGTACAGTACAGCTAGAAATAGATGCCATATTCTGAAGTCTGGCCACAGAACTTTGAAAAATGACAAAACAGAATAGCTGCTTTGCCACAATAGGAAGTCACTGAGTCGAACTTCGCCAGAGGTTCTAACAACTATATCTGGTTTAGAGCTTTTGTAGGAATACATGCTTTGATCCAAGAGGCTTTCGGATATGTCACTAGATTGAAAAAGAATGAATATGTTTAAAATAGGCTGAATTAAATTTAGAATATTCTTATGGCATTTTTATGAAAAACTGTATTAGTAACAATAAGAATAGAAAAATACAATGTATAAGAGTAAACTAGCAAATTGGGGACAAAGATTTTTATTTATTGAAATTTTTTATCTTCCAAAGGAAATTTGTGTTTTGTATTTGTTTTTTTTTGCAATGTCATTCGTTGAACATACACCTATATTCACCAATGGTTAATTTGTTTACGAATTATATAAAAATAATGCGTTACAGTGATTTATATAATTAAGAAATGTACATATTTTTAAAAAATCTTATTTAGAGAAAAAATCCCAAAAGTAATGCATAAAAACTTTATTTGATACATATTTTTTGTACATTACTTTGATCAGTTTTGAAATAAAAGAACATAGTAGTAGTAAAAACTTACCACTCTTTTAGGTTACCATTAGCAACTTCAGTAGCAATATCTTTTACAGCAGAGGTAATTTCTTCACGTGAAGTGTATGCCAAGCATACATTTAGAAAAGTTCTATAAGAGAAAAAAAAAGTTCCACAAGTTTTAGACATTAATGTGTTACTATAAATACCATATATACGAAAAGATAGTAAAAACTGATTTCTTTAGTCTGAATTTATATTAATTTTTGATGATCATTAATTTTGATAATTTAAATTAGATTTAAATCTTATGTGCTTTATAAATTCATAACCTTAAAAGTAAAAAAAATGCAAGCTGTGAACATTACTTTGTATTTTTATAAGTTTCCAAAATAGCTTCAGCAACCAGCATTTGTAGATCCACTGGTAACAACGTAATATCTCCAAAAACTCTAATACAAACCCCATATTTCACAAGTTTATCTCTGCAAAAAATCACAAATATTTTAATATAAACGATGCAACATATCTATGAAATGTAAGTAAAGTCAAAATGGCTGAGCTTTAAGAAAATTTAGTATTTTGCATGAACAAACAAATATTTTGCTCACAGCTGTTTTAGAACTCAACAGATGATAAAGGAAATTTCCATACTAAATGTAAAAAAAAAACTGAACATAATAGAATAATTTAGAAGTTTACAATACAAAGATTAAAACAAAATTCTACATTACATTGGTCAATTTTATTATATTTCTCCTGATTAGTCAGTTAATTTAAATTGTAATCAATAACTTACTATGGCAAATGGTCAAAGTCACAGAAAATACACACAATTAGAAGAAATGTTTAACAATTGCTTTTCATGAATTTCATTCAATAAATATAAAAACATTAATTTTTTAAAACAAGATAATTTATCTTATCTCTGGCTCTTTAAATTGAATCATCAAAATGAGACATTTTCATTTTGTGTTGCCTAGGCAGTTTTTAGTATGTTTTTTTTGTATTTACATTATTTTATATGTTGTAGTTTTGGCTGGGGTTACTCCTAAGTGCTCTGTGCTGTTAATAGCGAACAAAGAAAAACACTATCATAAATCTATTGAATACTAAATAAATCTCTATTTACAATGGAATTAAAATAAAGTAACAGAAACAAACTTTTCTTGCAACAGGTCTCGGAACTTTTCTCTTGATAAGTTCATCAAGCCATTAACTTCTTCTTTGGGTCTCTTAAAATTTTCTATGCTGAATGTGTAGATAGTGACTTCTTTGACCCCTAAGTCTAAGCACCATTCTAAAGTCTAAAAGAAAAAATCAACAAATTAACAAAAAGCATAACTAAAAACCATACAGAAAAAAAATTATTGAGCTTGAGACTTTTGTACTGTACCATTTTTTCTGATAGTAGAGAGTGTTATTAGTTTACAAATTCCTGTATTGTTTAACAAATAAGAATAGACAATACGGCCATGAAATAAGACTTTCAATAATTCATTCAAATTTTCTCACATTTTATTAAAAAGATTATATAGTGCACAATTCTGTATGAAGTGCCGAACTTGATGAAATTTTTTTTTTCATCAAGAGGTATATGGTTGAGTTATTTAATTAATCATTACTAACTATTACTATACCACAATAAAATCCAAGCCTAAATTAGATTTACAATCGATACAACTCATAAAACTCTCAACAAGACTATAATTAAGCATTTGAAAGTATAACCAAATATATAGTAGTCTTGAGGCACATTTTGTAATTATCACATTTCTCCAAATGATTCTACCTTAAAAAAAAGAACTACTGTAGTCATTCCAGAGTTATTATCAGTCATGGATGTTTTACCAAAAGCTTAATAAAGGAAAATCACAAAATTATTCCCTAAGTAAAGTATATGTGAATTCACACTTAAAAAACCCTTCTTGATACTATTCAGAATTGATTGAATTACATTACAACCCTAATATATGTAAAATACATACAGTTCTGTAAAAATATTGTTGTAGACTTGTAGAGTCAGGGCTTTAAATATTAAGAATTTTTCTTATTACCGCTGAGAAAGTTTCAAAGTCAAGGTAATAACCTGGATTTTTCTATCCCCTTTGTTATATAAACTGTATGCTTAGGTAAACGAAAATAATAATCAAGGTCAAACTATAAGTTAATCTATGATTTTATTAAATTTTACAGACAATCACTGATTAAAACATGAAAATAACAATTCAATAATATCAAGATAAGGAAATTTAAACAAAAAAAAGCAGAAAAGAAAAGTTAACTAAAAAACACTAACATTAAACAGTTGTGAAAATTAAAATAGCATAATTATAATATTCAAAGATTTTTGCAGTAGGGATTACAAAATAAATAGCTAAAAACTTTATTTTTTACATATACAATTTTGTGCAGATTTGAGTTTTGTAGATGTCTGGCTCTCCTCTGTATTTATTTGTAAAAAATAAAGTGTAAATTAAAATTTAAAAAAAAAAAATAATAATTTTAGTTTGTTTGGTTTGAATTAATATCACACTTTAAAACTACATGATGGCTATTGGCAAAGTGCTTCACACTTTTTAACTATGGTCAAGTGACTAGGCCTATACCTGAGCTAGCACCTAATGCAACTTAACAGCAACATCATACACCAGTCTTACATACACTGCTTTATTGGAGGGATTTCATTTTGGTTGGTCGAGCATGATTTGTTTATAGTAGGGCTAAGAAGAGGACATAACTCCGGAAGTTAAACTCCGTGTGGCGTGACATCTTAACTTACTGTGCCACCTCACCTTAAATATATTTTTCACCAGCAGTTATTGTTAAGAAATTTTGTTTGTTTTTTCTTATATTTAGGTGAAAATTTAAAAGTATTTTTTAATATAATTACATTTCAAGGTTTAAAATGAAATTTTTAAAGGTTGGTTGGAGCCCTGTAACAGAAAGCAAGTGTTAATATATTCTTTTACCTACCTCAGACAGCTTTTCAAAACCTAGATAGTGACCTTCAAGCTTTTCCATGCCATACTTTGTAGCAAATCTTCGATTGCCATCCATTATAAAAGCCATGTGCTTAGGTATTGGTCCACTTTTTAGAACATTCAGGCAAAATCTTTCCAGCCAGGTACGTTTACTTTCACGAATCCAGGACATTTTGTACCTGAAACAAAAATAAAATACTTTTGAAGATTATCTAAATTATTGGGAAGAATTTGTAAAGCCTAAATTTTATATGATAAATTTTTGAAAGTCAAAGAAGGAAAAAACACTTCCCAACTTTCCCCTCGACTTACTTTAAAAGTCAGTTCTAACAGCAGTCTTACAAATGCTTGTTAGGAAGAACTGTGATTGTACATGCTAGGCAAGCTTGATCCAAAGAGAAAAATACTTAATAATAAATCTTTTGAGCACTTATTAAGGTACATAACGGTTTGGTACACCTTCAGTTATATACTAACAGATTTGCTTAATAGTTGCCCTATATTTGTTAAGAATAAAACTTTTGAGTAATTATAAAAGTAAATGGTTCTGGTTAAACATGACTGTTTGGCATTCTTCAGAAAATGTAACAGAATTGCCTTCAACAAAAACAAGTTGTTTAATTATAATTTAGCTATTTGCCATATATCTGTAAATGTGGGTATGAATGATTTTTTTAATGTCTGCTAAGTGCACAGGCTACCGTTTAGATCTAGACTGCAGGGCCAGATTTCTAAATAGGCTAAGTAGGCTGTAGCCTAGAGCGGCGAATTTTTTGGGGCAGCAAATTTTACGACCAATTAAAGCGGCATTCGGCATAAAAAAATTATTATAAAGATACGAATATATTTAAGAGTGAAAACAAATAATTTACATTAATGTGTACACCGTAAACGTATATATAGTACTAATATTTCATAGCAAACATGGTCGCTGCGAGGGCAAATGCACCCCTTCCTCCCGAATTTCGAAGTTGAAAGACAAATAGTAGAACAGTTTAAAGGAATTTGCCTATTTCGTTTTCAATTTAGTGTGTAAAGGTAGATAGATGATTATAATATGTGTATCTATTTTAAACAACACATATCACCCTATTTTACAGCTAACCAGCTACCTTTCCCCGAATTGGGAGAATATTGCGACTCGGGCGGCAAATCAATAGTAGCCTACAAGCGGCAAATCTTTAAATCCGGCCCTGCTAGACTGTTAGATTATTATAAGCATATATTTAAAGGGAGAGCTTAACATAGGGTTAAGTAAGAATGGTTGCAAGATGAAAAAAAATATACAACGTAGGGTTAACCTGGTTGGCTACATTCTTTAAGCATTCCTGCAGTTGCTTGACTTTAGGCCCCAGAAAAATTACCTCGCTTATCATGAATCTGATTGTCCAATCTTTGGAAAATTGTAACAGTAAGGTCAAAATAAAGGGATTAGGGGAAAAATGAACAAAGAAGTCAGAAAGAGGTATCGCTGCATAATTCAAATATTCAAAGAGAAGGTAAATTATCAATACTATTTTTCCCCTAATCCATTAATAAATAATGTAACTGTTTTTAAAGTTCTCAAAATACTTATTTTTTAAATATTTTTCCAAGGAAGATTTTCCTTTAAATTTTAAAAAAAGGCTGTGAATAGCAGTAGTTTTTTTTGTAATTACGGCGAAAATTATCAAGATAATCAACGTTTTTAATTTGAATGACACATATTTCTGTAACATTTCACAACTTTTTTAATAAAAAAAATATATGCTCGTCAGCATTAGCAACATTATGATGTACTATAAAGATTGGCACGTCATCATTTATTAATTGCACTTTTCTTTTCAGCATCTTAAATTTTATTTTGATACAAAAATAAATAAAACTTTAAACAACATCCATACTTACGAATCAATTATTAAAATTTTCAATAAAATACCCCGTAAAAAAATAATCCCTACACACACATTCAGTGATGCAATATTTATACAGACCACACAACCGGTAAACAAGATATTTTAAAGTAAAGTAGTCCTTTTTTTGTGTATACTAGTAATCATAAGTTGATAAAAATCCAGCAAAGAAGTTAATAATCTAAGGTAGTTGTTAAAAATCTCCTTGCTTAATTTTCATAACAAATAAACAATAAAAACTTACCAAAACGTAAATATCCCTACTGGCCCTTATTTCTGTTTTCTGTCCAATCATAGCTCGAATCGACGCATGCGCGGTGAACTCACTTGATCTTCGTGTACATACGCTGGAACCTGCTGTAAAATTGAATAGAAAATTGGCTTTTTGTTCGTAAATATGTTTGTTTATTGTTCAAATTAATTTGTTAATCTATTAACTTAACCTCTGTTGTGTATATTTGTAACAAAATTCTACGAGATATGTTGTTTTTAAGCATTTAGTGCTACACAAAGAGCGGATTCAATGTCGTTAGAGGATAATGCTGTGTGCGATTCCATGTTTATAATTCATGTTGGAAAGACAGCGATTGATGATGTTATGATATTTGATTATTTAAATTAGTCTAATTAGTGTTTTATTATAAGAAAAACATGGAGAACAAGAAGAAAATCTCCAATTTGGAATCGGGTACGTTCCAACGTTTGATTTTTAAGCCTAATTCTTATTTGTTAACATTGTGTTTGTTATGAATGTGGAATAAAACGAAATTTTGATTTCAGAACTTTACCTATTGATTGCTAAATTTCTTAGCACAGGGCCTTGTAAAGAAAGTGCAGAGGTAAGTAGACATTTTGTTGAGCGTTAGTTGTTTATGTTTTTTGCAATATCTGATAATTTTTGGCTTTTGTTTTAGCTGCTGAGGAAAGAAATTGAGAAACATGAGGTAAGTTTTGGTGCGAGTTTGACTACTTTATTTATCCTCGTGTGCCACCACGTGGTTTCAGATTTGACAGGTGCATGTTTGTTTACGTTAAGTAAGGTTATTAACTTAGAAAAGTGTTAATTTCATGATTTTTTTTATTTAACAGTTGTTGCCCAAACGTGTTGATTGGCTTGGAAATGAACATATTAGGAGTTTTGATGAGTTTGTAAGTAAAAATTTTAAATTTTTTTGAAATTTTTAAAAAAAAAAAATTGTAAATTATTTTTTGAAAATTTATAAATTTTTCGCATCTTTAATGTTGCAACAAGATCAAAATGTGAAAATCAACCCGATTTTAAAAAAATATTTTTTTCACACATTTAGTGTTAATTTGGACTTAGTTCTTTTGGTTAAGGTTCTAGGAAAGGGGAAATGCTGTGCCATCCCCCCCTCTCATCCATGACGTCGATTGCTGATTTCTCCGGCTACTCTGATTGGCTGTTGCCTGGTTACGATATGCAGTGTGACGTAACAGCCCCAGAACGCCTTGCTCTCTCTTCAAGCATGGCGGCTGTTTTTCCCTGAAGGGATTTTCATCGGGGAATTTTATTATTGGAGAAACGAAATATTTTGCCTTGAAATAAAATTAGCTAACAACAATAAAAGAAAACTAAGGTGTTTACACATTTACAAACAAATAAAATTTGACAGGGAAGTTAAAAACGGTCTTAAAATTAAACAATTAAGAAATATTTTTTTAACGGAAATCAAATATTTTGTTTACTTAATATACAACTTATTTTTGAAATCGAGTTAAAATTTGATATTTTAATTTGAATTGATATTTAATTTTGAGAATTGATTAAACGAAGTTATTTTTAGAAATAGATCAAAATAATTTTTTTGGTCACATTTCAAAACTTAAATGAAACAAATAAATTTATATGAATATGAGCATTCTTAAAAAATTGAGTTATTATATCTATGAACACCACTAAAAGGAAAAACATTCCTTCAAAGTTCAAATAAAATGGAAATTTTATTTTGCAACATTAGGTTATTATTATGCCTTAAACTGCAGTTATTTTCAAGCTGCTAGTTAGTGTGCTTATAAACATTCTAGTTTTAAAATTAATGCAAATGCAATCCTGCATACACATACATTGTGTTTTTTTGCTATGATTAAGCATATACATTAACCAAAATATTACATAGAATGAAAATATAATATACTGAATTTTACTGAATAACATTTTGCTGAATCAGCTTGCTTCTTATAAATTGACCCCAAAAAGAAACCCTCTTTATTAAATTTTTCATTAATCTGATCCATCTTATGTTTTAGGGCTAATTAATTATTTCAAGGATTTGGGTATCTAAATAGTTACTAGTTTCAATAATCAATATAATTTTTAAAGCTTTATGATTCAGTATTCCTTAATAACATACATGAATGCCAAAAGGACTTTTTTAATTTCTGAGCATTGTAAAATATTTACAAAGTTTAACCTTAAAAAAATATATAATTTATATTTTAATAATTTTTTGTTATTAATAGTCATAGTAATATTGTTTTTACCAAATATTTTTAGGATAGTGTGCTTTCTCAGATAGCTGACGATCATCTTTTAAAAGTATGTGCTCGTGTCGGGCCGATTCTCGACAAAGAAATACCTCCTACAGTTTCGGGTCTAACTTCCTTACTGGGTGTTGGAAGGCAGTCACTTTTAAGAACAAAAGAAGGTATTGCAACCATTTTTATAATTCATTTAGGTAGAGATTATATTTAATATTTAATAGATTAAATGTTTTTGCTTTGGCAAAGTATTTCTTGCTTTCTATAGTTTCATATGTGTTTTTACACATATGAAACTATAGAAAGCAAGAAATCTAGGATATATATTCTGTAAAAGGTTTAAATGCAGAGCCATGTGGTGCTATGACGCAGAGAGGCAGCCGCATCGGGCGGCATTTTCGGTTTTGACAAATTCACACATTCACTGATTTTTTTAACAAATATTTGCAAACTCTTGTATATGTGTATCTCTCTTGTGTATGTCTCTAATATATGTGTAAGCGTACTCTTCTAAAATAGATAAAAAAGATAAGATAGCCAATTCTGATTAATGCGCCTTTGTTTTCATGTGTTTTTAATGAGGTGCTTCAATATTTTGTAGCACACAAAGCTGTTTAAAAGTCATAAAAATATATCGATAATTGCATAATGTAAAAAATATAAAATAATTACCTCATTCGCCTCCCCCTTTGAATTATTTTCCAAACAATGGCAATTTTGAGGGGGGAAACAAGACTTTATTGTTATTTATTAAAATTATTGTAAAAATTCTTTCTTCATTCCTAAATCCAAATGGATAATTTTTTCTGTTCACTTAATATTAGAAAGCCATACTTTATCCATGATATTTTAGAGAATAAAAGCATGAGGAGCTGACGGGTAAATGATAAGAAAATTATTTTTTAATATTAAGGAATGACGATAATTTTTTTTCTCTTAGTAACTTTGTAACTCTTACAAAATCACTTATTAGTTGTTAAGTTATTTATAAAGCGAAGCAAACTTTAATTAAACGTATTAGACTTTTTTTTTTCGATTGGCATTTAAATGAGGTTCTGATAATATTATATAACTCATTATTGACAGGTGGCAAAAGAATTTGCCAAGCAAAAATAAAAGCTTTCTGCTTAAATTTATCTAAATAAACAAAATGTAAGACAAATGAAGACCATAGTCCTGAGCAAACTATGTATGAAAAATTAAGTTACCCGAAAACAAATTTTAATTGGAATTAAATGTGTTAATTCTATTCACGAAGTTGTCTTTAATGGGTTAATAAGAAAATTTTTAATTTACACTATTTTATGACAAGTTCCTCACTGATATTTATAAACAAATTCTTATGCGATATAATTGCAATTTTTTGAATTATTGACACTCTTTTCATTGAGATGGTTGCATTATTTAGTATATGAGTCAAAATTTTAAAGTTGCTGGAATTAGTTTTTATAAAGGGCGGCATTTTAAATACTTGCATCACATGAAATTTTTTTACCACACGGCCCTGTTTAAATGCATGAATACAATTTTAATAAAATTTTAGTTATTGATCTCCTTTTTTAATCCAATTTTTATTTTTAAAATTTATATTTTGTTTAACTATTGGACAACTATTTAGTTTGAACACATAAAGATTTCTTATTTTCTTTACTTATTATAGCAAAATAATTTCAAATTACAATTATGTTGATAGATCTCCAAAAGCCAAAATGTCAGATGTCCAATCTTATTGCAAGGAAAAATGGGATGCCATTATTTCCTTCTCATGCAGTACAGTCCACATATCCGCCAAATATTGGTAATTTGTTCTGTTATTCATTAGATTTTTTAACCATTGGTGTTTATTTTCCTCAATGTGTTTGCATATTGTTTCAAAGTTTATTTTTGTGTCCTTTTCTAACTGTGTACTATACTGTTGAAAAGAAATTGTTTCTGACTGTTATAAGAGGGGAATTTAAATTATTAAAAAATGGTTTCAAGTTTAATATTTAAAATAAAATTCTTACTAGTTGGAAAGCTTTCAGCAAATATTAATTATGTTTTAGAGTTAATGAAGTAAAGTTAAGTAACACTAATAAGTTCTCGATTTAAAAATACATACGCTAGTGCTAGTAGCTAATTGGTCTAACCACATCCTTGTTGATTTAGACATTATTTTATATGCAACTGGTATACTTTGTGTTTGAGTTCTGTATCTAGC
Organism: Oedothorax gibbosus; assembly: GCA_019343175.1. Classification (NCBI taxonomy): domain Eukaryota; kingdom Metazoa; phylum Arthropoda; class Arachnida; order Araneae; family Linyphiidae; genus Oedothorax; species Oedothorax gibbosus. The sequence goes on along the minus strand of CM033274.1, from coordinate 23,250,936 downwards.
CTTATTTTTGCAAAAATGAAGATATCATTGATTTTGGTAGCTGAATGTTTCAAACCATCTCATATAAATTAGATTTAATTTTGTTCATTAATAAATTATAAAAGCATCTGAGCTGCATTCTATTATTTTTTATTAAACATTTTGATTTTATCGTTGTAAAGAAAGTGCATTTGCAGTAGTTAAATTTAATTTCTATTTCAGCTCAGGTACTTATCTCAAGGGAAACCAGTGGTGTTTTAACCACCAGGCACACATTCACACCCAAGGTCTACGCCAGACAGCAGCTCTATCGCCGAATTTTAGGACATTTGTCATCAGTTTACTGTGTGCTATTTGACAGGACAGGGAAATATATATTTACGGTATTTATATGTCTTTGTTTTAGTTATTAAATTTATGCTTATGGATATTACAGGGAAGGTTTTTTCTTTGTGATAAATAATCAAATATGTATCTTGTATCCTGAACCATTGATCCTTAACTTAGTAGAGATATCATATGACATTTGTTTAAATTTCATGATTGTCATTTTGAATGCATTTTTAAATTATTATTTTTACTAAACCAATCACAAAATGCAGAAACAGCAGCCAACAATTTCTCAGAGCAACAATTGAGAAACTTATAGGCTATAGTTTGTTTCTAATTTCTTTACCTATCGTTATTAATAAATAAAGGTAAATTAATTATTAATACTACCTTTATGATAATTTATAATTACTGGCATAGGTATCGCCGATAATTATTCGTTTCTCTATTCATTTGGAACACTTCATATAGATTATTTTCAGCTTTTATTCATTGAAATCTTTTATAGCTTTTAAAAGAAGTTATTTAAATTCAACTTCTTGATTCTAAATCGCTTCCATTAACAGGGTGCAGATGACTTATTAGTAAAAATATGGAGCGCTCTCGATGGCAGGTTACTCTCTGCCTTACGAGGCCACTCTGCTGAAATTACTGATATGGCGGTCAACCATGAAAACACATTACTTGCCGCTGGAAGCTGTGATAAAACTATTCGAGTGTGGTGCTTGCGTACAACCGCTCCAGTGGCTGTGCTTAGTGGACATACAGGAATGGTGACGTCTCTTCAGGTAAGCTACAGACTATTAAAAAATTTTGAGGAATTTTTAGTTTTTCAAAATTTAAAAGATTTGTATCTTTATTTTCTGTTACTGGTGCATCTTTTGACTCCTAAGATCATAGCCATTATTCATCAAGTAAGGATATAACCACCAATGTGTGATACACTGTTTTGAATTACTTTGCCAAACATTTATTCAGTATAATGACAATGATACTGACTGATAATGTGTAATATTGTGTTTAAAGTTGGCAAATTTAGTTCATTCATTATATGTATTTTTTCTTAATTTAATCTTTTTTGTATAAAATTTTTGAACTTCAGTACTATCTTCAATCAGGAGGCAGAAAACTTTCAGTTTATTTTAATATCAACATTTTCATGCAAAGCGAGTTCATGTTATCAAAGTTTGACTTAACAATAAAAAAATAGTTTTATTACCAGCCTATTACTTTGCTTATTTAAAGAATTAAAATTAATTAGGTATGTGAATTCGTTTTTCTTTAAAACGGTTTTAAAATAGGTACATCATGTGAATTTATTTTTTAACCGATATTTTCCATGGTATATAATATAAGTTGTATAGTTATGTATCTCACACTGTCGCCTCTCCCTTTTTCTTTATTTTTATTCTTGGAATTTTGAAATCTTAATTACATTATTTTTTATTTTTAAAAAAATATGTAATAAGGGCTTTGGAAAGAATAATTTGTCATGTTTAAATAGTTAAGAAGCTTAGATATTTATATATTTTTTAAACAAAAAGTTTATTTAACAAAATATTTTATGGGACTTAATTTTCTTTGTTCTTGTAGTTTTGCCCATACCCAAAGAATGATGAAAGACTCCTTATATCTACTGGCAATGATGGTTGTGTTTGCTTTTGGCATTGGAATTCGAGAAATAATACTTTCAAGTAAGTTTTGGCTTATGTCTGTAGTGTAAGGTAAAAAGTGAAAGGTGTTCAGTTTGTCCATTCATTACCCACTTTCCCAGCTCAAACTACAAATGCCAGGGGTCCCAACCTTTTTGTACCATTACCACTTGACATTTTGAGAAATTTTTGCGTACCACTAGACCTAAATATTTTTATAATAGTATGATATTTACTCTTCTAAAAGTGTTCAAAAACTTTTTGAATTAAATTCCTGAGAAAACTTCATATTTAATGGTTAGATATTTGTTTATTTTTAGCATGCTTATAATAAAGGGGAAACATAAATAAAAAGATTAAAATGGTATTAATTTACAGTTTTATTAATTACCGATACGTCTGAAAACATACAAATTAAATAACTGTACAAACTCGGCAAACAAATTATCATCATACAAAATATACTTTTATAGTCTTCAGTGCAAACCTGGTTGTTGCCTGTGATTAAAATATCAACGTTAGGAGTAATGGAACTTATCTTCATTCTTAAGTACTCTTCAACACTTATTCTGCTTCTATTTTTTTTTATGTACCAGAGTTCAGAAAATCAACTCTCATACAAGTAACTTGTAACAAAGGGCATTAAAAATAGCAGAGCTTGCCAGATGATCAAAGGGTACTTGGTTTTACATCCACTACAGATGTTAATTAAAGATTTCTCTTTAAAATAATGTTAATGTATAAAATAATGAGTAATATGTTTACGTGCTCACTTCGTACGTACGTTCACAGCATACAGAAGCTATTAATAGCATCATGTTGCTCACATCACTCACGCGTTTCACCTGAAATTTTCCCGCATACCACTGGTCGTACGCATACCACCGGTTGGGTCTGCTGTAGACAAGTGTGATTAAAAAAAATTTCAGTGCATCGAAACTAGAAATCATTGACAATCGCCAAAAAAAAACCTGATTGGTCGTATATTAAAAAATTAATTATCTTTTTGTTTTCTTCTAGTCCGAAGCCTGTGAGGTTTACTGAAAGGAACAAGGCTAATGCTCAAATGATTTGTTCATCATTCAGTTCTGGTAAGCATTTTATTTTATAAGCATCAAAGTACGTATTTACATTATAATTTTGTCTGGTTTTGAAATAAGGTTATAAGTATTTAACTTTTGCTATTTTTGGTAATGTTATTATTAAGGATTTTTGAAACCATTCTTACCATAAATATTATATAACGTTTTAATTTGAATGAAATTTAAGTGTTATAAAATGTTATGAGGCCCAGTGGCTTAGTGGTAGTGCTTCGCATTGCCACACATGTCGCGCATGTCCGGGGATCGAGTCCTGGATTGGGCAAGGTTGACTCAGCCTTTCATCTCTTAAGTGGGTTGATAAAACGAGTACCAAGCATGCTTGGGAACTAAACACTGGGGGTCCCGCACGAGGCTGACCTCCTAACCGGGACATATGCCTAGCACCCCAGAGCCCTTGGTCATGAAAGCTGAATTGGGCATGGCAGGCTTTGTCCCAGTAATGGACTGTTGCGCCAAGGAGTTTAGTGTATTTAAAATGTTATTTTTGTATATATGTGTATACTTCTTTCCTTTTTTGAGTACTTGTTTATTAAATCTAAGTTTTGAATATTTTTCAGGTGGTTTATTTCTAGCTACAGGTAGTACAGATAATAGTGTTCGTGTATATAATATTGCTGGAACAACTGGTCCGGAAAAGGTTCTAGAAAGAGAGGTTCACACAGTAAGTCCTATCTTTATATTTTAAATCTCATTTTTAATAAATTATTATTTTGTGTGTGATTTTTTTCCCTACTTTGTAACACAGTAACAAATTTACCTACCTGCTTTGTACCAATTAGTTTTTGGCATACTTGACAATAAAAAAGATCATTAAAAAAACTTAATTTTTTATTTTCCCCATAGGACAGAGTTGACAGTTTACAATTCAGCAACAAAGATTGTCGATTTGTTAGTGGAAGCAAAGATGGAACTGCGCTCCTATGGAAGTACGAGAAGCAGAACTGGACCAGTATTACTTTGAAAATGAACACCAAATTAGCTGGGTAATAATTGTCTTTTTCCAATCCTAAATATTTTTGGTGTTTGTACAGTCTTTACGAGTTTTTAGGAAATTCTTTTTTTTGGAATTTGATTTTTAGGATCCTTAAAGTGTTCATTTTTTAAATTTTGATTCTTTGATTTGATTCTTTTGTGTTCTTTGAAAAGTCATAATTTTTACCCTTGAGTGAAGTTTAGTAATGCACATGAAATGAAATGCAAATATTTTGTTGGACTTTTATTGTTTTTAATTCAAAACATTTTAAATACTGGTTTTCTAAAGTCTTGCATATTAGACCAAATTTTAATAAAAATATTAATTTATTTAATTCGTAGAAAGTATTGATAATAACTGCAATATACACCTCTATTCAGGCTATTTGTAGCTGATGTGTAAAATCAATGTTTTTAACTTTTGTAATATTTTCCAGAAATGGGTCCATTATTTTTTCTAAATTTGGTTCTTCAAGCTCTCATTTTTTATAAATATTTCATTTTGATAAAACGTGCACAAAAACTGTGCTTTATATTTTGGTTTAAAGTTTTTCTTTTGCTTTTTGTAGTCAGTCAGAAGAACCTGAAGACACGAAAGCTAAACTTCGAGTTACAATGGTTGGTTGGACCTTGGATGATGACAGGGTGATTACAGCTGTCAGTGATCATACCATCAAAGTTTGGAATTCTTACAATGGAAACTTGTGTTATGTTTTAAAGGTATGTTTCATATTCAATTTTAAAGTTAATAAAAGTGTGTTAACCTGTCCGTTTTATTTTCAATGTTAGTTCAAGGAAGCTCACGAGCAAAGTTTGCATTATATCGTCTGTCAAATGACAAAATCACGAATTTGCAAACTCTAGGGACTTTCAGTCTTTGAAAACAGTGGGCTTAAGGTAGACCTCTACCATGAAAATCGAAAAATAATTTGAAATTATCGAAAATTTTTTGAAATCAGAAATGATATCTTGCATATTGAAGAATATGTTGTCCAACTTTGGTAGTCGTCAGAAGTTTGGTTCATCTTTTTTTCTTACAATTTAGATGACCTCTATAAGTACTTTTATAAATAACTAAAATCTTTAATCATGTTTTTCTCAGAAACTTATTTCTGAGCTTTTCACCTTCTTCAAACCGCTAAAGCTCAAAGGAAAATCATCCTATTATGTTGATTTTTATTTTGTGTTATTCCATAAGATATAGTTAAACAAACCTATGTTGAGTTTTTATAAAATTTGAAAAAAATACTTTTTACATTAAAAATGAGTTCTTTTTCTTAAAAAAAAAATTTAGTGTCATTGACAATTAATTTTGCCAAAAAACTATTTTTTTATTATTTTTAAAATGTCTCAACATAGCTTTGTTTTACACACTTGAATAATGATGTAAAAAAGTAAATTAGTTGTACATCTATAAAATTAAGGGAGGAGTAGGGGTTTAAATATTTGAAAAAATTAGCTTAAAATGTTAACCTTTTTGTCTTATAAACTAAAAAAAAAAAAAAATAGTTTTTTTAATATAGTTGTTCTAATATTCATCTTTTTCATCCATGCTCAAAATTTTAAGTGAAAATATTAAGAAATAAAAAATTAAGCCCTCCAAGGTACCTTAACACTTTAACAGTATCCAGTTTTCCATCTAGGTGGTTTTGTCGTTTGACAGACGATGTAGCATTAGACTATACTGGATTCTTAAGTTTTTGTGGTCTAGCTCGGAACAATTTGGTTCTATGTTAACCTGGGCGGATTCAATCTCTTCAATGCAACATAATAGGCAATAAATATGCTCTTCTCATTGCTGTTTATCATGTTGTGATATTTCATATAAGGGCATACAATTGCTTATTCAGAAAGGATATTTAGCTCATTGTTACTATTTTCACCAGCTGACGTTAAATGTATATGAGTTTTACTTTTCACAAAACAAATGTATTACTCTTAGCGGAAAACATTAAAATAACTTTAAATTAAAGAATCTAATTTAATCTTATTTTTGAGTATATAGGTACTTAAAAGTACAATATTTTTCTTTAAGCCCTCCTTTTAAAGTGCAATGATGAATGTATTTTTTTAATTAGGGGCATGAAGATGAAGTATTTGTGCTGGAACCACATCCTACTGATTCTCGAGTGTTTTTAAGCAGCGGCCATGATGGTCGAATTATCATTTGGGATTTAGTCACAGGAACTATTATTAAAAATTATTTCAATTTGGTGAGTTTATTTTTACTAGTTTTAAAACATGATGTAGGCAATAAGTTATTTTATTTTTTTAGGCAAGAACTTATTTTAAGAGACATGTGACGAATCGAAATTAAAGTTAAAAGTTTCGTGGAAAATATTTTTTTTAATTGAATAAAATTAAATTCTAAATGTTAAAATTGTGTGAAATGAAAATACATGTTTCAACATTAGTATTTTAAAATTGACTGTCAATGATTGTTAAAATTCTAATATCACTCACAGAGAAATGTATAAAATAATAAAATTAAAATTATTAGTTTTTTTTTATTGTGTTAACGTAAGCTATGCATTGCGGGATCAACATAGATTTAAGTTATAGACATGAAATTTGCATTTGTGAAAACTTTCCTTTTATTAAGACATTAATGCACATTAAATTTAAATGAATAGATTTAAATAGCCAGAGATTAGATAGTAAGGAATTGTAAATTATTTTCAGATTGAAGGTCAGGGACATGGAGCTGTATTTGATTGCAAGTTTTCTCCTGACGGCTTATCATTTGCATCAACAGATTCTCATGGCCATCTGAGTATATTTGGATTTGGTTCTGTAGATCGTTACAAGAAGGTAAGTATTTTTAATACTTAAATATAAATATTTTTTTAATGTTTGTGAACTAGCTTTTTTTGGTTACTATTCTTGCTTTAAGTTGCCTAATATGAAATATAAGGCAATGAAAGTATTACAATGGGGGTCTAAGATAGGGACCAGAGATTTTGAGTTTTCGCCGCGTTTTTTTAGGGTATTTATACTAAAAAGTGGTTTTTGGATGTGTGTCCGTTTGTCTGTCTTTTTTTGGTTACTATTCTTGCTTTAAGTTGCCTAATATGAAATATAAGGCAATGAAAGTATTACAATGGGGGGTCTAAGATAGGGTTAGAGATTTTGAGTTTTCGTCGCGTTTTTTAGGGTGTTTATACTAAAAAGTGGTTTTTGGATGTGTGTCCGTTTGTCTGTCTTTCTGAAACCAATCTACAGCTTGAACTAAAAGAACAATAGAGTTCCTAGTACCTGTCGAATATTATAAGGTTTTTGGGAAAATCGTGCATGCGCAAAGGGTAGCTGCCATAGAACTGCCATATATTTAATTGAAGTACATGTAGTGTTACACACTTCTAGTTTTAAAGGGAGAATATCAAATGTTAAAAAGATTTTGCATTGTATATGAATGTATGTTAGAGCAAATGATAGGTTTTATATTAACAAAAGTATGAATTTATAATTTCTCATCTAAAAAGAACTTTCTTAAAATGTATAATAATTATCTTTAACATAATGAAACTAATTAAATTTATGAACATCTATTTTCTTGGTTCTCCTTATTTAAGTAATCACACAAATTTCTTTTAGGTACCTGAAGAGCAATTCTTTCACACTGATTACCGACCCCTCATCAGAGATATTCACCATCACGTTCTTGATGAACAGACCCAAACAGCTCCCCACCTACTGCCACCCCCATTTTTAGTTGACATCGATGGCAACCCTTATCCCCCCAATTTCCAACGATTGGTCCCGGGAAGAGAACACCATAATGATTCACAGCTGGTGCCATATGTTGCTGTGTCGGCTGAAGGTAGGTCCTTGGAAACATCAATCTTTTTTATTTGAAAATAATTTTTAAGGTCTGTAGATAACCGTGTGCTTGTAGATAGATAAATAAGCGGCACAGGTTTCTGACAAATAATGATACTTTTATTAAGTAATGATTAAATTTTAAGCTGAATTTTTCGGCAAACATGCGAGGAAGCAGGACCCGTTGAAGCAACCGAAAGTTGAAACACAAAACGTTCTGATGTTTTAAAATGCATCACACCGGCAGGTAGCAACACACCACATCTCTTGCCAGATTTCACTTGAATGCGTTAGTTAAGTTTCCAGAAATTGGCCTTGCTGGTTGTTGAGTTACCACGCACCTGAGCTACGTCTGACGCAATAGGGAGGCATTGAGGGTCACGAAAGGTCTTTAAAAGTGCTTATTTCTACATTTAGCCTTACAATGCGTTCTGTGTAATAAAGTTCAATGTTATGAGTGCCACAACAACAACAAAAATTCGCTTGGCAATTTAAACACTGTATGACAGATATACTAATGACAGGGCTTTTTTGTAAAAAAAGAAATTATTTAATTATTTCTCTAAATGTGCATATAATCGAATGACTGCAATAACTGAATGTTTATAATTAAACAACTCCTATTTTGACTATTTGTAGCAAATATGTAAATTCTATGCGTAATCACTTTGGTTTGAGTAATATTGGTTTAGAAACAAGTCCTTTATTAAAATGTATCCAAATAATTCTTTATTTGACATCAGGTGCTACATAATTAAGGTTTAAACTCAGGTTGTGTGCTAGGTTCACTCAGAATTTTATCCCTAAATTGCACATATAAAATACAAGACAAGTTAGTGAACTAAAAACAGTTTATGTGTTGATTTGTTTTTGTAAGCTGACCTTTTACCTCTATGGGGTGTTGCACTTTTAGTTTAGTTTTATTATAAAACAAGTTTTGTGATATATTATTTTTTTTTATCAAATTAAGTTTATTTTTGGACTCAGTGATAGAACTTAACCTTATTTCACCATGGGATTTATTATTAAGACAGAATATATTGAATTGAAGTTAACGGTTTTTTGATTTTTTTATATTAATAAATTAATATTTTTAATAACTTCTTTTCCTAAGCTGTGTCATCCAGGTTTTTCCTTTAGTACGATTACCCATATTATGTAGTATTTAGATCAAACGGATAAAAATTTTTAATAATAAAACAACAAAATTTTAATTTCGTAGGTGATTCTGAAATCCTCGAACCTGTCCGCCCAGCCAATGACAATAACCCAGATAGGCCCACCATAGATGACATGATCGAAAGACTACAACAAGAAAGGAACCAGACCCTGCAAAACAACAATATGGATAGCAACGATAATAGTTCACAGAGGGTGTCAACTGATTCTACCCGCTCTCAAGCCAATTCTAATCGTCGATCTGTTAATGGTAATGGGGAGCCTAGTGTCGCTGATCCACTGTTTTCGCCACGTACACCCAGATCTCAAGCTGGTAAGTTGGGTTGTCATTGTACATTGATGTATGAAAGTAAACAATGGTGTATTGTATTTTATTCATTTCTTAATTGTGTAAGTTCCATTTAAGTCAAAATTAAACTTGGCTATCATTACTTTAAGCCATTTGTGCTAAATACCTTTTTTTTGTGCAACGTTTTGGGAAAAAATGAATGTGTATTACATTTTAGTGATGAACCTAATGTATCATTTTTCTATTGAAATAATAATATCCCTTAACTTTCCTTCAGCATAAAAATGTGTATATATACATATTTTCTCATTCCAGTAAGTGGTATTTATAATGACTGTTAACGGAATTTTGAACGAGAAGATCGTAATAATAAGAAATTAAAAAAAGATAACACATTTAAGCTTACGAAAAGAAAAAGAAATTTTATAAAAAATTTGATTTTGATTTTTCATAAAAAGTTGTGTTAACATGTTTAAAATTTGTTTGGCACTACCCATTTTTTGCAAAATACAAAGAAATTTCAGTATGAAAAACTACTATATAGGAATGATACTAAAACATATTCCTTTTTCTGCAGCCCACAGCCGTGTTGGCTTACGTCGAACAGGCGACGTCGAAGGTGTCCAGTCTGTTGGCCACTGGCAATCGCGAGGAAATGATCCCCAAGCTCCTGCAAGCTCGAAACGTGTTGTTGTCCAACCCATGAAACCTTCCATGTACAAGTACGAGATCAATAGAAGGATGGGGATTGCCGATTATGAGCTGAGCTTTTTCAATAGGGAAAAGAAAAGGAGATCTCTGCAGGAGAGATGTGAAGTGAGTTGTATCTGAGATTTTGTTTTGAGAATAAGCTTATGCATTTGGGTTTAAAAAAAAATAGTGGTATTTCAATGGATAATATAATTGATTTATATAATAATTTTTGTTGCTTGTGAAGTAATTCTAATTGTATGAAATATGGTTAAGCTGCAATAGCTTTTAAAGTTAGGTTTGGTGAATACACAAGAAACTTGAAACTTCTGAGTTGTATGCTTCAAAGCAAGAAATTGAGGGGTAATACAACTAGTCAAACATGTAAAATTTAACCTTTTTTTTAGAGTTGAATAGTATCTATAAGTTTCTTTTCTAAAATTACATTTTTTAAAACCTTTTGTTATTGTGCATTTAAAAAGTTTCATTTACTCTTGTTTATTAAAATACGAATCATATCCCTCTAAAAAAGATGTGTCTATGTGTTAAAAAATTATGCAGCTTTAAGATTTTACACTAAAAGAATTAGGATTTATTTTTACAAACAAAACATTTATTCTCACTCTTTTCAGATTTTTTTAAAAAAATTGTAATAATTTTATTCTTGTAAAATAGGTTCAGAGAAATCCAGAAGTTGAGAAAAGAAGAAGTGGCAACAGAGCTGGATTAAGATCTCAAGGAATGGAGGACAATTCCAATCCTCCATTTGAAGAAGCTGAGGTGATAATGAATTAAAAGTTTTGGATTATTAACCTTAATCTATATGTTTCAGCAAATTTTCAATATAAATGTTTTTTATTTTTTTTATTTTTAGCAACCAGATACTGCTCCAACCAGTTCCTCAGATTCAGAAACAGAAGAGGAAAATGATAATGAAATGACAAACCCAAGGTATGAATTTCCCATAGAAGATAGTAAAACTGCGTAATCACACACTTTCTAGAGGAGACACATAATGAAGAATTACAAGGGATAAATTTCCTGGTTTAGTAATCACAAAATTACTATTCAACGTCTAAAAAAAAAGTTAGTCATAGACACTGAAATAAAAGCTTCTTTTTAAAAAGCTTAATTTTTGTACTATTTTATTCTACACAACTCCTCAAGCGGACTCCAACATGGCAGAAGAAAGGAGTCTGCTTTTTGTACCTTGTGTCTCTGCTAGAAAGTGAGCGGAAGTGCAAGTTGTAACTATCTATGGTATTTCTAAAGCATTTAAAAAAAAAGTTTTTATGAAATATAATGAAATAGTCATTAAACATGTTTTTAATTTAAATTTTCCAGTGACTCTGATTACTCAGACTGGACCGAAAACCACCAAGAAGCCAAAGAAACTCGATCAAAAGCCAAAGCAAACCCTCAAAGAACTACCTCTGGCCCCACAAGGAGGTCAACATCCGCAAGACAGAGACGCCTACCTAGACGGCTGGTGTCATCAGGAGAGGACAGAGACAGTGATGACGAAAATCAGGATTATGACGACGATGAATCTTCTCCTAATAGTGATAAGCCTGTGAGGAGGCCAAAGAAGAAGCCCCCAACGCCTAAGAAGAAGAAAAAGGCTGCTGTAAGTTGTAACTGGAGTTTAATTTGGTTTTTAAACTGTTTAAAAGGAATTTAATAGTCATATTTTGTCTTTAATAAATATTTATTTTTATTGATTAGGATTAAGTCTTTTTTTTAATGGGGAAGCTGTAGTACTGAGAAATTATACGAGTCTAAATAATTCTCTTTTCTTCAGCTTTTTCTTAATTCTTCTGCTTTATGAAATGTTTTTCAAGTAACAGTTTTTTTTAGTTTTTATTAAAAAATTTAGGATTAATCATTGAATATTAATTTTATTGGTATTTTTGTAAAATGACTTTTCAGCCTCACTTTTAAATGGGTGCCAATAATGTTTGCAACTTTGTTTAGTTATTATTTACAAGTGCATTATAATTTACTTAAAATTTGTCCAATCTTATGTTATGCTTAAAGGAATTACTCATTGAAGTATTCTTGTATCCCAATGAGTAACTCCGTTATCAGGAATATTCTTAATACCTTGTTAAAAATTTGTATTCGTTTTAGTCTTTTTAAAAATGTATTTGCAAATTATAGCAATATTTGAGCATTTATAAGTACTAGAACTGAGCCTACCTAAATGCAGATTTAAAAATGTTCATGTTTACACATAAGCTAACCATTATTTTGAATAAATTTACTGTATAGGTGAATGGTAAGAAACTCCCTGAGCGATTCCGTCCACCTCAGTGGCTTACAGACGTCATGCCTCACAAATCGCCATATGTACCTCAAATCGGAGATCAAGTAGTCTACTTCAGGCAGGGACATGAACTGTATGTACAGGCAGTTAAGCGGAACAAAGTATATGAAATCTACATGCGCAATCAGCCATGGAGGATTATGAATTTAAGGGTATGATGGAGTTTCTATTTAATAGTTTAACACTTGAATTTTGTTTTTAAAAATGTGTATTTCATATGGTTGTTAATTTTCTTTGTATGGGCTTTGGCATATATTAAATATATATTTAAACGTAATTAGTGTATGTTTAATAACTGACTGCTGTCGTCACTTGTAAAATTTTACGATTAAACTTTTTTTGTGGGTTATTGGTTATAAATGTTGATTTTAAAATTATTTACGAATCAAATAACATAAATAGCAAATTATTTTTAAGATTTTAAATTTATAGTATTCCTGAAATGGGGAATGAAATACTTCGGAGAAAAATAAATTGCTTAACTTATGGTGTGGAGATAAAATGAAACTTTGATTGCAACTTGCCAACTTTTAAAAACTGAAACTATACTTATTTTATTGATATCATAGAAAACATTTAGAGTTAATGAGGCTGTTTTTTAAAAATGTTTTTAATTTACTAGTTGAAATTACTATGTAATAATTCTGTAAGCAAGTTGCTTATATATTTTACTGCATAATTAATTCATAATGGGTTTCTACCTTTTAATTTTTTGATAACGATGCATATCTTCATTATTTGTGTGTTTGTAGGACCAAGAAGTTGCCAAAATTGAAGACATAACTTTTGAGAATCGCCCACCTCGTTTGTGTTGCTTACAGCTGAGGTTAACAGAACCAGCCAATGAAAATGAGGACTCTTTCACTGTTAAATATCATGATATGCCCGATGTCATTGATTTCATTGTCCTGAAACAAAACTATGACCAGGCCATGTATTACGATTGGAAACCAGGTAAGCCTTTACGTAAATTTGGAGCATGCATAGTTATGTTAAGTTACTATAAGATTTTTTTAGATTGCTATGAAAAGGTGTGTAATATTTTTTCTCTAGTTTTTTATAATATTTCTAGATACAATATTATGTTTTCCTTGTAAAAACTGCCAATGGAATTTATTTCCGGTAATTAATTGCATGGTCTCTTTGATTCCCTTATTGAGGATGCTAAACTATTAATACCACTGTGGGAAATCCTACATGTCTCTATACTGGTAACATAGTCAAGTTTCCTAATACTGTTTAGCAGCAATGAAGGCAGGGTTAGAAACAATGTCTACCTTTATTCAACAATAATCATTTCCTCTTGCTCTCTAAGGTTGTTTTAAGGTTTATTGTAACCCTTCCTGCCTGCTCTGTCCGAATAGACGTACATATATGCGATTGGTTATGGCATTTAATAATTTGATAAAGAAATGCATGGTCCCAGATACCTTAGCCTTTTGATCTGATTGATAACATGCACTATATTTAAATAATCTTTTTCCTTGTGACAAACACAAAATAAAAAGTCAACAGTCTCTTTGTATATCTAGAGTTAAACTTCAATACTTCAGATTCTGACTAAACCGTGGAGGACAAACATCTAAATTTAGTGAAAACTTGAAATTGGGGAGTTTTTGAAATTGGCTCAAATTTTACAGAAACTAAATTATTATTAATAGTTGTTTTAACATTGTAATAAACTAACTCCAAACCAACCATTTATATCCTTAGGTGACAGCTTCCGGTCAGCAATAGACAGCGCATGGTGGCTGGGCACCATCAAATCCCAAAAACCCCTCAACCATAACTTCCCTGACTCAATGTTCCAATGCTTCTTGGTCAAGTGGGACAACGGCGAAAAAGAACACATGAGCCCGTGGGACTTTGAACCGGTGGACAGCAACCGTGTTCCACCAGAACCAGGTGGAAGTGTTCCAATCATCGCGGAGGAAAAGATAGCCATGATGTATGTCCCAGAACCCCATGAGTGGTCAGACTATGGTCAGGACCACGATTGTGAACGTATTGCAAAAGGGTTGATGAGGATTATGGAACTGGAGATTGCTGAGTCGTTCACTGCTCCGGTGGATCTGAATTTGTACCCGAGTTATGCGATTGTGGTGGAATATCCTATGGATTTGGGGACGATTAAGGCTCGAGTGCAAAATCGATTTTATCGGTAAGTGATATTTAAGCTTTGATAGGGTTAGTTTTTGTTTGTTTCATGGAAAGATTTTTATTGGTGGTTTTTTAAGTGAGGAAGTTCAGAATTTTTGAATTGAATCAGAATGTTGAGAAACTCCTAAATCCAAAACATTTCTTCATTCTGCACAATATTTGTTTAATTATAGTGACTCAAAATCAGGGACATCAAAAGCTCGCAGTAAACAATTAACAGCTGATGAGGTAGCTTGTGCCTAAGTTGTTCTGCAGCCCTGTGCTTTTTATCTACCACAGTGGGTTAAGAAGTTTTAAGGCTATAAAATTACACCATGTTGAGCTTTATTTACTGTGAAATATATGCACAAGTTAAGGAGCCTGAATCGTTTTTGTCGTGATATTTGCTGGTCTTCATATTCTTTTTACCTCTTCCTCTTGTAATCTCATTGGTATCTGCACCTTTTTAAACGACATCACCAATTTTTAAACTTTTGGTTTGGTTTATATCAAATTTGAGAAATCAATGTCATCTTTATTTTTCAAAAAATTATGACTTGGTAAAAATAAGTGTACATACAGTACTTAAATTAATAAATTGTATTAATATTTTATTGTTTACCTCTAGTCTATTATTTTAAAACTATTTTCTCATTGCAGGAGGGTGGATGCCATTAAATTTGATGTTCGCTTCATCGAACTCAATGCCCAAAAATTTAATGAACCTGCTAGTCGTATTGTTAAACAAGCCAAATGTGTTGTAGATTTGTGTATAAAGTTTATTAAGTAAGTTTTTTATTTAATGAGTGTAAGTTGTTTATAATTTTAATTTAAGAAATCATTGTGTAGAATGTGTGTGTTTATAGAAAATAGATTGAAGAATCTATAAGTATGGATATCAATTAGTACATCATATATGATGTTGGACACATAATCTCTGGTTAATAGTCTTAAAATCATTATAATTTTCATCATTAAGTTATTCATTATTTAAAAAGAATTTAATTAAAAAGTTTAAAAAAATAAACTTTAAGATGTTAGAAAAATAAAAACTGTCAAAGATATTCGGGCCCAGGTTGAACCAAAATCATTAATTTATTTATCAAACAAAAATTAAATTGTAGTAGATGCTTTGTTGTATTGTAGACTTCTGCTTACAGTTACCAAGGACTTTTTTTAATGGAATATTAATACTTGATTTTCAGTGCTGATATGTGTTCTGATCCCATGATATTTTACAACGAGATGCTGGAAGCCAAGCAGTCTCGATCTCAGGATTCTCAAAGCGAATTAGATGTCTTGTGTAGTGAATTGGATAGCGATGGAGAACAATCTACGTCGACTCGTATAAAAAGGAAAAAAGTAGGTTTGACTTGTAACTTGTTGGATTTTGTAACTGCTCTGTTTATATTCTTAAGTTATCTTTGTAAGTAAGCTATAAAAATTGTGTGTTGCCATTAAGTAAATTTTTTATTGACTTAAAAAAAGAAATGATCTTTGTTGTTTTATAAGATGTTTTTAAGTACAATTCTAGAATGAATACTGTCTTGATTAAAAATGGTTCCAACAGCTGTACTTGGAAATTGACTATATTTTTTCTTTTGGTTCAGTTAAACTTCTGACCATTATAAACATATTTTTTTGTATCTTTAGTCGTTTCAGTAATACCATGATAAACAGTAAAAAAAAATATATAATTTAAATCTTAAGTCTTTTCATAATAGTATTTTACTTATTTTTTAAATAACTAACATCTTTAGTTTTTAAATATAGAATTTAAAAAAAACTATATATACTATACATATTTCCTTAACGATAACAATAAAATTTTTTATTAGTTTTTATTAATTGTTTTATAAGCTTGTTTCCTAACAAATAGCAATGAAAAATATTTTATTTTGGTGGTTGTATAAAGCTGATATTTCTTGCTGTAGCAAAATAATCTGCAAAACTCCAATAAACGGGTGCGTTTGGAAAACCAAAAATATACCTCAAGCAGTTGGAGGCAACAGGCTGCAGAATTATTGAACACATTCTTCCAATGTGAAGATTCTACCCCTTTCCGGCAGCCGGTAAACCTCAACCTCTATCCTGTAAGTTTAACTTGTTCTCGTACTTTTTCGACAGTTAGAAATTTTAAGATATGAAATATGAATAAACTGTTTCTAAATTTTGTGATGCTATTGGCAGTTTTTACATTTTTCTGGTTTTATTTAGATGTTATGTAATTTTATTCTACCAAGTCCATAAAATATCTTAGCTCATGGCTCTTGTAAGGCTTTATAGAATAAGGTTTGAAAGTATATCACGCCATGAAATTTGTATTTTAACATTACCATCATTCTTTTTTAATGAAAGCTTTTATTTGTAAAGTTTTGAATATTTATTGTTTATAGTATAACAAGCCATAGTCATCACAAATGGATTTCTTATATCTTTTAACTCCTTTTTTTACTAAGGTAAGGACTAAATTATGCACAATATAAACACACTCAATTTCAAGAAATTTTTTTATTATTGGATAAACATCCACTTTTGGGAAATTTTAATATAGAACCTGAACTTACAAGTTGTGTTATAAGACCCATCTATTATCCCCACATATTTATACCTATTTATTTTTTCTTTCAAATAATACAGGTTTTTTACTTTTCATTTTCGTAGGACTATAGAAACATAATAGACATTCCCATGGATCTATCAACAGTTCGTGAAAAGCTAAAAGATAATATGTATGACAGTCCAACTGATTTTAGAAAGGACATGAGACTCATTTTTATGAATTCCCGTAACTACAATACAAACAAGAAATCCAGAGTAAGTTTTTTTTTTTTAATTTTTTAATGTGCAATGTATAAGCTTGTAATTATAGTTTTTTAAAATTAATTTTAAAGTTTTACTTAAAAAAATACACTTTTATAACTATTAATTTCCTTACAATTACAGTTTAATTTGAACCTTTTTTCAGTTTTATGTTTTCATCTCAATTGAAAGTTTAGCCATCTGTCCAGCTGGTTTCCAACGTTTATTTAAAATATATTTTTAATTAAAATTCCATATTTAATTTTGCTATTTTTTTTCTGTGTGTTTGTAGAAATTAGAACATTCTGTATTTACAGTATTTTTTTAAAAAAGTTTCATACATAATTTTTATATATTGAAAACTTTTATGTTTATAGATATATTCCATGACACTTAGAATGTCTGCCATGTTTGAAGAACTTATTCGTAGCATTGTAGGAGACTGGAGGTCTGCTGTTAAATACGAAGAAAAAATTGAAAATAATCAATATGTCAGCAGTAGGTAAGTCACGATGCATAATTTAATATGGGACTACGCAAAAACCTCACCAAGATACCACCCTATGGAGAAACCTATAAGTATTTTTCTCCTATAAAGAAGAAAAATAAGTTTATTATTTTTCTTTGAGGGTGAAAAAAAGGATGCTAAAAAACTTGCAGTAAATACTTATGACATCATAAACGTGTAACATTATAGACAGTTAAATATCAAGTTTAAGAAATCATGTAAAATATGTATTATGAAATAACATATTTTACATGATTTCTTATACTTAATATTATAACTTTGATTAATAATATTATGAAATAATATTATTAATCAAAGTTATAAAATGATATCTATTGAATAAATTTTACCCTTATGTGCTATTCATGGGCAGAGGCGAAACTAAAGAATCACAAATCATTCAAGTTGGCACGCAAAATATTTTTTTTACTATGAACGATGCATAAAAAACAGCAAGGTCTAATAACAAATTTTAGGATGAACAATTTTGAATGACTCATTGCTGGCTTAAAATTTAAGTGTTCCTTTGCTAGAATCGAAAACAAAATTCTCTCCCTCTCCGGTCAATAAAATTTTTTAAGCGGGAAACAAATTTCAAAATTGACAACTTTTCTCATCTTTTGTGAATAAATAAAACTTAAATAGTGAAAACGATTAAAGAAATTCTTGAAGGCATTTTGAATTCATTTTTTAGCATTATTACCAAGAAGTTAATTAAAAATTGTCGTTAAAACCAAGATATTATACCATTAAGGTTTATAGGCTATTCAAAATACTGAACGTTTCTGGTGTTATAAACGGTTATTGTAACCAAGTTTGACTGTGTCTAAAACCCATAGAAATAAATGTATCAATTGCTTTACAGACGGAAGCCATTACCTGTACAAGATGCCGAAATTAACATTGGAGCTTCCACTTCTCGTGGGGCTTTCTCAAGCCTCCCATCTTCATCTAGATCTTCAAATGATGCATTTGGAGAAGGCAGTTCGCGGGGTCATTCCAGTAAAATGAGCAATGGCAACGGTAATTCATTTTAACTTGAGTGCTATTTATTATTCAGAAGTTTTCATATGAAGAAATTTTAGGCATGTTAAGTTTACAGGTTTCGTGCACTTTTTAGTAATTTACAGCATTTTAGGCATTTGGGTACTCTTAGAATTTAATTGTGACTAAAGGGAAAAATATGAAAAAAAGACTAGATATTAAGTAAAAGAATGGATTCTAAATTATTTAAATATTTATTTTCATTGAGACTGAACTTGTATATTTCCCAAAAGTTTAGTTGTAAAACTAGTTTTACATATGATATAATTGTTAATTTTGCCAATCCATTTTTCACTCCCAATAAAGAACTTAATATAAGCTTTATTTTAATTATGATTCTTTCTCGACAATAAAACAAGGATCTTTTGGATATAATTATATTATTTTAAACAACAAACAGTATTATTTGTATTAAAAAAAAAGGTAAAACATTACATTGTAAAACAAGGTAAAACAAATATTATGTTCAAAGGTAAAAAAATATTTAAAAGTAAGTTATTGAAGTTTGCTTCTAAGAACATGTGATACCTTCTCAAACTCTTTGTCTTGAATCTTTTTTCCATTTATTTTTTTAAATATCTTTTTTCTTTATAAAAAATAAGAATAAATTGCATGCATTTCTTAATGAACATTAATATTTATTTTTAGTAACAAAGAAGATTATCAAAAATGGGGATCAGCCCCATTCACATAAAAGTTCTAACGCACAACCTAAAAAGAAAGTTTTGAAATCTAGTTTAGGTAATTTTCCTTTAAGCTTCCTTTTAGACTTTCCTTTTTACTTATGTTTTATATTTACCCAAAGCTTCAATTGAGTCAACAGCTTAACTTGTTTTGTTGCACTACGATCTACTTAGATAGGCTGTTATTTGCATGTTGTTGTCTAGGAAAGTTATCTTTTTTTTGTATTGTTTGATCCTGTCCTATCTTGTTTGTCTTAAAGAGATACAGGGGGACCCGGTTTTTACCCTAAAACCTCTTGCATGCTTGCCGAATACTGTACCGCTTGCGACATTGTAATTACTCGGTCGCGAGGGCTAGTTTTAGATATTTGTGTTGACCACCACAGTACTACCCTTCCAGTGATTCTGAAGATTAATGATTGATGTGAATTTTCGATGCTGCTGGTCTCAACTTTTCCTGCCTGCTTTGTGTGTGATCGCGAAGAGTTGGCGAGTTTTTCCACAACGACTTGAACATATGAGGCCGACAATCTAGTGGTACGAAAAAGAAGTTGAGAAAGGAACAAAGATGAATCGCTATTTCAATTCATTCACTGTTCAATTTAACAAACCTTCGACTTTTTAAATATCAATAACTCAAAAAACTACGATTGCAAAAACAAGTTACTTTTTTGCCAATGTACTAAAAATAATCTACTTCTAAGCTGTCAATGTTCAGACCATTAATTTATTTAACTTGGCCCAAAAGATAAATTAGAATTTTTACAGCTTTAACTTATTCATGAAGATGATTCTTCAGCATAAAAGAGCTTTTTTATAAATTCCCTCGATAAAAAGTGTAGTTTATAAAGAACCCAATTATTTAAAGTATGCAGAACTAAATAAATGTTACCAGTGAAGTGTGTAAAACCCTTTTTTACGCCGCTCTTTACAATTAAGAACTACACAAGATTTAGGCATCTTGTACAAGTTACTTTAAAAGATACCGCAATTAAAAATAGTTTTCTGCAAATGTAAGATTTAAAAATACATAATTAAGAATAATCCAACATTGGACGAATTTAATCAAATATTTATGATTAAAGCCAGAAGAAAAAAAAGCCCAATACTGAAATGCCTGCAACAAAGTAATTACTTGGTTGCGAGGGCCAGTATCGGGTTTTTGTGATGATTGCCACAGTTCTTTCCCTTACTTTTGTATCTACTCTTAAATACACTATTCCAGACTTTTCTTATAGTACTAGTAAAAAACACACAATGATTCCACTTGCTCAAATACAAAATCAAATAATCTGGACGGAGTGAACCAGGTAGCATTCTACAATTTCTAATAGTACGATAGTTATTTTAACAAATAAACATTAACCTTCTTATTAGAAAAGAAATTAAGACCTAGAGGGTGGTTGTATCATAGTTGCTCAAAAGTATATTTTGTAAATTATCTAAACTTTATTATAATTTGCTTTATCTGTTATAGTATTATATTTTCTTAACTCTTAATTACTTAAAATTTTTTAGCTGCTGTTTTAACTAATGGCGATCGAAGGCACGCCCGTGTTTTGAAAAGGAAAATGGGTGACAGATCACCAAGGACACACTCCGGAAGGAAAAGCCACATCCAATCATACAATGAGGAATTGAGTTTGTCTGACACAAATTCCACCATAGAGGAAAATGATTCCAATAATGCTGACAGGGATTGGAATGCAACCTCAAGAAGGCCAAAGAAAGACTCCAGTCCTCGAAAGAAACGCAGGAAAAAGATCTCACCCATAAAAAAATCCACAAGGCCCACTCGAACAACTTCAAACCATCGACCTTTTGCATCGTTGCGAACTAGATCCTCATCCCCCGACGATCATGCATATGTTGCCAGGAGCCACAAAGAGTCTCCGCTCCTGAAGCGCTCCACACGACTACGTAATTCAGGTCCCAGACCCACATATTCCCAGGACGATTCTGAGAGCGACTATGAACAACACGAGACTTCGTCCAAGGAGCCCCACTTTGACCACAACTCAAACGGGTCCTCGGAGCCAAAGTTCGCTCGAAGCAGCCGCCGTTTGCAGCTGCCAGCTGCATCGAGTGAAAGCAGCCGCAGCAAGCGATCTAGCCCCGTGAACAATAACGAAGAAACAAGCAAATCGCTGTCCTCCCACGAGTCGGAGGGGAAATTAGACGGAAAGGATTCCGACAAGTCTTACTCTGAATCAGACGACAACTCTGAGGAGGATTCAGAGGAAAAGCCCCGAAGAGGACGGAGGAAAAAGAGGGACTCAGACTACGAGTATGGGGACAACTCTGAGGAAGAATCTGAGGAGAAGCCTCGTAGGGGAAGAAGATCAAAACAGGACTCTGACTACGATGAAGATAGCCGGGACAAAAGAACTAAGCGGGCCAGTGTCCGTCCTCGTTATGTACAGCAAGGAAGAATCCAGACCCGCAATCGCGGCCAAAGAACTGTTAAGTATCGAGATTTGCTTGATGATTCCGATGAGGACTATGAACATACTGGGACTTCGTCTAGACCTCTGAGTGGCAGGGGCTTACGTAAGTTTCCAAGCCATCTTTCCTGAATAATTGTCTGTTAACTAAGTTTTTTTTATGTATAGTTGTGTATAGCAGTTAAACTTGTTTGTGTTGTATTTCAGATATCTTTATTTCTGTGTCTCTGAACCAGACAAGCATAATTCTTATCACTTTAAATAATTCATGTGACTTTTTTTTTTGTCCAGAAGGTCTATTATAATAGAATTTCTCTAATCTGATGTAAGTTTACCTCGTAATAATACAAAAAGCAGAAGTATTTTTGAATCTTTAATATTAATCTAAATGTTTACAAATCTATTTTTACAATTTTATAAATTAAAAACTGAATAACTGTCTTTCAAAGCTAAATAACTAGAAAAATTAACAGTAACAAAATTAGGATCAACGAAGAATAGAGAACCTTGCTCCCCAACTTTTTACACTTAAATCTTAATTTTGTGAAGTTTCCGATTAAATGGATTTGACTGTTTTTTTAAATTTTATATGTAAAGAAAAAGTGAATATTGGCATGCTATTTATAAAACTATAAACTAAATTAAAAAGTAGAAATATGGGTTATGCTACTCAGGGTCTGAGATACTGATTTCAAGTTATATTTTTGTTAAAACTAACCTAGGTGTTCAACATTTCCTAAATGTATAGGCTGTTTACTTATGGCATTACTGAGATTGTGATGAATGTTTCAAAACTTTGTCCAAATGCACAAGCTTTCATTTCATTTATGTAAATTCACAAATCGCATCGAATGCAGCTGTCCACATAAGTGTCTTTCACTATTCATATAAAGTTTTTCATATTTACATGTTTCTAGCTCAAAAAGGTCTGATTACTTTTGTAAGTATTTTAAGCAACCCATACATGGGAAGTTTTATACCAAAGCTGTTCCATCAGCTGTGATTAGCCTTTTTCAACATATACCCAGGAAACTAGCTAATCACAGCCAAGTAAAGAGTTTTGGTAATAAAAGGTATGATGGGTTACTTTATGGTTAAAATGAATTCTCATTTTCAAAGCCAACTAAAATAAAGCCTTACTTTGACCAAATAAGTGTTCACATTGAGTTTTTAATACTCTGAAACTAGTTGTCCTTATAAAGGAACTTAGTCCAATTTGTAAACTTACTGGGAAAAAACATTTTGAAACAGTATTAGTGACTTTTTGAAATTTTCTAAAAACACTTTTTCAACAATAAAATTAAATATATTGCAAGTTTTGAAAAACAAAGAGCAATTACGAGTTTTTTTGTGTTAAAGCCTTCATTAAAATGCTTATTTTCAAGCATTATTTTAAATACATTTGGTAAGTTTTACTTACAATTATACATTTTTGTGTTCCTATTTAGTCATCAGGTTTTCCCCTGACCACTAATTGATAAGTCTTTCGATGAAATATTTAAAACGTTGGAAAAAGTCAATTTCTTGTTATTTTTAATGTGTGGTAACTTTTATTGCATTTCATACCTAAGGATGAATTTTTTTCAATGAAGAATAGATCTTTGTGATTCCCTTGGAAGGGTAAAAACTTCTAAGTCCATTCAGATGAATAAAAATAAATTTTTATAAAAAGCATTTCTGTTCCTTTATTTTTAATACTCTCATTTCTATTAAATCATTTATTTATGAATATTTATGTTCAATTTTGTTTGATTAAAAAAATCAACAACATGTTTTATAAAAAGGATAACCAAAAAATATACAAAAAAGTTTTTACGGTTTTACTAACAAGCATATTTACTGAAAAGAAATTTGATTCAAATTTGAGTGATTTTTTTTTGTTTCACTACCAAGCATATCAATTTTAAAAGTCAATTAAATTATACTTTCTTTTAAATTAAATTGAAATAAAATAATTAATAATGCAATTATAAACTAATAGTAACAACTGGCTTTTTATGTAAAATTAAGTAGCCTGCCAACCGAGAATTTTTTTGTTAATTAAAATTTAAGACAATAATTTTCATGCCTATGATATGCAGTGGAACTTCTTTTGACTGGCAATTTTACTTGTTTTTTCAAATATGTATTTTCCTTAAAAAACTACAACAAATTTGGTTTTAATGTGGTGTATCATTTAATATATATTTTTTTGTACAATTTTGAAACAATATACATGAATTGGTACCTAAGTACTGGTACTAGAAATGTACCATGGTAGTCTGCCTATTAATAATTCCTTAGATTTAACTATTTTTTTTTATTGTGCTGTAAATGCACCTTTCTGTCACTTTTGCTTAGAATACTTCACTGACCAACTCTGGCAGACCCAGAAATATTTAAAATATGGATTAAAGTTATACTGATCATTATTTTTTAAAGCTTTTAAAAATTTTTACCATGTATAAATAAAAGGAGTTTTAACTTCCCTTGTACTTTTCCCTGGATAATTATGCCATACGTAATATAAATATGGAATTATTCAGTTTCAAAATGGACACGTTTGAGTCATTTTCGATACCTGACCTATTTTGGTTGTATTAGGCTAGTTTATACAGGTTCCACTGTGTACTACACATTCAAATATTTCCTAGTAGGAACCATGTTGTAGATAGTTGTTTTTAAACTACATATTTTAATATATGTAGTTAAAACTGTTTCCTCCATCATCTGTTTTAGGATGCCAGTTGACGGGAGGTGAACAAAACCATCAGAATCCTGACAATGGGGAGAGACTATCCAACTGTTCTTCAGCCCAGGGCGGAAACAGTGGTATTAATTCCATGAAGACTTCAAAACAAAAGTCTTCATTTAAACACGCTTCTACTCTATTGCATGGAAGATCCTTGAAGTTGAAAGTTACCAGAAGCCCTGTTTCCAAAGTGTATAGGAAGGGTGTTGGAAACAGGGTTTTTTCGGTTTCCGGACAGAACTGCGCCACAAATATATCTTATAGTCTTAGAAAGTGCTCTGAATTGATTAAAAGATCGCTGAAAAGACCCTATTCCAGGATGGCTTACAGTAAAAATGCAGCAGTAAAGGGTTCTGGTGTTGGATCAAACCTACGTTTGAAAATCACAAGGCCACAAGTTATAAACCTACGAACAGCAAGGAAAATTAATGTTGGTAACAAGAGTTCAACGCAATCAAATGCTAAAAAGAATAGCCCAATTTCATTCAACACACGTTCACATCAATACGACACTAGTAATTCGTCAGTAAGTTCAGAGGTATCAACTAAAGGTACAGAAAAGACTAGAAAACCAACAATAGTATTTTGTAAACCTTTGACAGCCAGTGGCCAAACTGATTCGAGAAATAAAGTTAAGGGTGATTCTGATTCTGCATGTTCAAAATTATCTGAAAGCTATCTTGCTTCAAAAAGGCGTCACACTTCGTCGTCAAAACATTCCACAGAAACTTCCGACGACAGTTCTTCGAAAAATGAGGTCACGTCATGTTCTAATTCCAGTGATAACTCAAATGTCATTTTGGAAAATAACAAAAGTAAATGGTGTCTTAGGAAACCGAATTCTTCGCCAAGAATTAGCGGCAGGGGTTCCCAAAGCTCTTCGGGTAGCGAGGCAGGGTCTAGTAAAGTGCAGACTAGAAATCAAGGACAAAGAACTGTAACCTACACCGAAGACAGTATCTACCTCACAGAAATTTTGGAGAATGAAGATCCCGTAAAGCAAAGACGCAGGCACAACTCTGACCCAGCAAGAACTCCTAAAGAACGTCCGAATACTTCAACATCTAACAGCCAAGATCGATTGGAAACCCCAGCCACTAAGTCAAGTGTATCTACAAGAACCAAAAAAGAAGCCCTGAAGATATTGTCGAATGGTATTGAAACAAGAAACCACGGCCAGAGAACCACGTTGTATGCAGAAGATGGAGATGATTACTTGGAAGAATACTTTGCAAGCTTGGGCTCGTAGCATAATTGTTTTAAGTTTTGAATTTATTTGATGTTTATTTTTTTGTTAACCCCTATCGCTTTAAGCATTTATTGCCATTATATTCTATGTAGAAACCCATGAAGTTTATATTTTTCTATGAAACCAGAGTTTTCTTGAACGATTGAAATGTGTACAGATGTTTTTCTTATGGCTACTTTCACAGTTTCTGAATTAACTTCTGATTTTAATTGTTTTAAGTTCACAATCGGTAATTCGCTCTTGAATTTTTTCTTGCTTATCCTTTTGCCAAAAGAGCCAAGTGATAATTAGATCTGTTATCTATTCTATATTAAATTCAGTTAGTACACTATTTTTTTTTTATATTTACCATGTATTCCCTCCCTCAAATTTTTATAAAAGAAATAATTATTTATTTGGGATTTTGTTACTAGTAAATATGCTCAAATCAGGTCCAAATCGCCACTTGCGAGCTTTATACAATTAAAATAGGAAGTTATTTTACTAAAAACTGTGGAGTTAGGCCAATGCTATTTGTCTAAATGTTTATTGATTGTAAATATTATATTCCACTGATGGTCTTTGATTCAGGAGTCTTTCTATGCCACTAGGCTTATTTCCATGATAATGATAACTTTATTTCGTGATTTTTCATGAATATCTTATAAAAATGTTTTCTTCACAAACTTGTGCGAATTTAATCAAATCGCAAACTGTTACAAATTTGTTCAACTGGAAATGATGTGCTCATTTTAAAAAGCCATGATATTTCTAGTCTAAATAAAGTTATAAAAAATAATGTGTTCGAATTTGTAGATTAGAACATCAACAATTAGAATATGGGTCCCGTTGTTGAGAAGTTGTTATTCATACCATACCCCCCAAAAAAGGTAATAAATACAATGTAGTATGGCAGTGAAGGGGAAACAACGTAATTATTGGCGCAAATAGTTTTTATGGTGAAAATTGTACATGTTTCAGCGAGATCGAGGCTCGCCAACTTCAGCAATAAACACAAACAAACTGACAGCGACTGAAGAGGGCAAACCCCCTTTCTCGGATATCATGTTTCACAGCTTCCAGTCATCACGTCTACTCTCAGTTTGCTTGTGTTTATTGCTGAAGATGGCGAGCCTCGATCTCGCTGAAACATGTACAATTTTCACCAAATAAACTATTTGCGCCAATAATTACGTTGTTTCCTTCACTCCCATGTTTCTTGCGGAAAGATATTTTCTGAATACAATGTAGTAGGGGGTAAGTAGCGTAATACATTAGTTAATGCAAGTATTTTGCCTGCCTGGTCGGAAGTCCAAGACTAGATATTTCAATATATTACTGCTTAAATTAACGCTAGTCTTACTTTTGCTTCCAACGCTAGTCTTACTTTTACTTCCATGCACTATCCAATATCTTTACTTTTAAGTATGAGATGGGTATTAGGCGGGATTTATAAAAAAACACGGGCTCTGCGCGTTTTTCGGTCAGATTCTTGGAAATTCAACTACAAAATGAATCATTCAAAGAACCTTAAAACAAATTAAAAATGTGTGTTTATAGTTTAGTTAAATAAGCGGGACGAACCCTCATCAACGCAAAATGTGTTTTAATACGACACCAACAGATGGCAGCACTACAATTATTTCTCCGTTTTATTAGTATAAAACGAGAGTTGTTGAAAACGGCAATTAAAAAAAACCACTGCCACACAAAAAAAATTCCACTGCTTAAAAGGAGAAAACACTTTCAAAAACAATGTTTTCTTGATTAGGAATCCTTAAAATCTACCTTTTAGGTTTACAAACCATATTCCTTCAACCCTAACCTTTGACTATTACCAGAACACATTAAATTAATTTAAAATATCAGAAGCAAAAGATTCGTAAAATGCCATTTGGGAGAAAATCTTATTTTAGAGTGAAAAAAGTCTAAAAACTAAACATTTTCTTTCCTGATGACACATTTTCTACAGGTAAAGTCATTTAAATAAGTATATTTCGTAATTTATAAGCAAAATACTTATAATTATTACTTGCATTAAGACAATTTCAATATCAAATGAGCAAAGCTTTTGGTGGTATAGTGTGTTACTATTTATTTCAGAATGCATAGGAAAGTAAAAAAAAAAAGAAACATTCAATTGTATGATTACATTTGTATAATAACAACTTATACATATTATTAACGCATCCATATATATTCCTAATTTTTTTTAATAGATATCACAGGTTGACTTAATACAAGAGAAAGCCGAAAAAATAATACAATGTAAAAAAAAGTACATAAATAATTTTCAATTGTTAAAAAACTACATTTTAAGAAAATTTAAAAGTAAATACGTATAAATATATTTGGCTTATGCTCATTATTTCAGATTCAACTAGCCAAAACAGCTTATAGATAACTAAAATTTTATTTATTTGTAAAAAAAAATCGCTAGTCCTTTTATTAAAACACTAGCTTTATAAACCCGGCGTTGCACGGGTGTACCCTTAATAACGTGATTCTGCCGACCTATAAACGGCCCATGCAGCTAAAAATGTCCTGTGTCCCGCATAATACCCCGTGTGACGCTACGTACGATGTCGTCCTTAAAAGTTGCATTGGGTGCCTACTCAGGTGTCGGCTCGTCACCTGACTGTGGTTCTAAATTAAGACGTCCGTGGCCAATAGCCCTCGTGTATAGCTCTAATGAGACGATAATTCAAACTAACCCTAACCCACTAATTTAACTTAAGGTAGCTATTTGCATCCAGTTGGATGCAAATAGCTACCTTACGTTAAATTTTCAACTTCGCCAAAAGCCGCTAATCCCAAAATTCAATCGGCCACTCACTATATCATCTGTACCAAATTTCCAGTTTCATAAACATAAAATGCATACGCTATACGTAGAGAGAATCGACATTTCTTCGAAGTATTCATCAGATCTAGAATAATAGTAATCGCCTTTACTGCCATGATACATTGTAGCAATATCTTCACTTCTTACCATTTATAAACATCAATTAAATTTAATTCGGTAACAAAAAATATCAAAAGATTTAAATTCTATAAATAAAATAAAATATTCAAATAACAATCCTACAAATTAAACTGACGTGTAAATACTTACCATAATAATAAACAAAAAATTTATTCATCAAATCATAATATTAAGGAAATAACAACCATATACATTATTTGGCCATAATATTGGGTTTGGTGCACATGGTCGATGGTATGACAAAATACCATGCTAATACAAAGGGACTACATAATGGTTACAAATTAACAAAATTTTCAACGTGCACAATAGCTTGTGTAATGTAGTAGCGTGATCAGGAGACCACCAACAACCAAACACAACAACCACCAACGATGACAAGTCGATTTACCAAGCATTAACGTTTCAATTTTATTAGAAAACAATTTAGATTTAAAAACCATTTAAACAGGTTCCTTCTTAATCAACCTCACGTCCATTTCGGACAAGCTCTCTATTCGTCCATAACATCCAGTTCCAAAAATAGCTCTGTTCGTTCCGTTTCGGCGGGGAACTTCTGGAGTGGCCGCTAGAGGGCCACGGATCAGGTACGTTACAGGACTCCTCCTCCCCTGGGGAAACTTTCGAAGAATGAGAAAGTTTATGATTAGTGTTCATACATGAGTTATGTAATTGTTCCAGGAACCTAGGCAAGTGCCAAACAAAAATTATCAATCCCCAGTGTCGAAAAAAACTAAATTTAAAATATACACATGAAAAGCAATAAATGTTAGTATGAATAGAAATAAATGCAAAAAGCATTAAATTGGGCACATGCATACAATTTTTTTTTTTTTTTTTAGAGAGTGTGGATCCGGCTCAATCCATCTGCATTTTGGTGCAGTTTTCCCTTTCGATGAATAACTTCAAAATTAAAAGGTTGCAATATTAGTGACCATCGCATTAAACGTGCGTTAGAACTCGCGTGAGTATTCAGCCACACTAAAGGATTATGATCAGTCACAATTTGAAAGAAATTCCCATCGAGATAACACTTAAGTTTTGAAACTGCAAAGATGATGGCGGCACACTCTTTCTCACTGACACTATATCGTTTTTCAACACTGGTAAATTTCTTGCTTAGGTATATAATAGGGTGTTCTTCAGTTTCATTGTCTGCCAACTGGGACAAAACTACTCCCATTCCTTGATCTGACGCATCAGTTTCAACTATGAACGGTTTTTGGTAGTCTGGTGAGTACAGCACAGGATAGTTACAAAGACAGTTCTTTAGCTTATCAAATGCTTCCTCACATTCTTTAGTCCACGTAATAGGTCCTTTTCTAGCTTTCCCTTTTAAAGAATCAGTTAAAGGGGCAGCAATCGACGAAAACATTGGAATGTATCGGCTATAGTAACCGGCTAACCCTAAAAAGGCACGAACTTCAGTTTTACTTTTAGGTGGGCTAAAGTTCTTGATCGCCTCAATTTTAGTTCGGCTGGCTTCCTAAGACCTTGTCCAACAATATGTCCAAGATACTGCACTCGCGCTTGAGCAAATTTACATTTTGAAGGCTTGATGGTTAGACCCGCCTTTTCTATTCTTTTCAGCACTATATCGACTTGTTTTAGATGTTCAGCGAAACTGTTCGAAAAAATCGCTATGTCATCGAGGTATGGAACTGCGTACTCTTCGCATCCCTCTAGAAGTTGATATACCATCTTACTAAATTCGTAAGGAGCATTCTTTAGACCAAATGGCATCCTTAAGGGTTTATATGTGCCAAAGTTAGTCACAAATGCTGCCAGTCTTTGGGCTCGCTCAGTGAGGGGAATTTGCCAATAGCCTTTAGACAAATCCAACACTGTTATGTACTGAGCAGAAGACACTATTTCAATTCTTTCTTCTATATTTGGAAGAGGAAAGAACTTTGTTTTTGTGATCTTGTTCAAGTTCCTATAGTCAATGCAAGGCCTCGGATCCTTACCAGGTGCTTCTACAAGAATCATTGGTGAAGTACAATCTGAAAAACCAATTTCTATGATTTTCAGATCCAGCATCTTCTGTATTTCGGTTTTCAGAATTGCATTTTGTCTTGGCGATGTTCGATAAGGCTTTGAAAGGATGGACTGTTCTTCGCTAAGTTCAATGTCATGCATGACAAGTTCGGTTTTTCCTGGGACGTTTGAAAAACACTTCATATATTTCCAAATTAGGTTCTTCATTTGAGCGATTTGGTCCTCATTCATGTTTGAACTTTCGCCGTAATCTTGAAACATCTCTTCAAGGTCCAATATATTTGGGTTAGAGTCCACACAAGGTATTTCCATTTGTTCCTCGTCATTTTCTCCTTCTAGATCACTTATCAAATAATTTATTTCTTCTGGTCGTTTATAGTATGATTTCAGCATATTCACATGATACACCTTTGTAGTGGCTTTTTCACCAGGCAACTGCACAACGTAATTGGTTTCAGAGAGTTTTCTTAGGATTGTTCCAGGACCTGTCCAATGTGGGCTTAACTTGTTGCTTTTAAATGTAGCAAAAATCAGTACTAGGTCTCCTATTCGAAATTCTCTTTTTACTGCCCTCTTGTCGTACCAAGTCTTATTCTTTTGCTGGCATTCTTCCATCTTTGATATTGCTAGTTCTTGACAGCGCTTCATTCGATTAATCAAAGAGAAGACATATTCAGTCACTGGCTCACCTTCCGTTTCTTCCACGTCCAACCATTTTTCATACAGCAGAGTGAGAGGCGTTCGAAGATTCTTGCCATGCACCAGTTCAGCAGGAGTAAATCCAGTGCTTTCATGGGTAACAGTTCTTAGGGCAAACAGAGCTGGATATATTGCTTGCTCCCAATCACTCCCAGACTCCAAGCACAACACCTTTAAGACTCTTTAACTGTTCGATGAAATCTTTCAATTGGATTACTTTGTGGATGATAGACAGAACTGTGAACTACTTTTATTCCGAATTTCTCGAGAAAAGTTGTACTGAGTGCGCTGGTAAAAGAACTTCCTTGATCTAACTGCAAAACCTTTGGAAATCCCATCCTACTAAAGATTTGCAATAAGGCGTCAACAACAGTCACAGATGTTATATCTTCTACTGGGACGGCATCAGGATATTTGGATGATAGGCACATCGCAGTCAACAGATATCTTTTTCCACTTGGAGTGACTGGCAAAGGTCCACAAGCATCGACATTTATCTTGGAAAAGACTTCTTGAATCACTGGAACTATCTTCATAGGAGCCTTCTTTTGTCAAAAGGTTTTCCAACGCGTTGACATCTGTCACAGTTTCGAACGTAGTCTTCGATTTCTTTATAACACTGGGGCCAAAAGAAGAGTCTGGAAAAGATGTCTTTCGTTTTTGTCACTCCTAAATGTCCCGATGTCCCCTCATGACAAAAGGCTTTCAAGTCATTTCGTTACTTTTTAGGCACAACCAGTAGCAGTCTCTCCACTCCTGTCTTGTCCATCTTTCTCTTCACGAGTATTCCATTTTCTAGCTTTACCAATCCACCAACAGGTTCACCTGTATTTTCTTGCACTTTTTCCAAAAGCGATTTCAGCTCAGGGCATTCTTTTTGTTGATCTAAGAAAGTTTTGGAATCTACTTTCAACAACGCCAAGCCCTCATAGTTATCTTCTTTAGGTGGAAATGAAAACAGATCATCCTCATCAATTGTTATTTCGTCATTCTCGTTTTCCTCTTCGTCCACGACTTCTTCAATTATGTCTCCGACAGCTTGCTCTTGTTCTGCTTTACGTTTTTGAGCTCTTGTTTCTATAGCGTTAATCTGGTGAGGAACATCTTCATTCTTCATTGTCTCCAACAAGGCTGCTGTTTGGTTCCCAAGCAGATACCTTCCTTTATCTAACTGGCATGGAACGACAGCTGCTTTAGTTATGACGTGTCCAAACTCTCCCTTCAGCTCCACTTCTGCCAACGGTAAGCAAACTGGAAATTCGTCCAATGGTTGTTGCACCCAAATTTTCTCTCCGGTTAACATTTCAGGAGTGATGCGGTTGCGGCACACAACATCGATGCTGGTTCCAGTATCTCGCAAAATAGGCATAATGAATCCATTGACTTCAGCCATGAAGGTATATGGTGACATAACATCTTCGTCTCCTTTCTTTATAAGACGGTTGATGTCTGAAGTTCCTACAGGTTTCTTCATCAAGGGACAGTCAGGCCTTAGATGTTCAGTAGAATTACAACGAAAACACCGTGGTTTCCTGCGTTTTTCGAAAGCTTCATTATTTTTACTTCTTTCATTTTCAATCTTCTCAACCCTTGGTTCGTTTAGAGGGGCCTTTGTTTCAGATTGATTTTACCTCTCCATGGTTTGAAAGATTTTTCTTTGATGGGAATGTCTTCTTTTTCATGAGCAGCCTTACGTTTTCGTATTCATCCAGTTTTTCTGCGACCCTTTCTGGATTTTTCATCTGGGTCCACTCATCGATGAAATGATTTTTAATTTCCAAACTGGTCTTCCGCTTCACTTGTTCAGACAAAATCAAATTGCACAAATCTTCAAAGGTGCTCACTTCTAACCCTCTTATCCATTCATAGAAATAATTTTTCAACTCGAACAAAAAGTCTTTCCAAGTTCCCTCCGGTCCTTTATTGTGATTATAAAAAAGTTGACGGAACTTTTCTGGGCTTAGTTTGAATCTGTTCAGAAGTACCTTCTTAACAGCCTCGTAATCTTCGTATGTTTCTTCCGGTTCTCGAGCGATGAGTTGGGCCATTTCCATTGGCAAGAGTCCCGTTAGATGAGACACCCATTGCTCTTCTGGAAGTCCTATTCTCTTTGCTGTTCTTTCGAAAAGGACTAAGTACAAGCTGATATCAGATTTGGAGTCATATTTCGTCATCAGATGGTGTATATCTTCTCTGTGTCTTGGAGCCTCGCTTATTCCATTTTTCTCCAATCTTAATTTTTCGAGAAGAAATTTATTTTCCGACTCCTGTTTTTCTAGAAACAATCGATGCTCTTCTAGTTGTCTCGCTCTGACCCTTTCATCTTCTTCTTGTGCCTGTCTTCTGGTCCTTTCATCTTCTTCTTGTGCCTGTCTTCTGGTCCTTTCGTCTGCTTCCTTCGTCAATCTTTCCTCGACAGCAGTTTGAAGAAACGACTCAACGAAGTCTAGTTCATAATGTACACTACCTTTAATGGCTTCTTTCAAGGTTAAAACTGTCGCATTTGCATCTATTTCAATGTTCATCTCAGTGGCTAAGTTTAATAAGTCCACTTTTCGACACTTTCCCCAAATTGCCATATTTATAAACAAATAATTAACTACTTTTACCTATCAAGATATTGAAAGCCTATTTAAATATTTGAGACAAATCCACACTCTCGTAATGGACTTCATATAATATTAACTTTTTTTTTATAATATATCTTAATTCACAAATAAAAGTATAATTTTCTTAAACATAAACCTTTATAAATTAATAAATTTCTTTTTAAAGACAAATAACAAGGTTTAATTTGATTTAATACAAGCAATTTAACATAAGCCTTCTTAAACATAAACCTTTTTAATTTAGTCAATATCTTTTTTAAGACAAATAACAAGGTTTAATTTTATTTATTACAAGCAATTTAATAAAACCTATTACGCTATAAATTCGAAAAAATGTTTCGATTGCATAAATACACACTCGGGAATAAAGCGAAAATAAATAAATTTATTTGCGATAAATTTATTCTAAGAATATGTTCAATTTTATATTTTTAATGCAAGAAATATAAAAATCACTTTTAACAACATCCCTCTTTATGCATTCAATATTCAATAACAAAAGATAAATAAAATGAATACACCAAATTATTTTCCAATAAAATAAAAATAGAATATTTGTAAGCACACTCAACAGATGTTTTTCTTCTTACTTAAAAAAAACAGCATCAAAAATAAATACCATCTTTATTTTAACCACAGGAAATAATAAATTCGAAATACGAACACCTGTCAATAACCTAATAAAAAAAAGCCTTCGTAGCTTCGATATTTTTTTTAGTCAAACAGGAAGCTTTACTCAAGCTTTACTGTCCGCCATTTTTGTCCAGCGAACATATTTTTTCAAAACCAAAACTTGATTAACTCAAGATTTTTTAAACAGTATAATTAGTTTATACAGACAAATATTTTGATAAGAAACAAATATTTTAATAAACACAAGTATTTTTTTCCCACGAATTTTGACAGTGTTGTCATTCAAAATAAAATTATTCTTGAATACACTAAAATTCTTAATTATTTTTATACGCTATCAAAACTTGATAAACACAATAATTTTTCAACAGTATAATTATTTTATACCTTTCAAATGTATGCAAAAATATTTTTCCAAGAATTTTAAACCGTGCTATCATTCAGACTTTGAATACACAAAATTCTTAAATATTTTTTTCTTTTTCGATATCAAAATACATACTTCGCAACAAAAATATCTATTACGCTCAAAGTAACTAGATTTCAACAATTAGATAGACTTAATGCTTAATATTTAACAATTTAAAAAAATATTTTCCAAGCAAATAAAGTATTTTAGCATACACAATTGTATCCAGAAATTTTTTTGTTACCAAAAATGGCGTCTTCCAATAGAATTTTTACCACATTACGAAATATTGATATCATACATAATTGTTTTAGAGTAATTCATACAAAACTTTCTGTTTATCATATCAAAAACAACTCAAAACTTAATTTCCAAGGGATTAATTGCACCTTATTAAGTTTTTATAAGAGTTAAACGGGTTTATTTTTGTTAGAACCAAAACTATAATTTCATAAACAGAGTTTTGTATTGACATTTCAATTACCACTATTTTCTCGACACTGGTGAACGACAAAATTTGTATAGAGGCACTTACCCGGAATGACGAATTGATGTTGAAATCCCACATAGTGCCACCAAAAATCATCTCCTGTAATGTAGTAGCGTGATCAGGAGACCACCAACAACCAAACACAACAACCACCAACGATGACAAGTCGATTTACCAAGCATTAACGTTTCAATTTTATTAGAAAACCATTTAGATTTAAAAACCATTTAAACAGGTTCCTTCTTAATCAACCTCACGTCCATTTCGGACAAGCTCTCTATTCGTCCATAACATCCAGTTCCAAAAATAGTTCTGTTCGTTCCGTTTCGGCGGGGAACTTCTGGAGTGGCCGCTAGAGAACCACGGATCAGGTACGTTACACTTGTTTAGAATATATGACACAAAAAACTTAATGTAGTCGTTTATTTGTTTAAGAGGGACTGTCAGTCCAATAGAGCTAATGCATTAGTTTTGGAATCACAACTTCCGCTGAAGTATTGCTCTGCCATGTTAGCCTTTTTTCCCCAGATATGGAAATCTACATTCCATCGACATGAAACAAATTTGAAACGAAAATTTTATCTTGTTATTTAATTGTGTATTTTTAAAGTTTTAAAGTGCCAAAAATATACTGCAGATGGCGACACTATTTTAAAACTTTATCAATTAATAATTAAATAACAGGCTATTATTCTCTTTTCAGTTTTGTTTTAAATTGATGTTGAGATGATTCCCATACCTGGTGAAAATGGGATAGCATGGCAAAACAATTCTTTTGAAAAAATTATGATCTCAAAACTAATGCATTAGCTCTATGGGACTGACAGTCCCTCTTAATGACAATGATATTTTGGGAGAATAAAAAATATGGGGGGATATATGTTAAAGAGAGTTTTACTATATTAGAATTTGCTTGCATAACATATAATTTAAAACAATATTAGGGTTTGCCATTACTGGCTTAGTTATACAATGTACAGTATCACATGGAAAAATTTGTAGGTTCAATGCATAACTTTATTTTCCTATTTAATTGTAACAATTACTGTTGATAAATAAAACCTTACAGTGTAAAATCTTTTTGTTAAAACTATTATATTAAACTAGTAGAAACAAATTAAGGCAAAGAACATTTATTTTACTAGAAACTATAAATCACTATACAAATAGGTACTTCACTTTTAAGCATTTAAAATAGTTGGCCTTAAGAAAAATTCACTGTACACAGATCTCACTGAAGACTGACTTGTATTTTTTAAACAAAATATTCCAATATACATAAATAGTAATTCAAAAGTAAAGGTCAATAATTCTAAAATTAATTCAAAATTTAAGTATTTCTTTTATAGAAGCATTAAAATTAATACATTTGTTCGAAGTAAAAATACAAAGTTGATCAATAAAGACAGGAATCAACCAAACAACATTTATAATTTTAGCATTTAAACAAGTAAAACTATAACATTAAAACTAACAAAAATTGCACAAAAATAAAGTAAGTAGTTATACCATAAATATAACACTGTGTTGGTTCGTTGAAAAAAAAAAGAACCAATAAATACATTTACTATAAAAAAGATATAAAATACTTTGAATTCAGTGATCATCATGATACTGCCAGAATGAATGTAGACTTCAACTCATTAAAAAAAATCTGGTGTTGTTGAGGAAATATTCATAGTGTGAAGTTG
Organism: Oedothorax gibbosus; assembly: GCA_019343175.1. NCBI lineage: Eukaryota > Metazoa > Arthropoda > Arachnida > Araneae > Linyphiidae > Oedothorax > Oedothorax gibbosus. The sequence goes on along the minus strand of CM033274.1, from coordinate 23,213,503 downwards.
TTTACTTTACAAGACTGAAACAATAAAAAAAAAATGGTTAACCAAAGATAAACCATTAGTTTTTAGGGGGGAGTAGGAGCAGTAGCCAGTTCTACAAACCGAAGTCTTCTCTTAGTGTTATTCCGATTGGAAAAATAATTTTTTCAGCCAAATAGCTCCGGTTGTATTGAACTTTTTAACAGATGGTGATTTTATATGATAAATATAGATGGCTTACATGGGTCAGATACAATTTTTGAAATTGGTTTGAATATTTTTTAAAAATTTTACAACAAAGTATTCAAACCGATTTCAAAAAGTGTAATTATAGAACCCTGTAAGCCAGTAATACAAATACATTAAAATATTTACTGTTTCAGAGCACAAAAAAGATCCAACTTCATATGGACGGATTTTGTTGGTTTTAAAACTGGATGTTTATTTGAAACATTCTTGTTGAGAAGCTCTCAAATACAAAAACTTTTTAAGAAATCCCAGAAAATAAGATTGCCAAAGAACTAAAATGAGCCAGGTCAAAGTGATTTTCTTTTTGGTGCTCTAACATATTTATAGGATGAAGTGTTATGTGGAGTTCCTTTAAAAGGAGCCAGACATTCTATAATAATAATAATCGATATTACAGGATGCATAAATACAAGATGTTGAAAAAATATATGTAAAAAAAAAATAAGTTAACAATTTTCTATTTTTGAAAAAATTCATTTTCAGAAAAATTAAAAGTTGCTACGTATATTTGGCTTATGCTCATAATATTTTAAATGTAACTAGCAAAATCAGCCTATAGCGAACCAACAAAGTTTTTTTTTATTTGTTCCAAAAGCTTGCTAATCCTTTTGACAAAACATTGGAATTAACAGTTGTTGTCAAATTTGTTCATACAATAAATATTTAAGTATTTTTTAATTAATCAAAAACAACAGACCACCTCGGACAACTACACAATCAAAATATCACTTTTTCCCTTAGGCACTCCATAAATAGTTCCATCACGGAATATTTTCAAAAACGAGCCCACTGCCAATGGAAACAAGTAGCTCAGCATTAAGGAACAAGTAAAATTCATGGGCCTCGAATGCACAGGCCAGAGCCAAAGTCCTCTGTGTAACGCATCTCTAAGATGATGAGATACCAACGCAACTAGAATGTACCAACCAATGTGTTCTAACTGTTGAAGTTGCTTGAAGTGAGTTATGAAGATGATGAAGGTTGCTGTAGCCACCATTAGTGTTGTGTTGTGAAAAGGTGGTCGGGATGGTAAGCTTGTTGCTTCCTGCAAAAGGTAAGTGAATTAAGTATTGTCAAATGCAGTATAATTTGGTAAGAATGACCTGTCTGTCAGTGTTAAAGGGGAATGAGCCTCTGCTGGACCGCTGGTTTCCAAAGCAAAGTGCCTCAGTGTTAATCCAATGTGGAAAAAAATATATTTTCTAAGCAACATTTTTCCGGTCTCCAGCTATATTGAATATTTTTGCAAACATTTTTTTTATTTGATAAATGTTATGACTTGCAGGTCCCGACAATACCACCTTTTGAAATTAGTGCGACTAATTTATTTTTAATTATTGCAATTTCAAAAAGTGGGATTATAGAGACCTGTAAGTCATCTACATTTAGGTATCATAAAAAAAGTTTGCAAAAATATTCAATAAAGATGGAGGAATGTGCCTTATAAAATAATTTTTTCCCCATTGGATTAACAATGAGGCACTTTAGTTTGGAGACCCGAGGTCCAGCGGGCTGTTTCCCCCTTTGGGCACCTATGCTTATGAGCATTTTTTACCAACCCCAAATTCCTGAAGTGATGCTGTGGTAGGAGCGGCCCTTAACACTGACAGCGAAGAGTTCATTTCTACCTCATGCGGTACGGTAGAGAAAAGCAGTATTACCAAGATTTCCTTAGATTTTATGTGGGTAGGATTAGTGTACAAGAGAATACAATTTTAATTACTATGAACAACTATATTTTATTGACAAATAAATTGAGCATTGATTATGAAAACAGTAGATTATTTACTTAATTATCATTAGGTTTGGTTTGAAATATCGTCGCACTAGAGCTACACAAGGGCTATTGGCGAAGGCGTCGTATTTTAGAACCAAAATCAAGTGACAAGCCGACACCTGAGTAGGCACCCAACGCAACCGTTAAGGGCGACATCGTACACAGCGTTAGGACTTTGAAAGGTATTTAACGTGCACTCCTTCTACACGGGGTATTATTTGTCGGACATTTTTGGCTGCACGGGCCGTTTATAGGTCGGCAGTTATTATGGCGATGCCCGGACCCGGGACCTTTCGCATGCCTAACCGACTGGGCTTCCCAGCCCCCTAATTATCATTAGGATTAATTTGAGTAATGAAAGAAATAGCTACAATTAATTTAACAATACCAAAATAAATAAATCGAACAATAACAGTTTGGTAAACGAACTAATACATAACAAATTAGGAATTAGCAAATTAAGACATCAAATTAAGACTTAGCAAATCAAGACTGGGCTACGCATTTACCCCAAAAGAGCGCCCGCGCTGGAGGCAACCTGTAAAAGAACGAAAAGCCGCAATTCCCTTTTGTTGGGCAGTGTTTATATAATTCAAATGCTCAAGCAGGTCTTCTACTTGAATTGCAATAGCTCTATGCAAAACTGTGGCTCAACATTCCGCCCACCTTGAAAATCTTTAGTTAGTTACCTTATTCAGGTCTACTACTCAGGTTCCTTTGCTTGAGAGCAACACGATAAAGGATAGCACTACCAACCATGAGTGGAACCTTCTAATTTTAGAGACAGCAACCAAGCAGAGAATCCTAGAATTTACTCCTAGAATTAATTTATTAATTTTAGTATTCGAAATCAGATAAAGAAATTTAGGAGCAATCTGTGCTACTAACTTAAAAAACCAGGAGCAAATACACATTACCTAGGCTAGGAGCATTTCTTTAAAATCACCATAAAATTATTGAAAAAAATGCTTTAAAAATTCTCCTTAAAAATCTTATGTTTTTGGATTGCCAGAGTTTCTAAATTTGATAATCCTTTAATAATGATTGGAATTTTATTAAGTTTTGCAATTTATAGATCAACAGAGTTTTGCAATTTTAGAGATTTCATGATCATATCAATGATTTGTCCAATTTAGTATTGCTGAAGATTTGTGATTTAGAGATTATTTGGGATGAGGTTCAAAACAATTAAAATTTTAAACTAATTTGAAAAACTAGTCGCAATAACTAAGACTGCATTTTTTTGCGGTTGCAAAATTAAAAGATTTAGTCGCATTTTGCGACTAGCCACCATTAAATTTGAACCCTGCTTGTCCCCCACAGATGCATTGATTTAGTAGGGGAACTTTGCCATAAGGACATATTTTAAAGTGAATCAGTCACCTTCGGTGCAGGCTACTTCGCTGCGAGTTGTGGTATATTGCGTGCGCAGCATTGAGTGCATTAGCAGAAAGTGAGCAACTGTGGTCGAGTACATGTTGGCAAGGAATTAGTAGGATTAAGCAACATGGTGCCAAATCGTGGATTAATTTTAATTTGACCGTACTTCTGTCGCCAAGGGATTTGCCGCTTTAGTATAGGGCGATAAATAATTTTTTTGTTGTTACAGCATTTTCTGGCGAAATGCGTTTTGGCTAAGTGGCCCTGGTAATACTTGCGTGGAATTGTGAGTAGGTTGCACGGATGTTGTGCACACCGGAATTACTTTTAATGTAATGTAATCGTTTCCGGCTGCCTATTTCTAGCTTCCTGGAATTATTTTGTTCTAAATTACTTTTTGTTCTATCGTCATTTCGTGAGGTTTCGTTTTGCGGTTAGGTTTATTTTCAAAACAAAACTAAGTTGTTTTGCTTTGCAAAGCAAAACTATTTTTATTTTGGTTTTGCTTTGCAAAACAAAACAATTTTTTTTTTGTTTTTCTTTGTAAAACAAAAACAAATCTGTCCAGGGCCCCAAACAAGTATTTAGGCTTCCAATGGGTCTTACAATACTGCCCTATGTTGGATAATGATATTTTTTAGAGAAAACAAAATTGCCCGGGGCACCAAACGAGTAATTAGGCTTTCAATGGGCCCTACAATACCGCCCCATGTTGAACACAGGTGTTTTGCCCGGAGCCCTAAACGCGTGCATACTTTATTGCCTCTCGTGTAGCTCTAGTGCGACGATAATTTAAACTAAACTAAAAGGCACGGAGCCCCAAACACGTGCGTACTGGATTGCCACTCGTGTTGCTCTAGTGCGACGAAAATTTAAACGAAACTAAACTGGATTGCCACTAGCCCATTGTGTAGTGTAAAGTTTGGTGTGTGTTCCCAAAAGCAAACCAAAACCCTGAGTGTTTTTTTTGTCAAATGTTGTCAAGTTTCTGGAAACACGCCAAGCAGTACCGTAGAATTAAAATTTACCGTTATAATCTAGATAACTGGTAGAAACGCAATAGCAAATCAGTGTTATCTAGCATGGATGTTATTTGAGGCTTGAAAGCAGTTCCAAGACAGAACATATTAAATACCTACCTATCTATCATTATATAAAATATTTCTTACCTTTAAGCTTAGGGATTTCGCCATGAAGAAATGGTCAACATCAATTATACTAGCAATGATCCCGCATAACAAACTTTGGAAAACAAGATGAGTTGAAAACTTTTCTTCGAAACTTGTAACTATCAGCCAACTGAATACTCCCAGGCAAAAGTGCGTAAAGTTGTCAGTGATACAGCGTAAGAGTAGGTTGTTTTGCACATTTTTAGATTGTAAAATAAAGTCACCTAAAACAGAGACCCACCATAATACTCCAAAGAAAGTACACTGTTTAACGAGGAAGCTGAAAATCATTTGTATTTAGCACTTGGTTTACAATTAAGTTTCCTTAAAGCAATTTGTGATAAGCTTTTGTTTGTGAGGTAATGTAGACTAATGAGTTAAATATCAAATTATAAATCATTATACTTAAAAATGTCTTTTTAGAAAAAGAAACTAAATCTCATTCTATACAATGTACCCGACTTTTCGAATTTCTGTCTGAAATGAAACTGAACCATGCTCTGAACTGAAAGTAAGGAGCTCCCTCAGGAGCTTTAACACAGCCAATAACGCCTCGTAATTTAAAACCCCGATCAAGTGACGAGGTCAACACCTGAGCGGGCACCCAACGGAACTTCGAGCGATATCGTACGCTAACGCCGTCGGGGACTCCACAGATTTAACGAGCACGTCTGTCCCTGTGTACTCGAGCCCATCCGTGATGAGGATTTTTCTACTATTTCCTGCACGGATCCCATTTATAGGATGACTGGCAGTAGGTGGGATTCGAACCCCCGCACTCCTGAGAAGGTTGAATCTCTAGGCTGATGCCCTAACCACTCGGCCATGGACGGGCCAACTGAAAGTCTGAATTTGTTTATAAACAAGCTTTGAGCTCACTTCAGTTCTTTCAGATTTTCAGAAACATTTTTCTGCTTGTAAGTTTTTTTTTTATAAACTAGAGCTACATATGTGTTTCTGTGTGATTGTTTAGAGGTTTGATTGGATAGCAACCCCTTAAAATTAGCTAATAAAACTTATTTATTTCTAATGGGTTGATTTTGTTTATGATTAAGGTTTCTGACATCTGACATGTGCGGCTGAGATGGACTCAAGCTCAGGTACTGTCCTTGCAATCGACTCTTTAATAAACGAAGAAGGGGTTACCTTCATTGCTCTTTCACACAAGTTTAACACTTTTGGAGAACGGTGACGCCGACCGAAGGCGTCAATCTCTCCGGTATGGCAGGGTAAAAAACTTAAACGCGTAGATTAGACCTGTTGGTGAAGCAAATACATGAAAAGGTTTAACCCAGGTAACCCTGATAGACCGAGAGCCATATAGTTATAAAAAGGAGAGAGCGCGATAATGCAAATTTCCCATTCACTGCCTGATACTCACATTAAAACCGTTTCACCTTGCTCACGTGCTTTAGGGCTGTGATATTTGTCGTTGATTCCTCCCTTTTCGCGCTCCTGGTAAAATCGTAGTTCTTTTACGCGGTCTGTGACCGTTTTTTTTTCCTTCAAATTGCAATCCACTTGTTTGTAACAGTTGTTTTCATTTTTTCTTCTACATTTATATTAAAATAGGTACTTATGAAACATGTGAGTTAAGAAAACTTTAAAAAAATAATTGAGGGAACTATGTTTATTTTTAATGGGTTTGGTTCGTGTAAGTAAAAAACAATATTAGTACTTTAGTTTAAAACAAATTTAAATTTACACTGTGTTTTATGCAATAATTATAACTATTTTTCTTTTTTCTTATATGATGAAAGAATAACAAAACGGAATAGTTGGTGAAGATTTTCGCGCCTCTGCCCGTACCCCCTTTCAAATTTGGATTGAGCCATCCAATTTTTAAATTTTTTGTTTAATAAATATAACATGAGATACCCAGCTTTTATATTTTTTGATGGAAACAAAAGGAATACAAAAAATATCCAAAGCAAAATATTCCATTTAAATGACAAAACGAGTTCCCAGTAATTTTAGTTTTGTTTAAAAGTTTTCAAATCTTTATTGCGAAATAACTTTTTCTTGTCAGAGAATATAATTCCAATTTAAAAATATATAGAATGGTTTTATAATACAAAACTGTTGTAGTGGGTGGTTGCATGACCATATTAATAAGTTTTTACCCTAGTTAAAAAAAAATTAAGTATAGTTTGAATTATCGTCGCACTCGTTCGCGGTTCGTTTTGTGAAAGTGGGTGACGGACAGACGAACTGAACGATTATAAAACCTTCCGCTTTTTTCGTTATAAACGTAGTGTGGAAGCTAATATATAATTAGTCCATAAATTCTCATCTCAAAAATTTAATCTCATAAAAAAATAAACGCAAGAAATATAATAAAACATTGTAAAACTGCAATTTAAATTGAGTACAAAACACACTTATTTCCAAAATTATTATTAGTTTCGATTTCCAAAATAACGCCAATGGCCAATAGACCGCCAAGCGATTTCCGAAAAATAAAAGTCATGAAAAGCAAAAAAATACACGTTTAAAAGACTTTCTATTGTTGCCGATTATTAAACAAAACATGCATTTTTATTTTTACATGCAATTGATAATAATAAATCGTATTAAATGACATAATGTAACGAATGTTGTTTTAAAAACCATGATTAGCAATATACTTTTTGATTTTATTTATTAAGTTATTTCTATTTCAATAAGGAAAGTTTATAAAAATCTTCCCCATGAAATGTAAAAGTTCCTCCTTTAGTAAATTTTCCTTTGCAGTCATATGCAGAACAATAGTGTACCATTTTTAATACATTCCGCGTGAGCAGACGACGTTTTCCCGCTGTGAGCTACAGAAAAAAACTTTCGGTTTTCTCTTCGAAATCCCCCGATCACGTGACTCCCAGTGTGGCGCATCGGTTCGTTCTTGTTTTTCGCCCTCTAGTTTACTTATTATAACTCTATGCCGAGAGCCCAGGGCCCCCAGACCTAAGTCATTTTTAGCCTACTTTTCTTTTTTTAATTCGAAAGAATTAAAAAAATGAAAAAGTAGGTATTGACATGCGGTCGATGTCCGTCTGTCCGTCTGTCCGTCTGTCTGTCTGTCCGTCCGTACCCCCCTTCCAAAATCGGTTCTAATCATCGGATCTTAAAAATTCTTTTTTTGTTAGAAAGCTATAACCTCAGATACCCAACTTTCATACTTTTTGTCCGTCTGTCTGTACGTCCGGACGGACATAAATCTACTATCTGTCGGCGAATTTCCCATTGAATTAGCATTGAAATTCAATTTTGGGTCATTTAAATCACTGTAGGTATTGAAATGCGGTCGATGTCCATCTGTCTGTCTGTCCATCTGTCTGTCTGTTCGTATGTCTGTCTGTTCGTATGTCTGTCCGCCTGTCTGTCCGCCTGTCTGTCCGTTTGTCTGTCTGTCTGTACCCCCCTTCCAAAATCGGTTCTAATCATCGGATCTTAAAAATTCTTTTTTTGTTAGAAAGCTATGACCTCAGATACCCAACTTTCATACTTTTTGTTCGTCTGTCTGTACGTCCGGACGGACATAAATCTACTATCTGTCGGCGAATTTCCCATTGAATTAGCATTGAAATTCAATTTTGAGTCATTTAAATCACTGTAGGTATTGAAATGCAGTTGATGTCCATCTGTCCATCTGTCTGTCTGTTCGTATGTCTGTCTGTTCGTATGTCTGTCCGCCTGTCTGTCCGTTTGTCTGTCTGTCTGTACCCCCCTTCCAAAATCGGTTCTAATCATCGGATCTTAAAAATTCTTTTTTTGTTAGAAAGCTATGACCTCAGATACCCAACTTTCATACTTTTTGTCCGTCTGTCTGTACGTCCGGACGGACATAAATCTACTATCTGTCGGCGAATTTCCCATTGAATTAGCATTGAAATTCAATTTTGAGTCATTTAAATCACTGTAGGTATTGAAATGCGGTTGATGTCCAACTGTCTGTCTGTCCATCTGTCTGTCTGTTCGTATGTCTGTCTGTTCGTATGTCTGTCCGCCTGTCTGTCCGTTTGTCTGTCTGTCTGTACCCCCCTTCCAAAATCGGTTCTAATCATCGGATCTTAAAAATTCTTTTTTTGTTAGAAAGCTATGACCTCAGATACCCAACTTTCATACTTTTTGTCCGTCTGTCTGTACGTCCGGACGGACATAAATCTACTATCTGTCGGCGAATTTCCCATTGAATTAGCATTGAAATTCAATTTGAGTCATTTAAATCACTGTTGCCAAATCAACAATGGCATGAGAAACTTTATTTAAACATATTTGAAGCAAAATAATATTTTCATGAATCAGTTTGGAATGACGTCATAAATGTAGAACAATTTGATTCTTTGATTATTCATTAATTATCTACCAAGAAAGCGGCAAGGCATACTTTTTGCATGCAATTATGCTTAGTTTTAATTTACATTTCTTGTTTTTTAATGCAGTTCGGAGTAGTTTCATTACTTTTGTTATTAATAAATATTTATTCTTCGAACTACAAATAAATCACGAGCAGATGATAAATAATATTTAATTAATTTGCGAACGAATATTAAGGAATATAGTTGATTTTGGCTTTTAGAAGTTTAAATTATAGCTGGGTGCTGTGTTTCGATTTTTTTTTCTAATGTGTATAAATCTAGTGTAGAAACGGCTGTTGATGATATTTACTTTAGGAACCTAGTTTTTTTTTCCCGATTAGAACTTCAGTAAGTATTTAAGTAACAGGAAAGTAGGCTATTTTAGTTCTTTATGAACTTCTTGTTTAAAGGATGAAATGTATCGGATTAGGTTCGGTTTTCATTTACTTTTAGTATATGCATACCCGCTAGAGTGAACCGACGGCCAATTTACAGGTATCGGGTGTAAAAAGTAGGTAAATTATAAGTTAACTTAAGTCATTTTCTAAAGGCTGGTTTTTACGTATGTTTTAGAAAATAATGTTAAAAGTTAATAATAAATTTCCCAGACACTTTCCGTCGGCCGAAACTTTTCCCAGACGCTTTAAACGTCTTTATCAAGTTCAGACTTTGTCCCACGCATCTGGCGGCGTGAGATGGCGCTACAATCGTCCTCGGACGACAATAAGGGGAAGTTAAGCAAAAAAGAACTATGTGTGTATTGCAGATGTGATTGGTTAGTCGATTGACATATATATTCCGGTTTGTGGTGCTTGATCATTGGAGATGTGAAAATGTTGTAAGCTAAAGACAGCTATGGTTACTTGTTTTTATGGTGACAGAAATAAAACTGAGTCGATAAGCGATAAAAACGAAGAAAGAATATCGTTTCGATATAATTATTTTTTTGTTTATATAGAAAATAAATTAGTAAACAAGTAACCATAGCTGTCTTTAGCTTACAACATTTTCACATCTGCATCTCCAATGATCAAGCACACAAACCGGAATATATATGTCAATCGACCAACCAGCCACATCTCCAATACACACAAATTTCTTTTTTTCTTAACTTCCTCTTCTTGTCGTCCGAGGACGATTGTAGCGCCATCTCACGCCGCCAGACGCGTGGGACAAAGTCTGAACTTGATAAAGACGTTTAAAGCGTCTGGGAAAAGTTTCGGCCGACGGAAAGTGTCTGGGAAATTTATTATTAACTTTTAACATTATTTTCTAAAACATACGTAAAAACCAGCCTTTAGAAAATGACTTAAGTTAACTTATAATTTACCTACTTTTTGCACCCGATACCTGTAAATTGGCCGTCGGTTCACTCTAGCGGGTATGCATATACTAAAAGTAAATGAAAACCGAACCTAATCCAAAACATTTCATCCTTTAGAAAATGACTTAGGTCTGGGGGCACTGGGCTCTCGCTCTATGAGTTGCATAAACAAACATACATAGACAAGATAAGACAATAGTTACAAAACAGAACGAATTTTTATGAGCTTTTCAATTTTAACTTTTTATTTGTTTTTTTTTTCCTTTTATAATTTTTATTTGTTTTTCAATTTTTTCAATTTTTTTTGGTTTTCAAAATTTTCTAAAGGAGTTTTAGCTGGACTTCAGGTAAATTTTTCTTTCCTTTGTTGGATAGACCTCAATCAATGGCATAAGAATATTTTACAAGCAGAGGCACACTACAGCTTTCCAATTCCAAAATAAGACAAACAGGACAAATATCAGCTGGGGTGGGGCTGGATCTTGAGTCGTGTCTAGAAACAACGTAGTACCGTATCTACCTTCAAGCGTTGTCTATCAGTTTCAGCTGTTTTACTATACACCACCAAACTTTTAAAAAAAATCCTTTTTCTTTAAATTCTTTTGTGTGTTTGTTTTTGAACACTGTAGTGTGTGTTTGTTTTTCAAACAGAGCACACATTTTTATCAACAAAAACAAACGATAGTACATATTTTGTCAGAGCCAAATTTTGTCATTTCGCAACACATAATTTTTTTTATTTGATAAAGATTTTGAAATTTTGAGAATCTATAAGTTTGTGTAATCGAGAAATTGAAATGAGTTTACAGAAGGTTCCAGATATTTTTGAAAAGCATTCTTTGTCTGAGCTAGAATAGGTAATACTTGGGGAAATTTACATTGACGAAAGAAGGCATTGAAATGATCTGCAAAATCAATACTACATACTAGAGTAATAAGGCAAACTAGACTCAGTAGAATCGTTTCCAATAACTTTGTAAACAAAATTACCCCCATTATTTCCCCACTTAAATTTAGGTTCATGAATTTCTCTTTATAGTAGGTATTTCTAGCAGTTTTTTTACCCTTTTAATTTGTCATTCAAACAGTGATAAGCAATTCTGTAAATTACATCCAAGGGATATTTACACATATTTTATACATTTTTTCTTTTCTGTGGATTAGATTGAGCAATGAATTTGTCATCCAATTGTTTTTTTTTTAAATTTCTTTGATGATTTAACATATATTTTCAAATTGTTCTTAACAGGAGTCATATAAAATATAAAATTTTCATAATGCTTATTTAAACACTGAGAATATCAAATGGTAAATAGATGTATTTTGAAATTTAAGCATAGCATTGGTCTTAACAATGCTAAAATCTGTAGTTGCCCTAATTAAAGATAACTCCCTGGTACCATTTAATTTAAAAGTGATCAATCCAGGGCCCTATCTATAACTTTAGGGGCCCAGGGCAAATTGGGGACATCTAAAACGTACCTCCATAAAATATCTGTTTTTTTTTACATTTCAGTATATACCAAAAAATAGTTGTTATTGGATTGGAATACACTGTCAACTAACCAAATAACTATTTTTGTGAGTTCTTAATTGATTAGTATTATAGTATGATTAGTATTATATAGTTTAAACACAATTTCATTGTTAACTTTCATGAACTTATTTTTTGTACACCCCTCATATTTAAAAATTAAGTTTTGAGGCAGTTATATCGGGCATAAATGTTCAGCAAAATTTGAGGGCCCCATAAAGTGGAAGTCTTGGGCACGTGCCTTGTTTGTCCTGTTCGAAGTCAGACCATGGAAATACTGTTAAATCACACAAATAAATTCATATTGAATAAGTTATACTATTTTCTGACAATCTAAGAACAATATGGCATATACATGTAGATAATTGTAAAGCAACTCTGTTGGGACCATTAATAATTGACATAAATCCAAATTCATTCGAATGTTTAGGTACTCATGTACGCATCCTGGGCCCTGAATGAGTTGGTCAATATTTACAAACCCAATTAAAACTAAATTTTTATAATTCATATTTGAAAGTTTAGATTGCAGTTCTGATTTAAAATAAGAAATGCTGTATTTGTGATGAGGAAATTATTAGCATTTTGTAAATATTTAAGTAATATTGTCATAAAATAATTCTGGAAAGTAAAATTTTTGATCAGGAACGTATTTTTTTTTAACAACTTGTCCGACCGGGCAAATAAAAATGTTCAGCTTTTTATAACCCTGGTAACTGCTTCAACGAACCTTGTGCAAGAGCGTGAAAATTGTGCCATTAATTTTTCTGTCATCGTAAAAGTTTTCAAATTGAGCAATTTAGGATAATTTTTTTCCACACCAACCTCCTTATCTGACTGAAATAACTCATTTTCTTGTCAATATCTTCATAAAAAAAATGCACGAAAGTGTTGTTGGAAAAAAATAATTATCGTATGCCAAACAATTTTCAATTTTTCATCACAGATTCATTTTACGTATGTAAGTAAGAAGATTGTTCGCCACATCCTTTCATTGATGTTAAAAAATAAGCATTCGTTATTTTGAGTCTGTTTTTATTAAATACACTATAATTTTGTTTTATTTTTCTTTCCTGTTATTTTATTATTTAAAGATAGATTCTTTTTTTTTATTAAAGTTGCTTACGTTTTAAGAAAATCTTTGTTTTAGTTAGCAATTTCTAGTTATGTGAATAAGAAATTACATTTGAAAAAGTTACAAATTTAATTAAATATTGCAGGGGTTTGTGGTAAAAATTATTGACACATTTTGCAATTTGTAATATTTTTCCTCATTTCTCATAAACAACTACAAAATATGTTAAATACTTTTGACGATGATACACATTTTTGCGTAAATATAGTCTCCAATGTAAGCTTACGGCTACATTGCAGTTAGCTTTTGTTTAGGTAAATATCTCTTTAAAAGGACATCTTTTTGTTGATTTTTAAGATCAATGTGCTTCAATTTCTTTAAAGCTTAGTATGTATTATATAATTACCTTAACGACTATATTTTTGAGCGTAAATGTGTGCTGTCACACTTGTTACAAGTCGCTAAAAGAGTTTTACACATTTCGTAGAAGTTTATGATAAATGGGGAAAAAGTGCCAAAACTGCAAAGTGTGTCACTCATTTTTCCCAAGCTCTGTAATAATAGTTTGAAATCGTAGCATATTCATAAAAATTAAATTTGAAAGAATATAAATTCTTTTTGAAATCACCAAACTTCTTAAAATATGCAAAATATGCTAGTTAGCTGTTCCACTTATTAGCAAATCCGTTCAATTATAAAAACTTTTATTACCAAGTGTTTAAAGGACAATTTGTTCTTTTCTTTTTCTGTAATAAAATCTAGCCTCTCTCTGATCAATTGCTAAGGGGGTGTCCGGGCTTCCATAAATTACGTGATCCGATTTTGACGATATTTGATCCCTCCTCCTTCCCCCCATGGTGATATTTCGTGATATTTGGCTCACCACCCCCCTCCTCCGTAATCTCACGTGACATTATATAAAATACGTATTTTTTTGAAAGTTTTGATTTGGACGTTTGATACCAGGAAAACTTAAAAAAACCCCACATATACTAATTAACGTCCAACCCTAAACTTGGAATGTCCAAACAGAAGCTTCATCATCTGATGATGGTGGGAAAGTACTTCGGAATCACATACGATGCACATGCTGCCTACTTTTTCTTTGTGAAGTGGGAAAATACTTTGACCACGTGCCCTTTGGTCTGAATTGAAACTAATAAAGAAAACCGAAAGAAACGAACGCCAGCTAAATTAAATACAGACTGAACCATTTTTTCTCTAACACTTTTAAGAATGGTTCGAAAAGCCACGAGGAATATTATGTAAGAATTTGAAAATGTAAGTTCAGAAATAAATTTATTTTTGAAGTTATTAGAGGACGTCCATAAATTTCGTAAGTCAGTTTTGACCCAGTCAGTTTTGTCAGTTTTTGTTAGTTTTTTTTACCCCCCCCCCCCCTTCTGAGATTTTACTCTATCCAATCCCCCCCTCCCTCTGATTCTGACGTTAGAATTTTCAAAATTCGTATGTCGGTATGTGTACAGTAAAGTGTTGGATTTGTTTCAAAATTCACAATTTGCTTTACTATTTTTTTATTGAGAAAACTAGTTTTTAAGATTGAATGGATCGTAGTCTGGAATTACAGTAGCAAAGTTGAACAATAAAATACTGAAATAAAAATTAAAAAAATTATCAAAAGAATATTCAGTCCAAGACTCAAGCGCAACCTCAAAAGTGACTATTGAAACCAACGTATCCATATGATCTAAAGTAAATCATCTGCATGGCACTTTTATAACTCCATCACGTAGTTTATTTTTGTACCCCTTTTCTGTGAGGCTTGATTGAAGTTTCATGTTCTCTTACCTTATATTCTATGGTTCAGATAGCCCCTATAGATATTATTGTGTTTCACAAATTAAAAAAAAATTCAATTTTGCTTACTTTTCTCTTTATTTTATACTGTTTTTTTTGTGCGAAAAAATAGTAAGATTTTACTAGACCAACCTCCCTCCAACGTGAGATTAGTCTAGACCCCCTCCCCCCTAAACATTTCACGTAACTTATGGACGCCCAATTATGTTATTGCATATGACGATACCAATTTGAAAATATTATGGACTATTAGTTAAATAACCGGATGATATTTTATTTTCAAATTTTTAATTTCACTTTTGATTATTTTCATGCTTGGTGAAAAAAGGCTTACATATAGAAAATCAATTTTTAATAGAAGTTAGGATTTCAAAACTAATGCATTTGCTCTGTGGGAATCATCATCTCTCTTCATAAATTTGAATAACTACATTGAATCCCCGCTAGTGCCTTTGTTCTCTGCCTTCTAGCCGAATAACATATTCAAAGATCCTATAATTTATTTAAAAAAAAACGATTAAGATCACCGAACGATAATCTCATTCAGTTAAAAATCATTCTTCTCATGCAGTAAACATTCTGCTTCAAAGGGGAGATATGAAAACATTATTGGATTCAGGTATGGATTTCATAATCCATACCTCAATCCAATAATTTGTTTCTTTGGTTATCCGGTTATTCTTACAATTAATGTTAATCCATACCTGAATTAAAAAATTTTTGTATAATTTTCGTCACCCTATGTTGAATTTTACATATACAAAAATTGACAACCAACAACAGGCCGGAGGGCAAAGCTGGTCTAAAAGTTAACCAATTTTTTTACTCGTCTCCAATAAGTATCAAGATTCTTCTTCAATTCTTCTACCTTTTATAAATACACAACATAATCTGGTTAAGTTATAACTATATTGTAAAAATAATGTTTTCTTATTTCCCTTTTGAACAGGATTTCATTTAAAATTTCAGACCATGTCCTCTTGTTCGACTCGTTATGTCAATCAACTCAGCGCTTTTTTTCGAGAAAAGTCACCAAAGTTGAATTATATATACTCCATGAGCAGCCATGCCAATGCTCTGTACATTGACAGTTTTTAATGTCTTTCAATTTTTATAATATAAATCTTTTTCTGATATTTCCCAGCATTTTATCAGCTTTTCAACTTTCCAACAAGAAATGTCGTCTTATTACAAAAATCTGTATTCACTAAAACTCTTGAATCTCTTTAACTCACTATCTTGAACATTAGCCCCTTTAAGTTCATTATTTTTTTCCTTTATTATAATTATTTTATTTTTGACGATAATTTTTAGATTTGTTTGCTCCGATAGGATCAGTTTATTAGAAACTGTTCTAAAATAAGAGCAAAGACAATATTCACGTTCAGCTTCATCCTCTGCTGTAGGTCTTCCACCATCAGAAATGTCGACGCTTGCCACTTAAGGCAGTGGGACAACTAAATTGACCCTCTTGGCTCAGACGGGGTATAATACCTGCCCCCCATCCCTTCGCCACAAAACCATTATTATCAGGCATACTTCTGTAATGGCCGTCTGTTATTAGCGACTCAGTTTTTAAATGCCGAGTAATTGCTGTGGAGGATTATAAGCGTATGGTGTTGGTTTTTCGGAAAGGAACTTCCTTGACAATTGTCTGAGAGGCAGAGCGGATAGGGTTGGATTGAGTAATTATTTGAAGGGTTTGTTGCGGTAGTGGTGTAACTTAATACTACATTTTCATTTCAAGATGAGCCTTGAAGGCAGGGCCTGATCTAGGAAAACACAAATTATAAGCACAACAGATTTTGGGGGCCCTTTGCGAACATTTTTGTGTATGACTGCCCTTTATTAGATTTAATTAATTTGGCTGAGGTATTAAATTTTTTTCCTATCATCTTCCTTTTTACATTGATCGTACCAAACGTATTGAGTCTAAGTCAAGCTAAAAAAAACGTGGAGCTTAAAAAAATTATACAATTTACTAAAATTTTGAAGGTCCACAGCATTTAGTATAAAAGAAGCTGAAACTTAAGGGCCCTAAAATTTTGGGGCCCTAACCGGCCTTATGGAGGATCAGGACCCGCTTGAAGGTTTCAAGCGCAATTTGGGTTTGAGCAGTCGACAATTTTTGCAAATTTCTAGAAGCACACGAACGACATCGCGGACAATAGCCTCTTCGTCTATACTTAATACAGCAATGTCAGAAATTTGCAAGAAACCACAACAATGAAATGATATGATACATTATTGTGCCCAAGTTATTTTCTCAAGAGTTAATAACATAAGCCGTTAGTTGGTTGGTTGGTTGACATATATATTCAGGTTTGTGTGCTTGGTCAGCGACCCGCTTATAAACCTTCGTCAAGTAAGACAGACACAACAGACAACACACACACATAAGTGGATTCATCTAATTTTTAGAGACAGAGGCCAACTAGAGGATCCCCAGAATTGGCTTGTCACCCCCAGAGGTATTGATTTGGTATGGGAACTTAGAGGACTTTCGGACCCAACAGATTTAACGAGCACGTACTCCGCATATACTCGGTAGGTCTTCGGTGGTACCGGGACTCGATCGCAGGACCTTCCGATCCCGAGACCGAGACGCTGACCACTAGGCTCACTACGGCCCCACATAAGCCGTAAATGTATAGAGATATAAAAGATTGCCCCCCCCCCCCCCGGTGGCCGAGAGGTGTAAGCAACGAGCCTCTCACCGAGAAGGGTCATGGATCTGTTCTTATCCTAGCCGTTCTATAGACGTATTCGTGCTGGTGGAAAAAAAATCCTCTAAAAATCACCGGGGTGCCCGAGTACACTGCGATATACGTGCTCGTTAAATCTGTGGAGTCGAAAGTCCCAACGGCGTTAGCGTACGATGTCGCTCGAAGTTCCGTTGGGTGACCGCTCAGGTGTCCACCTCGTCACTTGACCAGGGTTCTAAATTACGAGGCGTAATTGGCTGTGTTAAAGCTCCTAAAGGAGGCTAGAAATAGGCAGCCGGAAACGTTTACATTATATAAAAGATTACACGGGTATGTCCACTAAAAATTACGTTTCTCTTTTCAAATTGAATATCTAGAGAACTATAAACAAATATCGAAAAGCGTGTGAGAATTATAAATATTAATAAGTTGTGCGACTGCCCATTCTACTTTATTTCTTTATTTTAAAAATGAATCAGCTATTTTCAATTGAAATCCAATCATCGTAAAAATGTAAAGCTAATTTTGCTTCCACCGAAAACAGTTTGGAACCTCACTCGCGAACAAAAATTAATTCAATATCAGCTAGACCTTATTTTCTCGTTATTAAATGTTTAAGAAAGAGGTTTTTTTTTGGGGTTGGTCTAATAAATAGAACTCTACAGTAGGGGCGTAAAAATTCACATTATATTAATTTCACATCTTTACAACATTGCGATATGGAGTCGAGACGTCTCGTAACGACCAATTGGCTTGTTTCAGGTGACGTATTTCCTTTCACCTTTCATTCCTGCATTTCTTTTGATCGGTGTTCTGTTCCCACGTGACATTGATTTACCAAAAGAGGCTTGAGAAAGATTTTTTTTTATTGAGCATTTCTGTTGCCACTCAAGACCTGAAACATGGCCATTATATAGCTTAGCTCGTTTTGAAAGATAGAGTAATACATAATTTAAAAATTACATAAAAGCGAATTTATGAGAATTGAAGAGATTTCAAATCAAAACAAAAGCAATGAAGCCGCGTTCTATTTACCTGAAAATATATAAATGACTTCTATTTTATCATGAAATATAGCTGACGACTACTCCAAAATGTGGATTTCGACGTAGACCACTATTAGTATAATATTCCTCGAAGCATGATTTGACTTTTATTGTGGGGGCGGTAACCCAGAATCATATCGGTGTCCAATTAATATTTTTCCACAAGAAAACTAAAATGAAAGTTTATAAACAATAATTAAGGAACTCTTTTTTAAAGGTTATGTTTACCGAGATATTTTAACTACATAATTTTAAATTACTTTATTTGTATGGTTTGTAACTATATAAAAAGTAATTTTCAATAAAATTTTATGTTAATTTGTCAACATTGCTTTAACATAATTTTAATCATTGTAGTAAAATATTCTTGTATTACCGTTTAAATATCTTTCAGGTTATGGGTTATGTTTACCGAGATATTTTAACTACATAATTTTAAATTACTTTATTTGTATGGTTTGTAACTATATAAAAAGTAATTTTCAATAAAATTTCGTGTTAATTTGTCAAGATCGCTTTAACATAATTTTAATCATTGTAGAAAAATATTCTTTTATTACCGTTTAAAAATATCTTTTAGATTACAAATTTTACAGTTCACATAATGTTCTAACATTTTACCTTTGATAGATAGTTTGTATTCATTGTTTTTTAAGGCCAGCAGCAGAAAATAGCTAATGAATCTATACGTAATTTTTTCTGCATATTTTGGCTAAAGGTTTTAATTACTAGCCAGCAGCAGAAAATAGCTAATGAATCTATACGTAATTTTTTCTGCATATTTTGGCTAAAGGTTTTAATTATCAATTGAAAAATTTTACACAAACATATTCAGCATGCTGAGACTTCTGCATGATATTTTTATTAATCATTTAAAAAAGTTTAAATTTAAAAAAATTAAAAACCTTATTACTTTTCATCTCTAGTTTCCAGAGCAGTCGATTATCTATTATCTATTGCAAATAAGACTTTTTTTTGTAAGAACGGCATTGCTGAAAATCGTAAATATTTTAGATTCAATTGCCTTTGAAATCTTTGAATAAAGGAAGTAGCAATCCAGTCGTTTATGTGTGAAAACATATAATTCTAAGCAATTTTCTTTTTAAGAAAATAGTTTTCCTCTTGTAACTTTAGTTTTTAGGTTACCGCAATATTTAATATTTCCCCATTGAAAAATTTTCACAGGTAAAATTGTAAGGCAAATATTCGTAATACATTTCTGTCTATTAAAAAAAAGCTTTTAGCAGAATATGAAAGTGCTTTAGAGGACACATTGTCGATTATATAGCCTTCGAACCACTAATGGAGGGCCACAATGTTTGAAAAAATTCAATAGCATGCAATTGATTGTTCACGATCAGATTTTCAACAATTTTTCTTATAAATCTACGTGCTTACTTCTCTAGATTTAAATCTATCAACGAGCTCATTCTAGATGCGGGTTTCATTCAATCAAATAATTATAGTCCTGGAGAAGAGATGAAAAAAAAATCAGAGGATTCGCTGCAGATGCAGATTGAAAAATTCGTATAATTATTTTTTCTTCTTCTTCCGCATTTGAACAAAAATTTCGGTAGCCAATCAGGAACTAAAGTTGACGCCCAGTCGATTAACCTGAACGATTATACAGTTAAGTCTAAAAGAACCACATGGTCATCGGTTCCATAACAAGCGGTAATTGCTGTAGTTTTGAGAACTCCTTCTGAGTTCCAAAAAACACACACGAGGTTGACAAATTTGCGAACCCCTGTTTAGATCAACTGATAAATCTCTGAGCTGAGTTGATAAAGTTGTTACTTACTATTTCGAGTTTAATTTGAACGTTCGACACCTGAGCCGGCACTCAAGGGTACTTTAAGGGATATCGAATGCTATCAGGGCCGGATTTCTAAATAGGCTAAGTTAGGCTGTAGCCTGGAGCGGCGAATTTTGTGGGCGGCAAATTTTACGACCAATTAAAGCGGAATACGGAATAAAAAATTATTATAAAGATACGAATATTTTAAAAAAGAAAACAAATAATTTACATTAATGCGTAAACTGTAAACGTATATAGAGTACTAATATTTCGTAGCAAACATGGTCGCTGAGAGGGGAATTGCACCCGCTCCTCCCGTATTTCGAAATTCAAAGAAAAATAGAACAGTTTAAAAAATTCGCCTATTTTGCTTTGGATTTAGTGTGAAAAGGACATAGCTCATTCTAATATGTATGTATCTATTTTAAACAGCACATATATAGTATATACCATCCTATTTTGCAGCTAACCAGCTACCTTTCCCAGTAGGGGAAGATTATTGTGACAGGGGCGGCAAATCAATCGCAGCCTACAAGCGGCAAATCTTTAAATCCGGCCCTGAATGCTATCACCATCAAGTCTTTGGACTTCACAGATTTCACAGGCGAGTATGTATGTCTTACTCGAACTCTGAAAGTGACGCCTTTAACCACTCGGCCATGGAGTCCTATTACCAGTAAAAAGGGTTAATAAATAATAATAAGTTTTCGATCGAAACTGTAACGCAAAACAGTTTAGACACATTAATGCTTACTCAGCGTCTTAATGATCAAAGAGCTGGCTTAGGCAGTCAGAAGGTTTCGGGTTCGATTCAAAGTATAATATGGGCATGGCATGGTGTTGATTGATAGACAAGGACGTAAAGCATTTTTGACAAAAATGTTAGTTACGAGTTTTTCTAACGAAAAATCTACATCGTGATCTTTTTGTTTGCAATATCATCACTTGCTTGTATTTGAGTAATTGATATGTAATATGAATGAATAATTCATCAATGGATCAGAAATCGAATACAAAAAGGATTACATTTGATAATGTTCTAGATTACAACCACTAATATTGAAATTTGGAAAATTCAATTTACATTTCTTGTTCACATTCACCCTGGCTGAATAAGCTAAATATTTGATAAGTATTTTCATGTATGACAGGTCTTGCTTCTCTAATAAGATGCTTGTTACGATACATATATCTGTAATAGGAATAATCAGTTATAAAAAGGAAGTAGTTAAATAGAAAAAAGACTGATGTCGAATTCTGTAATATAGGACTCAATATACTTTACTCAGGCACAGAAATCGAAACGTACCTAGAATGAGTGATGACTCAGGAATAGTTAGGAAACTATTCATTCCATGCTCGTTTGGCAATGATATATGTCTCCAGATATTTGGATACGGACGAATATCTGCATGATCCATGATATGCTGATTGATGATATGTATATTAAGAAAAATTACCTAAATGTACTTAATGTAACCACAATTTGCACTGGCTACATTAGGTACACATCCCCTTTACGGGCATGTGACACGTCGTGAATGGCAACAGTGCTAGCGGTATGGTTTTCATTTTTGGTCCTTCTGGGAATGTTGTTTTAAAAATACAATATTTTTTTGCCTTACTGAAACGAATGTTATGTACAAAATTTTGTGCCAGTGGAATTAAAGCTTAAATATGCTCGTGAATCACGTTAAATCACGATAATTTCGCTTAATTTCTCCGCATACGACAAAATATCACCTAAACCAAAGTTTTCCTGAAAACATTGACGTTTTGGTAATGCTTAGCACACTTGAAATTTAATCGAATGAAAACTGATAAAATTTAATAAATAGCAGGAAGAAAACCCAAGTTCCACTTAAAGAACTCGAAAATAAAACAAACTAACAAAGAACTCTAAAAAAGCAGACGAAAAAAATAACGCTCATTTTGAAAGTGAAATCGAAGCAACCAATGAATTCAAAGAAAACTAAATGAAAACATTAGAGTAATATCATTTGAAACAACCATATTGACGAATTAACATCTATAAATCACAAAATTCAATGATACCGCTTTAGCTGCAACATATTTTTCACGGGGAACTCTTTGCGGAATAATGTTTGAAACAACAAACGAGCTGGAGAAAACTATTGTCTGAATTTTGTGCGTAAATTTATATCTTAAAAAAGAAAGATAAAGCTTTCCCTTACAATATAACATACAAAAAATAGTTCGGATAAGTCTTTAAGCAGTCAACTACAATCCCTTAAAAGCTGAATGATCAATAGCAGCAGCTCATTACTCAGACAGTAGTGGAATTTAACGTCCCCTTTTTGTTACCCAATCCAATCCACTTAAGTGAAAAGGGTAAAAAGTAATTAAACACCCTTTTAAGGGGGATTTTTTACCCTTTAATCGGTTAATTTTTTGCGTCAGTCTTCTTTCATTAGCGTCTAATTACGGGCATATATTACACAGTTGGCGATTTTTTTCTCCTCTTCTCGGCGGTGATTTGTAACACAATGAGCGCCAATCAAGCTTTGTTGCTCGCCATGTTCGTTTTGGCCGAAAAAAAAAACTGTTTGTGGTGTTTATTAATGATGTAATTGTTTTGATTTTTACGTCTATTTTTAGATAATTGATGGACAGGGGTTGACTGTTAATTTAGTTTTTCAGCATTTAAGTGATAAGTTATCGTTTGATGACCATTATGCATGGTGTCTTAAGCATGCATCAGCGAATTTTCTGTAAGTCCCCCATGAAAAGAAAATTTTCGATTTTAATCGGAACAATATATAATTTTTAAAACAAATACAACATTTTATTTCCGATTTTCTTCTTTATCCATTTTGTATATACCATTTTGTTTAAAAAAAGTAGTTTTAAATAACATTTACGAATGCTGCATTGTTTAATTTCTTTTTTGCCCTGTAAAACGTAGGTGGTCACCACTTTACTCCGTAAAAACAGTGGCAGAATATGCTGCCACTAAATTAATAGTTTAAGTCATGCAATAAATTTCACAGAACGTTTAGTCCGTGAAAAATGGTGGTATTTGTTTTGTTCTATACGACTATAGTTTAGAAAGTTGCAGAATTCATACTTATATAACTTTGGAAAATATACTAAAAACTTCTGAAGAAAAGTAACCCAAAACGTTATTATATTATAACTACCTCGTACTGAATCTACTTTTTATAAAAGATGATAATCTCAAGAAATGTTGTTCAACGACATCTAAAACTTAATAACAACACCCCCGAAATCGTCCTCTTTAGCTAGATAACACATAACTGGAAACACCAATGATTTTTTGTATCCTTATAAAGACCGCCAATGTTTCTAGTAGAGACGAGAACAGTGTTCTTATAACTTGACAAAGTTATAACTGACGTTACATTCTATTTGAGTATTGATGTAGCCCAGTAAATCCAAATATCTCTATTACCTTGTAACAGATGAGGAAGTCAAATTGGAATTTTCATTTGCTTTTAATGAAGATTACTTGTCAGTTAGTAATTTTAAAATTTGTTCTTTTTACTCAAGAAAAATTATATATTTCAAATTTAATCTATTTTTTAATATTTCTTTGTTCGTAAAAATTAAATCGAATTGCTTATGAAACTTCAGTCATACGCAACTTTGAGACGGACTGCATAATGTATACACTCTTAAAACAAACGAACGGTTTTAACTCAGTCTGCGTTAATTTCCACTCCTTTCCGTGCCGAAAATGTACTTCTCCTAAAGGATTGAATTTCACTCTTTTTCGGAGTGGTTAAAAGAAACAAAAGAAAACAATCTGTGTCCTACACTCTTAAAACGAGCGGTTTTAACTCAGTCTGAGTTAATTTCCACTCCTTTCCGGTGCCGAAAATGCACTTCTCCTATAGGAGTGAATTTCACTCTTTTGTTTTAAGAGTGTACCTTGCCTACGTTTAACGTTTTAAAAAAAGTGCAAAGATTTTGTCATTGGAACGACGATATACGTTTAAAACTATACAATTTACAAGGAACCAGATAATACAGCGGACATAAGACGGTAAGGGATGGAGAGAACACACACAACATACAATGTTTATAGTTCAATATTCCAACAATATAAGGTATTTATTTACACATTGATTTATTGTCATTTTCGGGTGTTTTAATATTACCCTCACTTTTTCAAAAATCGAAAAAGTAGAAAAGTTGCGATTTTTTTGTTGTTTTGTTTAGGAAGTACCTAGTTTTGGAACTTTTGTTTTATAATCCTATATTTCTAACATTGTAAGGATTGTTTAAAAAAATTGGAAGTTAAAATAGCTATACATTACTTTTTACAACTTAAACATGAGCCGTGTTTCTACATTTTCTATTCTTTCTCTACATATTTACTGAACAAATATAGTCCGGACAATTATAAAACTCATTTTTGAAATAAATGTTAATTGAAATTTTATGAAACCACGGTTAGACATCTCTTTGCCCATTCAGTGTTAGAAAAATGCCAAGAAAACCCTTTTTCTTATTATCTTTGTCGTTCTATCTCTTCAGTGGATCAACAAGAAAACTTAAAGATTTAACAATTTGTGGTGTTTTACCAGCTTCTTCTCTTGAAAAGGCAACAATTAACTACTTTTAAAATTCAAAGTTTTGGATAAAGTGTTTCACACTGTTTCACTTTGTTTTTAAATTTTGATCAGATATCGTCTAGCGAGCCATTGGTTATTGATACCTTGCAGAATTTTTAAAATTAAAACAAATATGTAGTTTATGCCAAAATCAAATTATATTATTGTAGCATGAGTTATTATAGCATAAAAGCAAACTACGCCTTGGTAGAGCAAATTTTACCGAGAAGCTTTTTTTTTTACTTACCTTAGTTTCGTCTTGCGCGGCTCCGTGGCCTGACATCATGAGTAAATAATTATTTTTTCAAAAGTAAATTTTTTTCAAAAATGCTTTTTATACTCCATAACTCTACAAACAGGGAAAAATAAAAACAATTTGACAATTTAAAATATTTTTACTTCTAAAAAGTATATTTTAGGTTTAAACTTAGAGTAAATTTTAATGTTCAACATCGTGGAATTAATCAGGAATCATATTTTAAAAAATTAACTTTTTATTTTGGAAAAAGAGCTTTCAATTAAATAAAAAGGTAACACTTTTACATGAATGGATATAGTAGAATTATACCTTTTTAGTTCGAATGATTAGAGTTTACCACAATAAAATGTAATAACCGAAACCAAGAATATATATTCTTCTCATATCCCACAATTGCCACGAGACCAAGTTAGGAATCTCCCAAAACTAAGGAAAAATCCGAGTTCTTATTTATGTCTGGATTCCTCTTATCTGGAGCAAAGAGGAGATGCAGCAATGGCGGCCGAAACCCTTCGTCAAAATAAAAATGTCCCAGTGTGGGAACTTCTGCTTTGGGTTGATAAAGTTAAAGATGACGATAGAGTCCCTGGATATGGGCTCCACTCGAGTAGACCGAGTCGTGACGGCCTTGGTGGTATATTAACCAGTTAGATCCCTCATTTACCAGTAGCTTGTTTTAGTAAACACACGGTGAATTGCTATTGGTCCAGAGGGTACTAAATTGCCTCAGTTGGTGAATGAAAGGATGCATAATCACTCGACATGTGAGGTGGAGTTATTTTCTATATCAGAGACTGTAAAACAATTAACATGGATAACAAATTACATTAAAGAATTGGGTTTTTCAGAATTTGTTCGAGAACCTGTTATTGTATCTTCAGATAGTACATCTGCGATCAATTGGTTAAATGGTTGTAACTCTTCAACAAAAACCAGACATGTTAATATAAAGTTTTATTTTGTGAAAGACTTAATAGAGAGTAACGTAATTAAGCTAAAATATGTGAGTACTGATGAGATGATTTCTGATTTTCTGACGAAAGCTTTGTCAATTGATAAATTGTCATTTTGCACTAAAGGAATTAATTTGATTTAGTTTTATAAAATTGTTTTTTGTGTAGTTACATAATTCGCAGGTGGAGATTGTTGGAAAAGAAGATAGCGCATTATGTAAATTAAGCTAGTTTCTGTTTCTCACCGATAGGGTGATGGACTTATAAGTATCTTGTTAAACCAGTAATAAAGTATATTATAT
This sequence comes from Oedothorax gibbosus, assembly GCA_019343175.1. Taxonomy (NCBI): domain Eukaryota; kingdom Metazoa; phylum Arthropoda; class Arachnida; order Araneae; family Linyphiidae; genus Oedothorax; species Oedothorax gibbosus. The sequence goes on along the minus strand of CM033274.1, from coordinate 23,187,203 downwards.
TATGTTTTTTACTTATGCCTCAGTTCATTCCAACCACAAATCCAACATAATGAAGTCTCGAAGTTGGCAATCGGGTAAAATTTCTTCGTATAGCTTTTTTTTTACAAGAATTTGTTGTGTTTTTATAATAAATTGCTTTTTTTATATTTATTAAAATCGAAATTTGTTTGTTATTTTTTTACAAATATTTTTCGAACATTCCAATATTCGAACCAATTTCAAAAAGTGGGATTATAAATGGGTTACTCTGCGTTAATAAAATAAAATTATTTTCTAAGCAGCATTTCTCCAGATGCATTGAATATTTTTACAAACGGTTTTTTTTATAAATATTAAAATATTTTTGATAAATGGAGATGACTAACGGGTCTCTATAATTCCACCTTTGAAATTTTAATATTTGTTTTAAAATGTTCAATAAATAATTTTATAGCCAAATATTCGGCCCAATTTGAAAAAGTGGAATTATGGAGAGACTCATGTAAAAATATTCAATACAGCCGGAGTAATTAGGCCTAGAATATTATTTACCCCCCATTGGATTAACAAAGAGGGAAGACTTCGGTTGGGAGACCCGGCAACCGCTCCCATTCCCCCTTAATACTTTACTCGACATCAATAGAACGTTAGTTACAGCTATGGCAGACTAACAGAGTGAAATGTTGGCTCCGGGTTATGTACTTGCAATTTTTTCTGCTTTGTAAAACATTGTAGATAAAATGCATGAGGTAATGCGATTAGAGCTAATGTGCCGTATGATATTATATGTAAGTTAAGAGAAAATGATGGCTATGAGATGTCGTTATAGTTATTGCTTTGTTTAATTGTGAGAAAAATTTGATTACAAGGTGTCTAAAAATAATTTGTCTTGATGTTTTTGTTAGCGATATTTAAGTAAAATAACAGCTCTTTTTTTATCTGAAGAAAGACAAATGTATTAGTTCAATTTGGCAATTTAAAAATCAATTGAATTTTTAATTTTTTGTTGATTTATTATGTTTTCAGTCATTTGAATATTTTTTTTGTGTAATTGTAGTTCTTTTCCATGCTAGATATTTTTTCGTTGTCATGAATATTGTTTTCATTAATCGTTCGCTATTCGGTGTTTCTCTGATCGTTGTTTTAACTCTAAAAAATTACATGTTTATTTTTGCAGAATTCTAAAAAATAGCTGACATTTTTTAAAAGGCCATAAAACTTGCAATTTCCAAAAATTTTAAAAAAAATGCTTTGCATTTTAGAGTGCATGGCAAAATTGCGGATTCCATCAAGCCGGCATTGGATAGTTGCTAACTTGTAATTTAAGATATTACGCAAATTATCGTGGCAGAATTTTACAGTATGATGGGGAGGGGGGGGGGGGATAATCAATGTAAAGCTCGTTAAAATTTACGTAGGTTTGGTGCCACCTGTTTCCTTTTGCTACGTCGTTTTGTAACATTACGCCGTTTTAGTGATGCAACCTTACACAGCTTTGGTGTAAGTTTAATTTTTTATTCTATAGCGTTACTCCAAAAATCTATTGGCAGCACTTACTACCACCAGTTTTATAGAGTGACGTTACAACAAACGTTTTACCAACCTTTAAATGTATTTTCTCTTTCCTTATTCTTCCACAATTTAAAATATTTTCTTTCATCTTTAGAGCAGAAATGGAATCCTAAAAAACTGCCTACAAACTTTCTGCATCACACGCTTCCATAATTCAATAAGTTGATAACACCCGACACATAATTCGATCCCCGAAGAAAGAAAAACGGATCAAATTAACTTGGGAAAAAACATTCAAAACTGAATTACTGAGTTGTTTTATTTATTATGTTTGTCATTGGAATATATTCTGAGAAAACTTTTCCTTAGTTCCAGATATTTATTTGAGGACATCTGCATTTTCATTTTGGGTTATCAAATAAACATTTTTACATTAGAATTCGAGAAATACTTATTAAATTGTAATTTGCAAAATGTGGTACTGTTACACCGAAAAAAGCATTTTATTAAAAAAAATATTTTAAAACATAAGAATATTTAAGATACTAGGGGGCTCCGCCCCCTGCTCGCTATCGCTCGCCAAATTAATTTTTTTCAGGTTGTTGGCTGTTCCGAAAGAGAGAAACGAAACCTGTTCGCAACAAGATAAGTATATATAATTGGCCGTGCGCAAATAGGTTTCGTACTTTTCATTTGAAATTGCTTACATTTCGGACCGGTCGGATTGAATGACGTCTAAAGAGCTTCTGTGACCTTAAAGTTGAGTAGACCATGGACAGATACATAAAGACAAAAACACTATCATTTACGTAAACAAAAAATGGTGAATCGTAACACGTAGGGAGATCCTTGCAAAAACGCATCTCAAAACGAAAAATAAAACTAAAAAGTAGGTTTGTTACAGAATCTGTCACTTAAACCGCTTCCACACAATATTTGTGCTCAACAAAAAACGCACTATTTATACACCTCAGAAAGAAATTCGCCAAACAGGGCCTTCAGCTTATAATTTATTTCAAATTCAAACTTTTAAACGCCAAAATTAACTATTTTCTTCTTTCGCAAATTAATGTTTACTCATTATCACTCTCACTCATTATTACTCTAATCTCACTCTATTGTGATATTACAACAATCCAAACTGAATCATATCACATAAATAAATATTTTAATGAAATTTGGGATGTAACCTAGCCGGATTTTTGCTTTAAAACGATGTATCCTACTCGTTTGTGCGACTTGCGGTTCGTTCTGTGAAAGTGGGTGACAGACAGACGAATTGAACGATTATAATACCTTCCACTTTATACGTTATAAACGTAGTGTGGAAGCTAAAAAAACATTTCGCTTAATATGTTGGCTATACAACAAATCATAAAACAATGTTTAACAAGCGTTTCTTTCTAAATTTGCAAAGTAATTAACATGTTCATATCTTGATACTTCCACTTCCATAATTAAAACATCTTCAAAAACTTTCTAAAAAAACAAAAAGGAATGTGTGGCATATTCGAGTGTACGAATTTTATTTTATTCGCATAAGAATACATTTTTTAGGATAAATAAAAAAATAAAATAAAAATTCTTTCACCGCGGTTTTGCTGGGAATGAATAATAAAAACTAAAAAAAACCCAAAAGATTAAATAAAAAAAGAAAGCCATCTGCCAGCTGAAGAAAAAAAAGATTAAAGAAGAACAACGCGATCTTTTCGGCCAGCTGGACGAAAAAGATAAAATTACGCGATAGTTGTAACCTGTTCCGAAAATAAAAAAACTTTTTTTCTTTTTATAAAAAAAATGTAAACATTTTATTCCAGTTTAGCAGAATTAACCTAATAAAATTTTTCAGAGTAATTGTTATGTTAAATGTTTATTTAAAATAGTTTTGTCATAATTTTTTACTATCTTTTTTTACATAATTTTAATCTATAAACCTTCTATCTTGCTATAATATATTTTAAGGCCAAATAATTTTTTTAAAAAAATCTGTAAACCTTTTGTATATATAAACACAAAACCAATGTAAAAAGAACAAGTTAAAGAACTGTTCTTTTTAAAAGAACAGAAAAGAGAGCAACTGTCCTTTAAAAAGAACGTAACAAAATCACACATTTCTGGTGAATTTCTGTGGCCGTTTTGCAGAAAAGGAATAAGTTTTTTTTGTGGTTGACTTCTTGTAATTTTTATTTAAAAAACTAATTGGAAATTTGAAAAACAAAAAAAAAGGGTTGAGGCATAAGGGAGTTACACCTTCCCAAAAAAATTTGGGCTTCTGACATCAATATTTCATCATGTTATGGCTGCTGACACTTTCAAATCCTATACTTTAACATATAGAAAAATTAATTTTTATTTTTAATTAAAAACTAATTGGAAATTTGAAAAACAAGAAAAATTAGGTCGAGGCATTAGGGAGACACACCTTCCCAAAAAATTTTGGATTTCTAAGATCAATATTTCATGATATTATGGCTCCGGACACTTTAAAAGAGCTTACTTTTTTTAATATAGAGAGATAGAGAGATTAGAGTTTTTTTAGTTGCATGCATTTCTAATTGAAATATTAGAATAATAGTAGTTCAATAAGAATTAAATAACTTAATTTTTTTGGAAATTAACACATTTTATAACCAGACTAAAAGGAACTCATATAATTAAGATATTTCAATTTAATTTATAAATTATGTATAGTAAGTTCAGACGAAGTTCAGACTCTAAAATTAATGCATCACTGGTCTTAGACAAACTGCTTTTAAAAACATTCTGAGCTTTATATCCGGAATTTCGCGATTTTTATATTACTTTCAATAAGCATAAGTCTTAGTAGTCTCAATTATAAGTTTAATAGTCTTTCTTTCTATAGACATAAATTTCAAAATTCTATAAATAATGAATTTTTAGTGATGTTTGACTTTTTTCATTTGAAAATGACTTTGGGGAGGGGGGGGGGTTATATTTATTTATTATTTACTAGTACCATACAGAACAAGTCCATTCACAGGTAGAGGACTAAAACAAGATAGATCACAAATACAAAAAACTAAAAGGGAACATAAAAAGAAAAACAAGGAATAAAAATATTAAAATACAAAAAGCCATTAAGGTCAATTATAAAATATGTATAAAACAGAGAAGCCAGCAAAAAGTGCACAAAAAGAAAAATAATTAATAGGACAAGATAGCATCTTTTCTGAAACTCAATATAAGAAATCAATATCTTTAAAAATATACATAATTCTGATTTTCTTCACAAATATGGGATTTAAAAAATATTTTAAAGCATACGAAAATATAGCGAACTTGAAACAGCGAAAATATCATTAGTTTTTGTATATTTCCAGGTCTTTCGGAAGGAAATTATGGTGTAATAAAGACATGCTAATAGTGGTATGTTGTTGTATAACTAATTGGCTCACTAACTTTTTGGAAAAATCACTGACAACGTTAGTCTATTGATGTAAAATTTTGAGAAAACGTGTAGGCCAAGCATTATTTTGATTAATAAACACAAACAAAAAGGAGAATTTTCCTTAAGCTATTACATTACTCATTTACAAAAGCACTAATAAAGTTCGACACATCCTCGACACCCAAATTCAATTTATCGCCAAAATCTAATCCATATCAGTTTCGCACGGGAGCGATGTCTCAATTAAATGCATCGAGCAGAACGTTTTAATGAGAACTATCAACAAAAAACTGCTAATAAATGATCGTCAAAGTACACCCAGAACCACGTCTTCGCTTATGTAGTATGTACTCTGTATCAAATCATTAATCGCACTACTCAACAGCATTCGTAACAAATGGCATCACACGCACGAAGTTTTCCAGTAATGAACACAAGATGGCGCTGTTAAGTACTTTTAGAAGTGGAAGTTGTGGTCATTTATTTTGAGCTTTCGTTTTCAACACTTACAATGGGGTTACGCCCCTAGTCCTTCCTTGATAAGGCTATCTGAGCTTGTATCTGAACGTTTTTTTATGAGTTAATGATTAATTATGAGCATGGGGGGAAAAGGGGTTGAGCTTGTATTATTGATGATTTCAAGTGTTGTTTCTAAATGGTATACAGAACTTTAATTAACTGTTTATTGTTGGTTACTTGACGTTTTTTATTAATTGAAAGACTAAAAAGTTTAATGGTTCTTGGAAAATTTTGTGGCTTTGCAAATTAGTTTTAAGGAAACTGACCTTTATTAATTTTGAATTATGCGTTTCAGCTAATGAGTGGGACAAGCTCAATTTTGGTCGAATTTATTTAAATTGCTGCAATCAGGGCCCCATACATACTTCGGTACAAAGGAAGACAGACTTTATTTCTAGGGTCCCTTACAATGTAGCCGACTTAAATTATAACTAATTTTTTTTATTGTCGTTAGATTTCATGACTAAGGTTGAATTAATATTTGTGGAACTTCAAACTATTATAGAATCAATTTGTACAAATTAAAACAAAACATCTACTATTGATCTAATTGGTGTCAGCATACCTAAAAATAGATTGATTGGCCAGCTTTTGGTTGGAAAATAATAAGGACTTCCTGGCCTATTCGATGGTCGGCCTTGGATGCAATTAGTGTCAGTGCAATCATATTCAGAACGTTCGTTGACGTCATGATCAGAATAATGAATGTACAAATCCATTCGCGTATTGCTTACATATCTCATTGTAAAAGAAAACAATTTACTGTCTAAGCTTAAAATATTGCACCATATATAAGTAATGAATTCTGAACACGCACAAACAGAATTGTTTAGTCATATTGCAATAAAGTTTTACACTTAAATTAATTTGAAAATAACATTGAAAGCGCGTGAAAATTAAACAAAATAACACGATTTCAACGCATAGCAAACTTCAAAATTAAATGCATATAAACTACAAGTAACAATAGTAAACTAACACAAAAAGATTTTTCTAAAATCCACTGGGTTGGCTTGTGTCACTTATCAACTAAAACAACAGAAAAATAATTTTGTTTCATATTTAGTAAACACATTTATAAATTGCGTTTCTCATCTGCTATTTTTATAAATTTTACAATATTTTATGATACCATGGTTTAATTTTCCAATAATTAATTTGTAAACTAAATAGTACTTTTTAAAACTTTAAAACTTTTTAATGTTTGATGTACGGTTTCATTTATAGTTCGGATTTTTAAAAAAAATTGTTTTTGTATATTGAAGAAAGTTGAAATATTTTATTAGCTTTCATTTCCAACATAAACACTTAGTTATTGGAGAATGTTAATAGATGGAAGAAAAAAGATGTGTAAATAATAAAACTTTCCCTCCGTGAAATTGGATTTAAAAAATTATATTTTAAAACGTTAGCTGTCGTAGTTCATTGTTTCTTGATAATATGTGCCTCAAAAGGAATTAAACTGAAACGATTTATCTCGGGAATATATTGTAGTTTGTGAAGACAGACAAAAAGTTATTTGTTAGCCAAAATATTTTTTTAATTAAAATATATTTGAGTATTACTTTTAGAAAAAAATAAATGAAAATATTTTCAAAAAATCTTCATTCTAAAAAAAGACTCAAGATTTAAGATTAAGAAATAAATCATTAATTATTGATTTGTTCCTATGGAAAATTATAATATAAGTTTATTAAAAATCTGAAGAGAAAACTCCTATTCACACGATTAATGCGTTTAGAAGGATCAAAGAATTAAAATTTAAAAAACCCATTTGATCTAATCCTTCTATGATTTCAAAAAATCAAAATAATCCTTGATTAACTCTATTCATTAATCATAAATGATATAAAGAATTCCATAACCTTTTTTCTTTAGAAAACATTAATGGACTTAAATTTATTTTGTTCATCTGCCTTTTAATGTTCCCGAATAAAAGACATGTTTTGATTCGAACTTTTTGTTGAGCCATCTCTACTTTTCAAGCAGTTGTCAAGATGATTTATCAATGGCGCTCCGTGTCGATTTTGACAAGCAATTTTTTTGCTATTTTCTCTTCTTAAAGGCAAATGAGCCCAGGTCTCCAAACTAAAGTGCCCCAGTATTAATCCAATGGAGAAAAAATTATTTTCTAAGCCAAATTTCTCCGGCTTGGATTGAAAATGTTAACAATTTTTTTTTAATGATGAATCTAGATAACTTACACGTCTCTATAACCCCACTTTTTGAAATTTCTTCGAATATTTTGTGTAAAATTATTGAAAATAAAAAAAAACTATTCGAAAAAATTTCTAAAAGTGGAAATGTCGAGACCTGTAAGTAAGCTACATTTATCACATAAAAAACCGTTTGTACAAATATTCAATACAGCCAGAGAAATGTGACTTAGAATATATTTTTTTCTTCTATTGGATTAACACTGAGGCACTTTGGTTTGGAGACCCTCGGTCCAGCGGGCTCATTCGCCCTTAAGATTTATTTGATCAATGACATGGAAATAATTAGAATATCAGGATAGACTGGACATATCCCCTTTCTTTCCATAAGTTTTAAACTCCTTTCTCCAGAAGATCTATTGGAGCAATTTACAGTGTTCCCCTCGCAGCTGACATTTTCTGTGATGGAAACATTTTAGAATTTATCGCCGTTCAGCGAAATAGTGGCTCTGGTCAGCCATAGGCTTAACTCGGAGCAGACGCCACCATTATTTATGGCTTTAATCTTCGATTTGTCAGAAGCCATTTGTACCTTTTTTACTGTTTTAAAAATGATGCGCATTTCAGAAGTTTCGTTTCTTTTATTTCTTTACTTCGCGTTCTTTTTTTAAAATAAAATATTGATGATAAATGAGTTTTGAATGTAGGAAATGTGCAACGAATCTTAAGTTAGGCTTCCGTTTGCTGTTTACCTTATGGAAAGACTTTTTGGAAACCATCAGTAACGAAAAAGTATAGTTGCTTCGTTGCCTCCGATATATAAAGCCTCACAACTGAAAAGTGATATCATCAAGGAGATGATGATGATTGTAAGAGTCTATGCAAAAGTTTAAAGAATTTGAATAAGGACCAATTAAAGAAAAAATAAAGGTGGAAAGAAGTATTTATTTTTAAATAAATGTATAAATACATATACAATCAATACATAATAAATACGCAATTACATAATAAGTAATGCAAAATACACACGCAATTACATAATAAGTAATGCAAAATACACACAATACATCAAGAAAAAATTACATGATAATGTTACGAGATAACTACATATTAGTATTTTATAGACAAGAATTCCAACGTCATAAGCAGTGTCATGTATTGTTCGATAAGATTTCTTTTCTTAAGGACTCGCCAGGTAGAATTAGAATGAATTTTAATTAGAGTATGAATGTCTGATGGCTGCAAGGTAGTTGATGAATGAAACAGAAGGTCACAGAAACTTTTAGGTAGTTGGACAGCAATTTCACTTCCATGCACTCCAATATGAGAAGGTATCCATTGAAAGCAGGCAGTTTCATCAGGTCTCAGATCTGTAGGCTCTAGTTTTCCTCCAATTGAAGAGGGAAATCGAGGGCTACAAAATCCTGATCGCGCTCTGGGCGATGGACGATCTAGTATGAGACTGCGTGTGCAACTGATTCTTGGCAAAAGCAGCTTCCCTTTGGCGAGGAATCATGATGACTGGAGACTGACTAGACCACTTTGATTTCTTGTTCATACCTCCCCTGAAAATACATACATTTTACTTCACATAAACGTACTGCAAACATTTTGTATGAAACACTATAAACAGAATTTAACAAAAATACTATTAACGGAGTATTTGTAAACAGGATTTTTTTTTAATGGCCATTTACTGTTCTAGGATTTGGCGCTACTAATTGGCAGACTGATGGCAATTTGTGAAGGAGCACCCATTGGGCTCCCATCGTTTACCCTAACACACACTCATTCGCAAGCTAAACCCCTTTTTACAAGGACGCCAGGCGCCAGAGGCCCCAGAATTGATATATGTATTAAACCTTTGGTAAGGCGTTAGATATAGGTGAATTTGGTCAAATTGTTTAAAAGCAGAGGCTTTTATGATTTCAAGTCTTTTATGAAATCTCTTATCTTACTTTGATTTTATAAGCGAGTATTGAATAAATATAAAAAAGGTTTTTTTTTTATTGTATCTGCAGAGCCAAGTTCGGCATTACGAATCAATTTATTTTATGATTGGAACATGATTACACTTTTTTCCCCAATATTTTTGAACATTTTAAAAGGTTTTTTTTAGTAATTATGCATAGGGTAGTTTTATAAAGAACTAGCTTTCTAAACCCGGCGTCGCACGGGTTAACCTTTAATAACGGTAATTTGTTTTTGACATAGCTATAATAAAATGGTCGGTCTGTTCATTGGCGACTTTTGGCAATATTTAAAATTTAACAATCCAAATGTAGTGATCATTCTACAATCAATAAATGAAATAAAATAATGTTAGTAAAATAACAATCCTACAAATTAAATTCCCTTGATTTTTCGTGTTTATACCTGATTTTTGATCGCGCTAAAGTTTCTTTCAAATTGAAAAATTAGAAGTAGAAATAGAATTCGTGTTAATTATTTAACGGCTCTTCTAACTGGATTTTCATGTTTATCTACGGATGACGTCAAGCCCCTGTTTCGACCCGGCCCATGTGTTTTCAAGCCCCAGTTTCGGTCTCTCACTCTCAGGTGGATGACGTATTTCTGTAAATAATTATATTAATTAAAAAATCGTAAAAAAATATGAAAAAATTAAGCCTCAGGTGCACAAGTAGGTATTATAGGGAATCCATATTAAAAAATTCGAATTTTTTCGAGCAGTATAAGTAGGTCTTTCACGATCCACAGACAAACAAACAGACAGACTTTTTTTTATTATTATAGATTATCAAATAAATAACCGTTCTTCGCACGGACTAAAAGAATATCTAATCGATCTAAGTATATGTGTCATTATTTAATTTGCTATAGGATAATAAGCTTTGCCTTTGTTAAACGTATTCATTATAAAGAATAAATCCCGTTACTTATATTGCTTTAAAATTCCAAAATAAAAATACATCAATATAAAATGCACATCCTCCTAGCCCAAAAATCTTCCTCAATATGAACTTACTGTCATCGCAATTTTCCTGATAAATTCAAAATTAACCATAATTGTATAACAATGTTATTTCACGTCCAAATGTTCATTCTGGGTTTAAAAAAAAACATTTAGCTCATTGGCACGTTCAATTATTTTTCAAATCATTAATTTAGTTTCTGAAGGTAATGGCAAGAAAATAAAAGCAATTTCAATTTTAATTAATTTTTGTGTTCATTTTAATTTCTTCTCTCAAATGGCAACACGAAAGAGAAAAAATGATCGGATTTAAGCGAAAGTGGTGTATTTTTTTTCAGAAAATTCGATTTTCTCTCAAAATGAACCAAATATGAAAAAAAAAACTTCAGGTGCACACGTTGGTATTAAAGGGAATCTATCTTAAAAATTTCGAATTTCTCAGGGCAGTATAAGTAGGTCTTTTACGATCCACAGACATACAGACACACAGACGGACTCTTTCTTTTATTATTATAGACTAGCAAATTTATACCCGTTCTTCGCACGGAATAAAAAAAATCTCAAATAGATTCCAAATATGTGTACCATATACCCTGTTATAGGATCATAAACTTATTATTGTTTCCGCACGTTATAAATTATAAAATCCCGTTTCATTGCCTTAAAATTCCAAAATGAAAAATACGCTATAAAATGCACTCATAAATGTCATCACAATTCCCTCATAAATACATAAAACCTTTCAGCTCATTTAGCGCGTTTTGGGAAATAATTTGGCGAGAAAATAGATATAGCTACCCACACCCATTATACAGCTCTAACACAATGACCTTCAAACAACCGACCAGCTTATAAATTATTTATAAAAGAAATTGCCTATTTGGCGAATTTTAGTTAATAATTTGGCGAGTTTGGCGACGTATTTGGCGAAAAAATAAAGACATAAAACACTAACAGCTCTAGAGCGATGGCTTTATTAACCATCATAGTTCAGTAATAGCTTAACTATACATTTATTGCTTAAATATGCATACATGCAGTCAACAGAAAAATCCAATGAAAAAATCATCAAATAAACCCACAATAAAATCCGGGAATGAAGACTGGCGGAATTACGTCACTTGAAACATGTCAATTATTTTTCAAATAATGAATTTAGTTTCTGAAAGTAATGGCAAAAGAATAAAATAAACATTTTGAATTTTAAATGTTTTCGTTAAAAGTTTTATTTAATTTTTTCAGCCGATGGCATCAGGAAAGAGAAAAAATGATCAGATTTGAGCGAAAGTGGTGTATTTTTTCCAGAAAATTCGATTTTCTCTAAAAATGGAACAAATATGAAAAATCTAAGCCTCAGGTGCACACGTTCATATTAAAGGGAATCTATCTTAAAATTTCGAATTTCTGAGGGCAGTATAAGTAGGTCTTTTACGATCCGATAACAGACACACAGACAGACAGACTCTTTCTTTTATTATTATAGATATAGCGATTACACGCGTATACTAAACGTACTTACGTATAATGAAACATATTTTATAATTTATTTTGACACACAGTCTAAAAGGTTTTCACTCAATTACATGATTTGATATGGGTACAATAGGAGATAAGACTTTAATCGATAAGATTAACACAGAATGTAGACGGAATTTAACAAAGTTTCTTTACTTTTGGGATACGGAAGCCTACGCATGCACAAGTCAATATTTCGCAAGGACTAGTAACTTGTTTAATGCTTGCGTCTCATTAGTCTTAATGGCAAGTCCCGTTCAGAAAAGGGCTGCCCTATGTATGGAGTGAAAAAGGAATAGCACCGAGATTATGTACGTATGACCAAGGGAAACCATATAAACATTTATGACGTATACATAAAATTTTGGAGTTCCGCCTACATTCTCTGTTAACCTTATAGAAAAATTCCTTTCCATTAAATAGTTATAGCCGTTTGAAATCGCTATTTTTTTTACTTACCCACTTAATAGCACTACTTAGCACTTAATTAATCCGCCCAAAAACTAATATTTAAAATCAGTAAAATTTTTACCAGTGTATCTGAAAGATACGTGTTTCAGTTCTTGTTAGTTTCGATGGTCTTTGGGTTTGTCAAACTGTTAAAACTGAAGGTGACACTTGACACCCAGGGGTGAATGACAGTGTCTCAGCGGGACCCCTAGAGATGCCGGAATGGCACCCCTTCACAAGCCCAAGATTCATCGATTCAAAGCCTTGAGGTGCCAAATTCGACCGCCTTTTCACTCCGGGGTGAAAAATGTTCCTTCAGTTTTAACCCTTATTATCATAAAGTAGCATATATGCTACCTGGGGTTTTCCCCTACTTTCTGTTTGTTAAGTGACGTCAGTGAATATGTTGCATTGTTATTTGTTAGAAGAACAGTATAGAAGCTTCGTTCAGAGTGAAAAAATGTACAAAGTTAAAATTATTTTTTTTAGAGGAAGGTAACTTGTTGGGTTGTTGTGTTTGTGCATCATGTCTCGTCATCTGTACAAGGAAAGTTCATTGAATTATTTTTCCTATTATTTTTTTTTTACTTTGAAAAATATTTTTCACATTTCTTATGTTCTGTAGTTTTAAAAAATTGCTTAAGTTGTTGGATTACCACTGATTTTGGAAAAAATACAAGCTAAAAACTGAAGGTTGCATATATGCTACCTTTTATAAAACTCTAATTAATTACTGCACTAATTATTTTAGAAAGGTTATGACACTAAATAATCTTTATTTTAGCTGTAAAAAAACAGAAAAAAATTGAAAATTAGAAAAATTTAAAAAAAAATCGATGATCATGAGAATAAGGGTTAACAGTGCACCTTCACGATGGTTACTGAACGAGTTTTGTAAATTTAGCTATTGATTAAAAAATAAGATTAAATAATTGATTAAAATAGCTAAATTTACAAAACTCTTTTATTCTCTGTTTCTAAATCTTCATTTATCTTTTAATTTTCTTAACTATTGATTAAAAAATAAATTCAGGTTTATGAGCCCATGTCGAATTTATTTTAGAATTATTCTAAAATTACAAAAAAAAAAAAATATCGTAAAAATACTAGCTGCATTTTGGAATCTTTTTAGTGACTTTAAAAAAACGTGAAACGCTTTGCTAGTATTTTTATGGAATGTTTTTGTAATTTTAGAATTAAATGGTATTTTTTCGTAGTTTTTCTCCAAAAACTGGTGGCAATACTGTTCAAAGACATCAAAATAGACATGCAAACAAAACCGCATAGCTATTGCCAGATCCTTCGTGAAACAAGCCCATTATAAAATAGTTATTTATGCAACAAGTGTGAAAAGTAACACTTTTTAAAACTAGTGGATTTTATTTCACGAGCGAGGTACGAGCGAGTGAAATAATGACACGTGTTTTAAAAAGTTTACTTTTCACACGTGTTCATAGGTTTCATACACTATTTTTTATAATTACGTGAAAAAAATCAAATCTCATTGGTTTCAAAAGTAATTCACGTGCTAATTTTTTTTACCTAAAGAAGATCGGCATCGATAAAAATATCTGGAACTACAAAAGGCAAACTTATTTTTTAGTTTAAAGTTAAACATTTGAACATGGATACTGATTCAAAAATAAAAGATTAATAACATTCACGCGCAGAATATTTATAAATAAAGCAGATCAATGCATACGTACCTTGGATTACTTTGCACTTTGAAAGTTTCGTTGTTCAGTAAAAAACAACTCAGAAGTTCAATCTTGTGCAAAAGCTAACTTTTTTTTTGTATCAAAATCTTTATTATGAAAAATTCTAAACTTCGAAACCTCTGCTTCAGAATACACCATGATTTGGAAATTTAAAGCAACTTTAAAATTAAAGAAAGGAATATTTGATTTTTTTTTTAAATTGATCAAAATTACACAGCTAAAAAATTGCATCGTGACTCTACGAACTCTTCACCAAAAGATTTTTTCTAAAATGGCGGAATCCCATAAATTTTAATTTTCAAACAGTTGTGATCGTGACGTCACATCGTCCGATTTTAGGCGTTATTGTGAGGCTTTATTTGTCGGAGCTAACGAAGCAACCTGTCACTCATCATCAATTTCTAGAAATGTTCTTTTGTATTTAACATAGGGGCAAACACGGGTCAACTTTTTTCCTAGCTTTACATCCAGTGCCGTATTTAAAGACCTAGGCCCCATCTCGAAGCTATTTTGGAATTTATTTTGGAAATTGGCGATTTTTCGCAAATTTGGCAATTTTTGAGGCCGTCGGGCGATAGGTTTTCTTCGAAGTCTGGCGATTTTCAATTTTTTTAGGTGATTTTTTGGCAATTTTATCTTTTTAAGGGCCATTTTCCTGACTGGGCTCCTAGGCCCGGACCTTGTAGGCCTAGGCCGAAATCCGGCACTGTTTACATCCACAGAATCCAACCACTTTGTAACAAGATGGTAATTCTGTCTAATAAAAACAAACAGAAGAGAAAAAATTAACGTGAAGACTGACAAAAGAACAGAAAATATGCTAATACTCAAATTAAATACACATTTGAAAACTTCAAATGGCGAAACTTTGAAAATTTTAATCAGGATTTTGACAGGCCCATAACGCATATAAATCTCTGTTGCTTGTTTTTATACCGAATTGGCAACATAATTGCGAACAAAATTTTCGCGTTCGTCTAAAGCCTTTCCATAAAGAAGATCTAAAATATCCTTAACTGACTTATTATGGCAAATTTCTCGAACAAAGACGATACTGTATTCTCCACATGATATAGAACCTGGACTTTGCAAAGGTCCGTTAGCAACAAAGTTAATTTTACTTCCTTTCATGGACATCTTCTGAAGGAAGTTAGAAATTTCGGGCGTTAGATGGGAGAGACTGATGCCATTGGACTCGTCCAGGTAAGTACCTGAAGGATCAAAAAAGTAAATATCAAAATTAGAGTTGGCCACTGCCACCCAGTGGCCAACATTGGGATCGCCATCACAAAGAGTGTTTGTTACAAACACCCAGGTACGGGACAGGTCGAACTCAAAAGAGTCGAGCCTGTCCGCAGTTAGGACACCTCGAAAGAACTTATTAACAAGCGGGTCGCTTTTCAAGATACTTTCTACATGTTCCAAATACATGTAGAAAGTTTCTTTTCAGACGTTATCTTTTTAAATACTCGTTGGTTGCAACTTTTTCGATTGAGCCAATTTTAATCGCCAAATGAGCAGAAAAAATGCGAGAATTAGGTGTTTGGAGGTCAAAGTCATACGACAATTTTTCTATATGATAAACGTTTGTCAGTTCTACAAACACAATAGACTTATCAGTGAAGTTATCAAAAGTAACTGAACTTTAGTGGCTTTTAAAATTTTTGAAACAAAACTTATTAGGTGATGCTTTATTAATTTGTCGTCATATTTGACAAATACAATCCCTGACGTCCAATAACAGGTTAAATAACGGCAATAACGTCCAATCACAGCTGAGTTAAGGCCAATAACTTAGCACAACTCAGTTCATTTACCAGCTACCAATATAAATTAAAATTCTTTTTGAACTCAATGATTTCCTAAGATTTAAAAATATATATGCACGGCTTAGTATTATTATTATTATTATTATTAGTCTTATTATCTCTATTCAAATCAAAGAATTTTTCTACCTCTCATTTATAGTGTGATTTGGTGATCGTGAGTCAAAGCATTTTCTTCGATTCTACCTTCGATTGCATTTGTGAAACGAAATTTCTTTTTGGTGTGAATACAACTGAATAAAATTTAAGATAACCCTCCATTCGAACAAAATAGATGTTATTTTTAATTTAAAATCGTTTGCGGAAAACATCGTAATGCTAGTAGTTTGACTCAAATGCAATATAATCCCACGTGTCATTGTCATATATTTTTTAATGGACTGGGTTCAACCTAGTTTGTTAGATCTTAATTAAAGAGTACAGGGGAAAACAACTTCATTGCGTAGGAATCTGTCTGCATCAGGATTCTTTGGCAACAATAGCGATTCATCGCCTAAATTGGTGTAAGAAAACCAGTTACTCACTTTGTTTTTCTCTCGCGGCAACCCTGATTCCGCCAGAGATCAGTGGACACGAGTCACACATTTGTACCGTGAAAGAAGAACCGAGATTCCTATGCAATGAAGTTGTTTTCCCCTTGTACTCTTCAATTGAGAGAAAACCGGTTTCCTGTCCCCAATGTCCACCAAGCACACCAGAAGACGGGAAGATTTCTATGCAATGAAGTTGTTTCCCCCCTTGTACTCCCCCAATTGTGTTACCATAAACAGGTAAGATGAAGAGTCTAGTTGCAAACATCACATTCTACAAAGTATAATTCAGATATAGGGTCTGGTCCGTTCATTGGCGATTTCGTCCAATTTTATTTACAGTCATCTGAAGTCTCAAAGGTACGGGCCAATAATATATTTTCGTTATACTTGAGAATGTGAGTTTTGCAACTCCAGTGGTTCCCAACCTTATCTGGACCATCGCCTCGTATTTTAGGTTGATTAACATCCATCGCCCCCTTTTAATTTTCGTGTTATGTCTAATCATAATTTCAGTTAAAGTGTAACTATAAAACAGTTTTATAACACTTACTACCGTTTATAAAAACAACCAAAGAAGCTTTATCTGGTCACTTTTAAATAAAATAGAAAAAACAAAAAAAAAAACATATTTTTAAAGAACAAAAGTGAAATAATTAACTAAGATATTTTTACTGGTTTCTAGAAAATTTAAGAGAGTTTAAAGTAAAAATTGGCTGGTTTGGTTATGGTTGGAGAATGGTTTTACTGTACAAAGGTACATTATTTTATTTTAATTTTCCCCCTTTGAATATTCATCGCCCCCTGATCGCCCCTCAAGTATTTTTTGCCCCCTTGATAACACAAATCGTCCACTTGGGGGCGATCGCCCCCAAGTTGGGAACCGCTGAACTAGACCCTTCTTATAGGGTATACTCGTTCAAATGTTTTAATAATCCATACCGAAATTTAAAAACCGCCATATTCCATTAAAATTATACGAAACATGTATATTTCTTAATACAATTAAGAACATTCGAAATACATAAAAATATACTAAATATAACATCTTTATAGATAGAGTGCTACTTATAAATAATCTGTGAGACCCATTCACAACTGAAGAAGGTATAACTTTGAAGTTTGCATTAGTAAACTAAAAGGCACTTCTTTTGCAATTATGGTAAACCTGTTCTAGTAGAGACTTTAAACTATTGATGACAAATTTCAATATGACATTTTATAGAGATAAGTAATCGCGTGATAATATTCTATTGCAGCTTCAAACGAAAGAGGTAGATAAGTAAGAAGAGATGATAATTGATGATAAAAAATATATGTTTTAGCTTTCACACTACGTTTGTAACGTAGGCTACGTTTCGTACGTCCATTTGTCTGTCACTTACCTGTTATCATTGCCCAAATTACAAATGCTACAGATAAGTTTGATACGCCAAAAAAATACAACGTATCGAAAATAGAAGACATTTAAAACCTCAAAAAATTCAATTCGAAGTACTTCAATTATTAAAAAAAATTTAAAATTAAAAAAAAAACATAACAATTCAATTTTTAAAGGAATTAATTCAAAATTGCCACTCACAACAGTCGAACGAGAAACTTTATTTATATTAAATAAAAATTTAAAGGAAAATTATTTTTATGTTATAAATCAGTTTGGAATGATGTCTAATATATGTCACAATGAGAGTCTTTGTTCGCATTATTTGTTTAGAAAGAGACACAAGGCGTTTTATTTTTTATGGCTATTTTAATAATGAAGTTTTAATACAAATAATTTCTTTTGACGAGGTTTTTTCATTGTTTTTTTAAAATTCAATTCGTATAGTTATATTTTAAAGGTGATAGATAGTTTCAATGTTGTAGTTTAATATGAAAGGTTTTACTAATTATTCTTAAGTATGAGCAATATTACATATAAATAAATATAATATATTGAAATATAAATAAATTTAGCAAACGATTAGTAATTATTATTGAACTTTCGATGAAAAATAGTTTGTGAAATTTTGAAGTTCAAAAGTTTAACATAGAACTAAACGCTGTGTTAGACTCTCTTTTTTTTAGACTCATGAGGGGATTTTGTGCGGAAGCAGCTCTAAGTAACATTTTCTGCTACAAACCTTTTTTCTTAAAAAAATCTATACGCGGTTACATCATATTGGTTAGATTATTGTTGCACTAAACCAAATAATGGACTATTACCGAGGGGCCATTTTGTACCATGATCAAGTGAACCTGAACGGACATCCAACACAACCCTATACCGATATCATAACGTGGTCCCCAGATCTTTGGACAATGGCTGATTTATCGCGCAAATTATTGTAGAAGGAAATAGAAAATACTTTTTTTTAAGTAGAAATGTTAACTCATGCGTTCTTCTTTGTAAGCAAGTAAAAAATTAAGTGCTCGAAATTTGAGGTAAAGGCTTAAGTATATTTAAAAGTACATATTTCAAGCTTCAATTTATGATGTAGAAATTAATCATAAAGTATCATAAGTAAATTACAGAAAACATATTTTTTATAAAATGGACAAGTTGAGCACTTTAAAACTTGATCACCCGAATAAAATCAGATTGTAGATGGATTTATGCGGATACGTTATAAGCGAAAATAATTTGTTTTTTTCTTACATTATATGAGTAAATATGCTTGATGGTACGTAACTATCGCAAAATATTTAAATAATTTAAATAGCTGCATTTTATTGCCGTTGTACAACTAAAAGTATCTTTAAAAAATGTTTTGCGACTTCTGCAGCTGTATTTTTAGCTACCAATTTTTATGCAAACTGGATACTGGAAATGTTGCCTTCATTTAAACATCGACGTATACTATAATAAGAACAATAAAGTACCGCAGAAAACTTAGTAAACATTTGATTGTTCTCTTAAAGATACATGTAACTAGGATAAGAAAATTGAAAACAAAATATTTCTTTAAAATATTTAATAATACATATTTATATTGAAGGGTTTTCGTGCAATGAATATACAATTCGCATTCAATATAAAACAGAGACCAATAACCTTGTTACGAAATCCACTTATTTTTAGAATTTCGGTGGAAAATAAAATAGAAGAAAATCACATTTAACCAGAATATGCCTTATTCTATAATTTTGTATACATAAACTTGTCTGCAAGTTTCTTGTATAGCTATTTATATGAAATTGTTTTTAAAATATGATTTTTTAAAAATATTTTGTTCATTTGTAGTGGTGGTAGAATATTGTTGTCGAGTTAATAGGGTTAAACTTCTATTTATATGCATAGTTTGATAAATAATATTTGAAAGTAACTTCTTAGATAAAAATAAAGTCAGTGACATGACAGTCTATAGAGCCAAGACCTGCTGTGCCCATTTCAGATTACCAGACCGGGGGGTAATGATGAGCATTAGATGTTCAAGTCAGTTGCTCAGACTGACGCGAAACTTACATAGTTTAATTTTGAACCCCCACTTAGTATTTCTATATAAAAATCTTACTTTAACTCAAGCCTAATTATGACTTAATATCTCTCCCTTGTATTCAAAGGGCCCATTTTAACCGGTGCCTATCTACTAAAATAAATCTCCATATTCCTAGTTATATTATTTCTCATTATATCTTTGTAATACATATTGGTACTCCAGATTGCACTACAGATGAATCCTATTACATAATCTATTTGAAATATATAAGACGCTTTATCTCGAAGTGATTCAAGAGTCGAGTTAGACCAGAAGTAAAATAAATTAGAATAAGCGCTTCATATTTATGTAACAATTTTGAATTGGCGTTTTAAAAATCTGGCCTGTCTCAGTCTAGTTACTGTACTCATAGAATTTTATGCCGAGCCATTTATTATTTAAAATATCCACAAAAATATTACTCTAATATACGCCATTCAGATCCTTTTAAAAGTATCCATATTTTCCGAAAAAGGTCTTATATTTTTCTTCAAGATTGGACGTCCCAAGTCTTATCTTTAAATCTCCTGGCACATCCAATCCAGACAGCAGAATTAATTCAATATTTATCTCGCTGACGTGGCTCTTTAAGATAGCGCGTCTGTCGTTTAAAACCATCCTATCAGCTTTCACATTCATAACTGTTACCATCCTTCGGCTGAGAAATATCACTCGCATCGTTGGGTCCGTTGCCATCCGCGGCTTTTGGTGAAATCTGAGCATTAAAATCAAAATATACTTTTGGGGTAACTTCATGGAGGAAAGAATTAAATGAAGATGCTGCTTGGTCAAAATCTAATTACAAAGCCGGTTTGCCATTTGAAGCCTTTGATCGCTTCCGCTTATAAGCCAAACAAATACTTGGCGATTGATTTGGCGCTTTTTTAGTTCCAAGAAACTGGGATATTTATAACAACAACACAAATTAAATAGTTTTCGTAAACATGAAGTGAAATGTTAGAACCTTGTTTAATAATATCTTGTTCTCTTTTCTACAATGACAAAAGCTTCCAGTTTATAGTTTCCGTACTGATTTTTAAAGAAACAAAATTAGACGTTTTATACTGAAATGTAATGTAATGTAATCGTTTCCGGCTGCCTATTTCTAGCCTCCTTTAGGAGCTTTATCATATTGAAATAATATTGAGATGGTAGTTTGATTGGGTCTATCACATCAACTTGGTGACTTTCGCATGGCTTCACTTTCTTTGTCGCCAGGCCTTTCCATCTTGTTCACACCTCCATGGGTAACTTGAGGAACCGTTAAATGCGTGTGGCTATTCGATTTCTAGACAGCAAAAGGGGTTTCATTTCGCGGGGTTCATTTTGTTCGACACTTCATTTATCACGCGGCGTGTCATATTATCGAATAGAATGTTTAAGTGA
This sequence comes from Oedothorax gibbosus, assembly GCA_019343175.1. Taxonomy (NCBI): domain Eukaryota; kingdom Metazoa; phylum Arthropoda; class Arachnida; order Araneae; family Linyphiidae; genus Oedothorax; species Oedothorax gibbosus. The sequence goes on along the minus strand of CM033274.1, from coordinate 23,165,813 downwards.
AAAGTAGCTTTCATCGGAGTGGAAAATACAGAAATAGTGTCCGCTGATATCAGGAGTTTATTGAGTTGTCAGTTACGTTTTGTGTGCCAAGTGGGCACAACTGACACTCTGATCATGGAAATGACTTGATTGGTATCCGCATTTAAATTCTTTTTGTTGTTGTTGTTACAGTTCGATTTATAAGTTTCCGTAAAAATATGAACGATATGATTATGCGTTGGTTGCATCACACTTAATTTAGACTTTTTTTTAAAGTTTGATTTCTTTATTTTTGTCGAAAGATAAATTCCTTTTATTTTACTTAAAATAATGAATATATTATACAATAATATAAAATATTTTGTTGATGACACTAGAAATGGCGAAATTAAATCTCGGCATACTTTATCATCCACAGAGAGATGCATTGTAATCTAAAGCATCAAAATTGGTAGCGAGAGTTGCCTAGGTGGTGCCGCAAAAAAGACTCAGTTCTGGGGAATACGCCGAGATTGCAAAGGCTAAGCCGCCAATAAAGCAGCTCAGTTGGAAAAAAAATTCAAACGCATTGGGCAAATATAAACGAAGCATACTATAGCACCGTGTATATATACTTCCAAAAGTAATAACACTTTTCAGTCTGTCCAATCGGTAAGGGAGTATTCTACTAAGAAAGAATATTCAAGAGCCAGATTTACTATAAAATTCCTTGTTAGTATAAAAACATAGGTATTTTTAGGAAAAACAGTACCTATATTTTTGGAGATAACTTCGATGCATCTAAGTTAGTGGATTGATTTTGCTAAAATTTTAAATTTCGAGAATGTATTTTAAACGAAGTCATTTATTACAGAGTGGGGTATAAAGTTTTGAGGCCCCGTGGCGCAGTGGTAGTGCTTTGCATTGCTGTGCCACAGGTCCGGGGTTCGAATCCCGGATTGGGCGAGGTTGACCCATCCTTTCATCCCTTAAGTGGGTCGATAAAATGGGTACCAAGTATGCTTGGGAACTAAACACTGGGGGTTCCGCGTGAGGCTGACCACCTTACCGGGACATGTGCCTAGCCCTAGGCCCCAGAGCCCTAGGTCACGAAAGCTGAAATGGGCACGGCAGGCCTTGGCCCACTACTGGGCTGTTGCGCCGAGGAGTTTAGTTTTTAGGTATAAAGTTTTAGGATTTCTACTTTTGACAGGATCAGAAAGGTGGGCCTACGCTGCTAGGGACCACTAAAGATTGAGTTTGTAATGGTTAACTAAAATGGCTTTTGTATGAACTAACTTATGAGTTCTATATTTTTAAAAAATTGATATTACTAATTCAACAAAGCTTTATTTTAATTTGATGATTTTGAAATATTTAAATATAGGAACTTAGCGTGCTTTAATAATATGCAGATCTTTTATACATTTATTAAAACTTAAGCTTTATAGATTTATTTCCACATAGTCATAAAAGTTACAAAAATATACATAAGTCATTACTAATTTATGCACGGACCATTTTTTGCATACCTCAAAAAGTTGTTTGTTTTTTTGCTTAATTTAAAATCATTGTTTAATTTCAATAAATTTCACCTTGATTTCTGACAAAAAGTTGAAAAAACAATGCCCATAAAAATCTTTGTTTGCAAAGTGAATTGATATTATCAATTCATTTAGTTATAAACCCTGTAAAAAGAAGTAGAAAATACGAAAAATTCTCTTACGTTGTTATTCCTAGAAATTCTAGTTCCTAACACCTTAACGATCGGATAATTTTCAAGAAAGTGGTCTATTTTTTTTATCTCTGAAAATTATCAAACTTTTGTTTATGAACAATATAAAATATACATTCATTTTTTATTTTCATTTGTTTTTCTCTTGAAGTTAAAATAAAAGTTAGTTAATCTTATTGGCTTTTTAATTGGTTTATTTAAGTTGGTTTTAACACTTTCGCTACGTAGGATTTTTTTTTGTTTCCGCGTAATATGTGATAGGAATATCATTATCGAATCCTTAGTTGTAAGGCCGCTTGGGCCGTTTTAGTAGTGAAAGGGTTAATCTTATTGTGTGGCGCGTTACTACTGAACACTCCATCCATTATAGCTTTAATCGGTAGATTTAAATCAGTTTTAATCTTATTGCCTCGTTACAACTAAACTCTCCAGCCGGAAATATTACGGGAGAGAGAAATAGAGGGAATGGAAATGTTTGAGATGATGTAACGCTCCTGTTTTCATTTTTACACGTACTGCGATTTCATTGGTTGCTTCGGTTTTACTCTTAAAATGACTGATATAGATAAAATGAAACCTTTCTTTCTATTCCAGCTATCTTTAACAAATGTTTTGAACAACCAACAGCACAGCAAGAAGTTGGCATATAAAAAAATTAATAAGTAAAATATTCTAAAAAACTCATTTTCGAATACCAAAACAAAAGTTATTCCAAACTACAAATGAAAACAAACCGTTAGAGCTGTTGCCATCCACGACATGAAACTACCCCATTTGCTATGTATCTCTATGACGCTAAACCTCACCCTGTAATTTTCACGGGAGTGAGAAGGAAGGGGTTAAATTGTCTGGTCAAGTGTTCGATTCAGCTTCATTAGCTAAAGACACCGTTCGACTAATCTCGGCATTTGTCTTACTTCAGCGGTCAGTCTCAAGGTCAAGGATGAACTAACAAAGGTCTAATAGTCATTGGGATTTTCTTGAGATCCTATTGTAGTTTTTTTTATTAATGTTCTTATTATTTTGTATTTTTTCTTGATAACTGTTACGTCATTTTTAGTATTTTCTTATTATTTCAATTAACCTTTTTTGAGAATAAAACGATAATTTTGAGGTAATTTTTTCCCTTCAAGAAATATAAACTAGTTTGTGTTTAAAAGCATATATTCAACACTATTTTAAAGGGGTTTTAGTTAGAAAACATTTTGTATTTATAAAACATAGGGTTTGAATCTTCGGCATTGGTTTAAAAAATATAATATAAAATTTTATAACATTTTTACAACATGAAAAGGAATTATTAAGTATTTATGGGAAAAAATAGCAGAAAACATTTAAAAAAGAATTTTAATGTCTGGATAATTACTTTAATATTAGAAAAGTAAGCTAAAATATCTAAGAAACTTTTAAAAACGTTAAAACTCTACCTAGCAATTATCTAAAATTTACCTTGAGAGCTTTTTTAAATCTACAAAATATAAAACAAAATTGTATTCAGTTTAAATATTACTATAGTTAAGAATATTCAAAAGTTTATATTCTGAAAACATTATCTAAACAATTATTTTACTTGCAATTTTGAAATAATACTGTTTTTTAGCTTCCACACTACGTTTATAACGTAAAAAGTTTGAAGGTTTTTATAATCGTTCAGTCCGTCTGTCTGTCGTCCGTCTGTCTGTTACACCCATTTCACAGAAAAACCACAAGTCCCACAGAAAGTGGGATACGTCATTTAAAGCAAAAAATTAGATTAGGCTACATTCCAAATTTCATTAAAAAATTTAAATTAGAAGTTTATTTAAAATTTAAATAATTAATTTTTTTTGTCTACATTGAAATAACATGCAAATTCTATTTTTATTCATATTTTTCACTGTTGTCATCACAAGTCCCACAGACAATGGGATACGTCATTTTGAAGCAAAAATCAGATTAGGCTACATGCCAAATTTCATTAAAAAATTAACACTAGAAGCTTAATTTAAAATTTAATATACTAAAATTAATCTACATGAAAAACATGCAAATTCCATTTTTATTTCAATATTTTCATGTTTGCCATTTCGTTAAACGTACGAGAAAACTTTTGTTAAAAAAAAATACACTTTGAAAAATATTTATTTATGTGATATAATTCGGTTTGGATTGTTGTATTATCACAATAGAGTTCTTCTAATGGTTCTATATATATTATGTAGAAAGATGCATAGAGAATTCTAACTTAACATAAAAAAAATATGCTAAGTTTCGCTTTTATTTTTAAAGCATCAATTGTACAAATTATAAATTTTTTGAACTGTAAATTAATTTAACAAATTATAAATAAGTGAATTTTCGAAAGAAATGTAAATGGGAAATTGTGGCGACAAAAATATTTATTAAAAAAGATTACATCATTATTCTTCGAACTTCAAACAGATTTTGCAAACGATAAAGTCTAATTATTAAATCTGAGAAAGAAGATTAATGAAAATAGTTAATTTTGGCGTTTAAAAGTTTGAATTACAAATAGCTAAAGGCCCTGTTTTTATTAGAATTAAATCACATTTGCCATTCGCAACAATCGCTCGAGAAACTTTAATTCTTTTAGACAATAAATTAAAATAAATTTATTTTTGCAACATCGATCAGTTTGAAATGACGTCAAATATATTTCACTACGGAATCCTTGTATGGTGATATGAAATGTTTTCATTCTAATTTAAAAGCGAAGTAATATGAAATTTTTCTTAAATATAACTTAAATTTTGCAATGATAATAAAATTATTGAATTTTCGAAATAAATAAATGAAACTACCCAAATTGCTTGTAATGTTAAATATAGAATAATTTGTTTGGCGCGTTTTTTCCTGTAAACACAATATATGTGGAAGCGAGTTATGTGACAGATTCTTTTACAAACTACTTTTTTTCTTTTTAGTATTAATATTTAAGGTTTCGTGTTTTGAAAAGTTTTCATTTTATCAATATTTATCTTTCCAGGGTAAAACAAAATAACCTAAAGCTATATTTCTGTGCTTTTTAACACTTTAATTATTCTCATATTAATTTATTACTCTTTTTCAGTTCTTCTTTCAGAAGCCTTCAGACGAATGCCTGTATTTATGAATTCTTTACAATTATTAAGTAGGTTCTTTACAATTATTAAGTAGTTGTTAAGTAGTTAAGGTAGTTTCTGTTCCTATTATAAATCCTATAAGTACTAAAATATTTCATAATCTATTCTTTAACAGTATAATATATTTTAATTGTATTTTGAAAACAATATTGTTTATTATTTATAATATATAGTGTTTGGTGTTTGTTAAAAAAATTATTGTGCACAATCTCAAATAAAGCATTCCTCAGTTGAAAACTAATTATCTTATTTATTTTTATACGTACAATTCTGGCCAAAAAGTTTAAATAAAAGCAATTACATTTTAAATTGCTTACAATTTCAAACAGAATACTTAACTAGTTTCTGTTCCAATTACAATTCCCATCAACAAAAATGCGACATTATCTTTTCTTTTACACCATTTTGTATGTTTGCTTAAAGTTTTCAGTCGCTTTTAGCTATTTTTAAGAACAAATCGATTGAAAAATGTGTCGTTTTCTTTTAAGCTTGCTCAAGGAAAGCTTCGTTTCTAAGTAACCTCACAGCGTTGCTAAGCTTAAAGTTTTTTTTCAGCGTTATTATTTTCAGTTTGGATATGTGAAAGGTTTTTTTTCTTTCCAAAGAAGTTTTTAGTGTTTTTCTTGTTTTCTGGTTGTTCTGTGGTTCTGAAAATTATCTTCTGTGGTATCTTTTCTTTGGGAAACCGAATAAGTTGGAGTTTGTTTGATTATGTGTTAAGTTTAACAAACTATAAAAAATATTTGGTAGCGATTACTTTGGCGTTCCTATTATAATATTTTATCTCTTAAATGTTTTTTTCGAAAGTGTAAGAAAAGCAAGCAAAATATATGTAGCTAAAATGAATTTTACTTTTCGTTAAGTTTTATTTATAAATGATTAGCAATACATGTATTTTAGTAAGAAATATCAAATTTCCAGGAACTTATCTTACCAATAAATAACAACCAAACAATTTTTTAATGACTCTAAGGAATTTGATTTCTTTCATGATACGGAATAACATTGAAGACACTCAAATATAAAAAGTTATTGCTTGCTGGAAACATAGAATTATTCAAAAAGAAGTTTTTCGAAAAAAAGTCTTAAGAGTATTGAGTGTTTAAAGATTACTTTTCAATTTTTTAATGACTCTAAGGAATTTGATTTCTTTCATGATACGGAATAACATTGAAGACACTCAAATATAAAAAGTTATTGCTTGCTGGAAACATAGAATTATTGAAAAAGTTATCGTGAAACCTCGTCTTAAGAGTATTGAGTGTTTAAAGATTACTTTTCGTATTTTGTTTGTGTAAATTAAAAAGTACAGATTAATTTTAGAGTTAGATATAGTATTTAATTCACATTTTATGGAGTTTACAAATTACCCGTAATTTTTCAAAAAATGGAAGAAAGTAGTAAACATGCTAATTTTTTTTATTGATCAAATACCTAGTTTTCAAACTTGTGGCTTATATTTTCCTATTTTTAAAATTATGAGGACTGTTTTAGGGAAAAAATACAAGTTAAAATAACTATTGTTTTCTTACAGCCTAGGAAAACAAGCTTGGTTTCCATATTTACACATCCTCTTCTACGTAGTGCTTTTTTTTTTGTTTCATATCGTATGGAATGGCTTAACCACTGCTTTGCATTTAATGCAAAATATAAAAAATCCAATTACGAATTACCAATTCAAAATTCCATAAGATCGCCTGTGACTCTACATTCCTATCAGACGATCTACTCTAAGTTCGAGTGCCAGGAGAGGATGACTTCCCCCAAAAGGGAGTCTGTGTCTGACACCCCCGATCATTATGGAATACAAATGACGTCGACGTCCCCCTGGTAGCTAGAATCCGGATCTTTCCGCTTCTGGAAGTATTTAAGCATTTAGCGGGGAAATTGGGGGTGTATTTATATGAATTGAAAAGGGGAGCAGTTAAGTGTTGTTTTCGATTTTTAAACCGCAGGCTACTTAACTGAGAAGGCCAGAGAAGCTCTCTCAAACACTTGCAAGGAAGGAAAGTTTGATGTCACTTTTGCGAGCGTCGTTGTCGAAAATAAGAAACTTGATATGGAAACATGTTCGGTACCACTCGTTCACGGTTGAATACACTTTCACAGTTCCGAATGGTTCCGAAGAGGTTGCTTCATCTTCAACACTCGGAATAGTGACGTTAAACTTTTCGTCCACGAAGAAGTAACTACTTCCGCTTAAACATTTATAATACACCCTCACAACCCTCTAAACAGGTCTTTTTCTGATTTTCTGAGTTTACTTTGAGAGACTTGTATTTATTAAGGCGAATAAGACTGAATAACCACTTGTCTCCAAACCAAAGTGCTTCAGTGTTAGACTAATAAAAAAAAGATTTTCTAAGCCATCATTCTTCGGCTGTATTGAATATTTTTACAAACGGTTTTTTATATAATAAATGTAACTGTCTCACAGGGCTCTATAATCCCACGTTCTGAAATTTGTTTGAATATTTTGTTGTAAAATTACTTATTGAAAATTTAAAATAATATTCAAACCAATTTCCAAAGGTGGGATTAAGTCAGCTACATTTATCATGTTAAAAATATTTGTTAAAATTATTCAATACAGAGGGAGAAATGCGGCTTAGAAATATATATATTTTCTTTTGAATTTACGCAGAAGCAGTACTTTGTTTTGGAGACCCGTGGTCATTCGGTCTCATTAGCTGTGTTAAGAACTTAGTTTTTAGCCATTTGATTTACATTTCGGTCAATTCCATAAAAATGTCAACTTTTTGGAATGTCACTTTAAAAAAAAAATATTTACTAATTAGGTTTAAAAATATATTCCAAGCTTTCAAATTATGGTTTAAGAAAGCAGGGGCGATAAAGGATATGTATACATTTCCCAAAAAAGGAGATCGATGCCTTGTGGACAAAAAAGATTTGTTTTCTCGGAAAATCAACCGCATTTCAACTAGTTAAAAATCGACCTCGATAAGTGTTTGAAAAACCTTTCACATGTGAATAAATGTATATAATGTAATGTTTAATATCTTATGAATATTCTAGATAATAAAAAATTAAATTTATTACTTTACACACTTTTAATTTAATATAAAATTTATGAAACTTTATTCATTCCGTAACGTCAAATGACAGTTAATAACTTAAACCATGTTACAGGTAGCTTGCTCTAAATTATAATTTACATAGCTTATATATCATATTTAAGATATGCATTAGTTTAAAAACTCAATGTATTGTTAATTCACAGAAATTTCCATTTTTAAGTACCAGGATGCAGTTGTGGTTGCAAAAATGTCATTCCGTAACACAAAACGTAACACATTCCGTAACACAAACGTTAGTCAAAAATATAATAATAAAATACTTTTTACTTTTTTAATTTTACTTTTTTTTATAATCGTTTAATCATTAACAGTAATATATGAACTGAAAAAAAACAACAATTTTCCTTCGAAATAGTTTCGTGGTAATTGTTTTACTTCATTTCTACAGTTCAAAATGTCATTCCGTCACGCATGGAATTGCCCTTTCCCTATATTTGATTTACATTTCCCCTAACTTTAGACGACTGTTTTTTCTAAAACATTTGCACCCCCTCCACTACATAATAAATTTCCGCATATGATACGGCTTTGAAAATCGTCCATCGATAACAATTTACAAGATTTTAAAGACACACATCATTCATAAAATTTGGTAAAATAAACAAATTATTATTTTCTTAGCATCTCAAACATCAACGAGAAATTAAGATTTCTTAGTACAAATCCCGATTCAGCAAGACGGAAATTGAGTATAATTTACAAGTCGTTTCTTATCTTCTTGTGGGCGGTTCCTATTAAGGGACAAACAAGCTTGGGGGGGATTTAATTGGGGCATTGTAAGATGTTTTAATTGTCTTATTCTAATTACAATGGTTTCGCAGGAGGTAGGAGTATTATAGAGTTGTTGGTCGCTTTGTTTTTCTTAACTTTCTGCTTTTCTAATCGATCTATTTATTTGTTATTTTTTTATTATTATTTTAGTTTCGACATTTGGAGAGTTCAGAATACAAGTGAACCAAGTACACTTTTTGTCATTTACGAGGTAGTAGCTCAATTGCATGCAGTAACTACGTAGAATTTCAGTGCAATAATGAAAAAAATTCTGGTTTAGATAATATCCGCTAGGCAGCTAAATTTAAAAAAATGTTAATATGCAATTTCGTTATAAAGACTTTAACTTTAAACCTCTGTAGCACAAAGAAACTTTTTATGGACTTGTTTCACTTGTATTCTGAGCCCTCTATTTGTATGTGTTGTATTTGATATAAAATGAATCAAGACAAATTCTTATTTTTATGCATTTAAGGTACAAAATTTTTGAATTGAGGTCATCTTATACTTGTATTAAGTTGAAACTTGTATTGCAATCACGAAAAATAAATCATCTAATTTGTATTTTAATGCAGATTTACTCATTTGTATGATAACAATCTCTTGTATCAAAAATAAATGGTACGAATTCTTTCGATTAGAATTAATACATTAGTGCACTGTAAAAAAAACCCTGTTGTTTTTACAGTTAAAAACTGTCAACTTAGACGCCAGTTAATGACTGTTTTTTTTACAGTTTAAAACTGTAATTCTTTTACAGGAAAACTGTAATTTTAACAGAGAAAAACTGTTAATTTAGCAGGGAAAAACTCTTAATTCAATGGTTTTCCCCTGTAAATTTAACAGTTTCTCCCTGCTAAAACAAAATACCCAATACTAGCCCTCGCGACCGAGTAATTACTTACTTAGTCGCAGAAGGTTCAGTATTGGAAGAGGAAGTCGCAGAAAGTTCCTGGAAGAGGTATGGACCGGGCCCGGTTTTGATCCAGGAACCTCTTGCGTGCGAGCCCAATACTGAACCGTCTGCGACAAAGTCATTACTCGGTCGCGAGGGCAAGAATTGGGTATTTGTGCTGAACGATGATCTCAATCACGTGACTCTTTGCTCGTCTTCAAATTTCCCCCGCGGGCAGGTGCATTTGATGAATTGTGAGTGTGACGTCACGTTAACGAAGATAAATACAGTTATTAACTGTTTTTCTAAAAAACAGTTTTTAACTGTAAAAAATAATGTATTTAACTGTAAAAACAACAGGTTTTTTTTACAGTGTGGCAATCTCAAGATCGATTTAAATTGTACGGTCGACATGACCGTTTAAAAAAGTAATGGTTTCGTTTAAAATATATAATTTACATTTCAAACCTTTTAAATGATAATAATACTTACGGATAAAGTAAGACCAAATGCTTGTCAATTTGATACCTTAAATATATATCGGATGAATAAATGGTTGACAAATATGAAATCTAATTATTAGATTCTGAGATGAACTAAAGAGAGGTAATATATAACTGCCATCTAATTTATTTGTTGAATAAATTTAGTTTTAAGGCACACCCAAAGATTTTACTAACGATATAAAATTTGTATTATTAATATGTCTAATGTATGCTTGAAATTGTAAAAAATGATTATTTATAGAATTTTTTCAGTTTATAAATATTATTTTGCAAACACCATTAAAAACTATTATTTTAGTTAAAAAAAAAAGATTTTATAATTATTTACTTATAAATATGTAGGAGAGACCGGGGCTAGTTTTCCATGTTTTCTTCTTTTTGATTGTATATTTTTTTACTTTTATTTATTTTGAAGTAAACAATATGCCATTGGCTTCCTCACATGCTTATCTACAAATTAGCATTACTACTTTTCCAAAATGTAAATATACCTTTTGTCAGCAAGTGGTTAAATGCAAGCATGTTGAGCTGGAAAACGTGCCAATATGTGGGGTAAGTTTTTTCCAGACTGCCAAAAAGTAATAGGGCAAATTTTCCAACTATTTTTTTAAAAAAAGATTTAACACATTTGCAAAACATTTATTTTTTTACGCAGATTTATTCTCAACTAAAATAGCTCAAAAGAGTATAAACAGAATATAAGTATTTTTTTCAAAAGAAGCCAGTTTATTATACCTAACTATTTAAACCAATTTCATTAAAGGTCATTATCATCCGGATCCCCTTTATAATTACATAAAACTTCCCCTTTTTTGTAACTAAACTTTGGTGCTCTTTTCTAGAGGTTGTCTAAGTATTGTTAAAGATTATTATTAAGTATGATTTACACAAACATGACACATTACTACTTTACAGTGTAACGGGAGCTAAGGGGAATATTTAAGTTTCTATGTGCTTTTCGGCTACTATACATCCATTCCTGATAGTTTTTAGAGTGACATATATGGTTTCAGAATAGTACGAGTTCATTAAGATCCCTTTTCCAGTACGCTATGCTGACAATTTTGAATCTAGAGCAAAACTTGTTTTCATTATGTGTTCATATAATAATAAATATAATAATTTGGTTTTGGGAATATTAAGCTTAATTTACAAAGGTCAGAGACGCTTTTCTACAAGGCACTGTTGGAAATATTGCCCCGTGAAATTTTGGAAAACATGCCCCGCCGTCATATTTTGACTTTAATAGTACTTTAAGGAGTAGAATTTTAAAATTATTTTTGAAAACGAATGTATAGTTTCGTAGAGGGAAGAGCCACCCTTAAGTATATCCAATGATAAAACTAAGTTTAATAAAAGTACGTTTGATTTAGGTTTGAATGTAAGCATGGAAATTCACTCAACGTTGAAAAAATCACAAAAACAGCTGTAACGAAAATATTACTACACCAACTGAGCAGAAATTCTTCTGGGTGACACAAAACGGGTTGATTTATAAACCAAGCAGCCATTTGGCGCCTACTAACGGCTCATTTCTTGTATAAGGCCTGGTGGAAAACTTACCCCATGGGAAAACTAGCCCCAGTCTCCCCTATTTTTCTTTTATTCACATATATTTATTTTTAAAATTAGATGGTGCTCAGAAATTTTTAAATTTGTAATAAAAATGATTATTTTATATTCATATGAGGAATGTCTATTATATTTTGCTATTTTTTTTGAAAAAATGAATTTAATGCTAAAACTTCGGTATTTGTTTTTTAATGGGAATCTTTTTTTTTTTGTACTTTTTTTATAAATAAAACCTTAAAATATTCCTATTTATAATTTCGTGATGAATACAGTCTTATAACTTGACCCCTTTCAAATATCATAGACGTATCAATTAAAAAAAATAATTAAAACCAAAATGTTCTTTATAAAAGAATAAAAAAAAAAGAATAATTGAATAATATGAAAGGGACTGTGAAAAAACGGGAACTATCAAAAAAGCATTTTCACAAATTTCCCACAAAAAATATTTCACACGCCAAAAAGTTGGAGGAATATCACAAAGCATACCAATGAATTATGCATGCTAAAATTTTATATTACTGGCTCATCAAAATATAATACAAGGACCATATCAATCATTGAACGTTCATCTGATTTAAATATCAGAAAGATCTTCCTATTGTCCATCTTATTATGGTGGTTTTAGTAATGACGTCAGTTACTGTTCAAATCGTAACAAGGACTTGCGCTATTATCTTAGAAACTGTGAATTTATTAGAAAAAGTATTGAAGAAAAAAAGAAAGAAAATCATTAAATTTTTAAGAAAAAAAGAAATATATTTCCTTGAATTGAAATTTTATCCATTCTATTTTTGTTATTTTGTCCGTTATTGTATTTATATTAAAAACACTCTCAAAAATGCTTCCTTCAATTAGAGAAATTTTAATTGTAGCTTTTGCTGCTGAATACTTCATTGAATTGACACTATTTTTGACACATATACATGCACATGTGGAGACATTTTGACACTATTGTAAATGCACATGTGGAGACCTTTCAAAAGCGCAAACGATTCGTCAGTAACGGAAATTTGAAGGAAAATGTAATTCCTTGGGAGAATGAGAAAAAAATTTACAGCGGAAATGAGGAGGTTTTCTGACAATGTAAACACATACTAGCACAAGACAATAATTCATTTATAAGTACTTTTTCTTGTAATTCTAATTACGTAAATAAGTAAGTGTACCCAATATGGACACACTAAGGAATTTTTTCCCACCTCCTTGTACAAGTCACAGGACTTAACAATTTATCACACTATCCCTGGAGTGCTAACTATCATTTTTAATTATTGACCTTGTAATTACTCTGGTTTTATTTAAATAATAAAAACAAAAAATGTTTACACGTGTCTATATAAGGAACCATTCAATTTTTGGCTTATTTTTGAACTTGTAAATTTGAACAAATGATCAATTTTTTTTAACAAAACGACTGTAACTTTTTTTTACACAAAGAATTATTTTTATAGAAAATATAATCAAAATGAATTCGGTAACTTACAATACAATTGTATTAATATGTGAAAAGTTTGCCGAGATGAAATCAAAGTTTCCTGTTTTTTCAAACTTTAATTGGACGCTATTGTTCAAAGAATACGAACCAACCTAACTAAAATTCCAAGACTACAAATGTCCCTTCTCTAAAAAAATCAATTTCACACCCACTTCCAGACCAAGAGAAAAAATAAAATAGACACTCACACAAGAATACACATAAGAGGCCCATTCTTATGCGCATAGACACGGAAAAAACATTCTTTATTTCTATCTGACCACCGGAGCTGAGAAAATAAATGTCCGATATTATGCAAATTTCGCATTGTTTACGGCTTTATTCAAACTTCAATAGAAATAAATGTATAGCAAAGAGTTTTTATTTTTGTTAGTTTGGATTTTGTTTTGTTTATTGAGGGTGTTTGTATTGAAATATAAACTATGTTGTGTGATAAGTAAATTAAATGTATGGAGAATGTTTTTTTCTCAGCACATACAAGCTGATTTGCCGTTGAGTTAAGAGATTCAAGTGGAATGTAACTATGAATGGTAAAAATCATACCTATTTTACCTTAGCAAGTTTAATTAACATAAAACTACTTGGTATATATAAAGTTGCGAAGGTTACAGACGCAGTTAAGGAAAGCTGCTCGCAGGCAGTGCCCCCTACTGCTTATTCCTGAAACCAAACACAAGCAAGGAAAGATTCAAAGGTAATTAATACAAAATTATTTAGTTAACGTAATGCGATACCTTTCCTATAAACAGATTAAGGGCAATCCCTTCACCTCACATCAAAATTGGTTTGTCACGGATAAACTGATCAAAGGAAGAAAATATACTTTATAAGTTTAAATTACTAATGTATGGAAAATAAATTAAAATTTTTTTAAAGTAATTGATTCGATTTACAACGAGCAGATTCTAATCTTTTCCACTAAGAATTTCGTAATCCAATCCTTTAGTATTGCATGTGTTTGAAAGTTAAAGACAAAAAAATTGCTATACGTCACTCAGAATATAATTTGAATATCAAAATACTTCAATCAAATAATCTTTTCGATCAACATATTTAAATCTAAATATCATTTTACAAATCAAATATTACATATAATGGAATATAAAGATTACATTAAAACTGTGAATAGAAAGAGGTTGACATGGCTATCGCTATCTTACCAGTTCTTTGAAAGTAGAAACTCATAATTTTGTCAAACATTTTCGAATTTTTTAAAATATACTTTTATTCAATTTTTTTAATTTTAAAAAAAGTAATAATTTGGTTCAAATGTGTCTAGAATGTAGCCAGGTTACAATGATTTTTTAATAAAAAAGTCTTCGTCTTTTTTCCATTTAAAGACATCTAGACCGATACTTATTATGACGTCCAACAGGTACTAGGACCTCGTGTACCAAATTTGAAGACTGTAGCTCTTTTAGTTAGAGCTTTAGAGGGGTTTCAGACAGACAAACGGACCAATGGTCAAAACTACTTTTTTATAATCAGCACCTATTAAAACGTGTAGAAAACACAAAATCTCCACTTCGGATTTGCTATCCAATCACTTTATACTTTCATTACCTTAAATTTCAGATTAGGTAATTGTGAGTAAAAAAGAATAACTGTTCAACATGAAGAACATTCCTCTCAAAAACCCTCATTAAGAAGCGGAGAACGCACAGCCAAGAAACGCACTTCCGACATCACGAACATCGGTTTTGCGTGCTGACAACTCGGCCGGCTGAGGGCGTTTCGTTCCACTCTCTCCGGCCACCCCTCGACTCGCGTGCTAGTCGTCTGCCGCCTCCAAAAAGTCGTCTGCTCGCATCCCGGATCGGTCGGTTTCCTCTGCCATGCTGCCGTCAGTCACTCGCAGATGTCGAGAGAAGCGCACGTGGTTGTCTTCTTCCTCTTGACATTGCAGAATATTTCAAAATTATTATTTGGATTATTATTCATCGAACACCGAATATTTATTCTTAGAATACAAGAATTTGATTTTGTTTGCCGATGAAGTGTTGCTCATGGAAAAATTATGTGTAGTTTATTTTTATTTGATTAGAAAATGAATTGGATTATTTATCGTTTGAAAAAAAATTAGTTAATGAAGTATTTTTTCTGAAATGTGGCTAATAAGTTTTTTTTTAAATTTCATATTCCTAAATCTTTTTTTAATTGTTTGATAATTTGTAAAAGTTGATAATTTGTTCATGCAGTGCTGCATATAAGAAAATATTGGATTTTATTCCAACAAACTCGACATTTTGGATATTTTTATATATCGTCTGAAAATAATTAATTTCATATTCTTATTTTTAAAGTGTTCCATTTTGCTAATTAAAGTTTTAAGTTGTTTCAACGAAGGAAAATATTAATCTTGCATAATTAAATTTTTTTAAAGTATGATTTTAAAAGAATGCATTTCTTGATTTTGATGTGTTAATTTTATTTAGAAAAGTTTTCTTACTGAGTTGAAAAATTTCCGGAAAAACTTCAGTGCAATATTTTTTTGTTATTTGGCTGTGATGATTTAAAAGAATTTCACAACAGATTGTTTACTGCTTGGATACGGATGTTATTGTCTTCAGTTATTCTGATTTGGAATGGATTCGAAAGCGTTTTTAAAATAGTGAAGTCTCAAGGTAACTTGTTTGATAGTTTGTGGATTGCAATTAACTTCTTAAACAAATCTTAAAATGCGGCAACATTTTGAAAAAAAAAATTGGATTCATTTGCAATAAAAAATTATATTTTTTCGTAGGAATTTAGCAATTCTAAAAGAAAAGTGTATACACAAAAGCAAGTCGCATGAATTCATAGTGAATATAAGAGAATATTATTGAAGATAATTTAAGATAAGTAAAGAATAATGGAAATATGAATTATATATGTCTAACTCAGATAAATATTATAAGGTAGTTGTATTTAATATATATTATTAAATAACTCTTGATAGGTACTGCGTAAAAGTCAAGAATGAATAAAACATAATTGAATATTAAACGAATTGCTAATGATAGTTTTAATGCAACGAGAATTTTTATTTAAACTTTTACTTTTCTTCTCATAACTTTGAATTGGAACGTATAATGTAGCATTAATTTGAGAAATTATTATTTATTACAAAATTATCAAATTAAATGCTAGAGATAAATTTCTATTTATTTATACAGAGATTTTATGAGCTTATTTTTCAAAAATATTTATTTTGTGTTGAATAAAAAAATATTATTTTATTAACATATAAAATGATTATTCGTTTTAATTACTACAAATAAAACATGTGATTATTAGAAATTCGTAAATGATTATTTAAACAAGAATACGTAAAAAATAGATATACAAATTCTCAAATACTATATATTGAGTTCGCCAAATAATACGTAAGCGTAACTAATAGCAAACCAAATCGAAAATTAATTGGACATGTTCTAACAAATGAACGTTCTTAACCAATCATAACAAAGTGCAACTATATAAAAGATTTCTATAGATGGCATGCAAATACAACTCCTTTATACATTGAAATCTTCTACAGATTACGAAATGTGAAACGAAACGATCCACAGTAAGCATAGTGAAATTATTTCTATAGGTTAAAACCTATTTCTATTAGCTAAAAAGTTAATTGATTTTCTACGGATTCATCATTAAGAAAAATTTTACAGATTGATCTCAAAGAAACCAATTTTGTACCGATTGAAACTGTTGGAAATAAAGAAAACAATTGAAAATGATCAAATAAATATGTTTTTCGACTATAAAGGAAAGCAAGTTAGTATAGTGAAATTAACTAAACAACTATACACGTGATCAAATTGAACATGTATAATCAATTTTTTCAAGTGGCATCATTTAAACACCATAAACATGTGTAACCAATATCTTCGCTTGAACATCTATCTGTCAATTATTATCAACTAGACTTTTCTTAACCAACCAGAACTCACCATCGACAAACCATGAAACAATCCAACATGAACTACCTTAACCACATAACCTGAATTCACAATGAGCGACATCATCACCCCTATAGTCGCAGCCACAAACTCCGACGAGGCCCAGCAATCCATAGAATTGTTGGACAACAAACAACTATCCATAGAGTTGCTGGACAACAAACAGCAATCTACAGAATTGCTGGACAACAGACAACAATCTTCAGAATTGCTCGAAAACAAACAACAATCTATAGAATTGCTGGACGGTAACAACCGACCGGTTCGTAAGCCCCGGGCCAGCACGAAGCCGTCTTTGACCAGCAGTCGCCTCGAACATCTGAAGATCTCGACTATCCGGCAGCATTATTATCCGGAAGGCGGCTGGGGATGGGTAGTGGTGGGATGTGCATTTGTGATCAATTTACTGACTATGGGATTGTTGTTGTCGTACGGGATACTGTACAGAGAAGTTGTGGCTGAGTTTGGCGAGGAGTATGCTGATCAAGCGAGTAAGTTTCATTTTTTTCTTAACATCAATTTTTGTAGTGTATTATGTTACCTTGTCGTTGTATATACAACCTCGGTCAAATGACAAAATTAATAATATGCAAAACCACAGAGATGGAAAACTGTACTCTCTCTGCCCACTGAAAAATTGCCGCAATCCTTAGAATTTGTACATTCGGGGTTTTGTTATTTAACCGACGATATATTACCAAATTTATGAGTACAGTAAAAGAACATATCCAACCTTGCGCGGAAAAGTGGTAGATCTTCTATTGAGTAAACATAGGTGGCACTTTTAAAACCCATGGTTTAAACACTTCAATTTCGGAAAAAATCCTACTCATATATTCTTTATGCAAACATATTTTTAAATGATATGTTTAATAGTATTTTCTGCAAATAATTTTGGGAAAAAAATAACGTTTTGTTTTCCTAAGGGCTACGCCAGTTTTAGGTGAATTTTAAATTTTGACTGGAGGAATTTAAAAAACCCCACTTGATAAATGATAATCACAATTTCTTGGAGCTCTTGTAATTCTGCAATTATTTTACTAATAATTCTAATATTTCGAATTTTTTCCAGATGATTTTTTTCATTGGTTTCAATATGAACTGAATTTGGCAAACTATTTTTTAAAATAAGATATTTTCGAAATGCGCATCACCAGTCTATATAATATTCCATCCGATGTCAAAAGATTATCTGTCAAAAAGTCGATGGAAGGATTTACGTAAACACTTTTGAATGTGTTATTTCTTGTTATGTGGATAATGTAACGACTACTAGAGGGAAACCTACCTATAGTCTCGAGTTGGATCTCAGGACTTTCTCATTTCCAAATTACCTAAAGTAAAATGTAGAATCTATTTTTAGAAGGTAAAGTCACAATAAAACAAAGCAATTTTCATAAATTTCTGAAAAGGTTTCTTTGCCATTTTCAACTCAATAGCTATTCACAACTATGTTACTTTGAGTTTTCTTTCTAAATTGAGCTAAGCAATCACTGAGCACAAAATATAATACACCAAAGTGGTAAATTAACCAGTTAGCTATTCTGTATGCACCCTCATTTGTTTTCCAGTCATTTTAATAAGTTGATACATTTTTTTAAAATAAATATTTGAAAGAAATTATCAAATAAAATTATCAATCAAAAAATTATCAAATAAAAAAATTATCAAGAAATTTTCTTGAATAATTTTCCTAATGAAATATTTCTCTTTTGGGTAATGAAACATATTGTGGAGTATATTTATGTAAAAAATAGGGAATCAAATGTAAATTTGTTTTCTTATGTAGGCCTGAAATGTAATGAGCAAAATCACGATTTTAGATTTAACTCTATTCAAACATCTGTGACGTTGTGTTATCCCATTCTTATATTTAACCCAAAACTTACGTATATGTAATTGGTTATCTGAAAAAAAAACACCTTTAGATAATATTGCCAAATATTAATGAGACGCAGCAAACTAAACCTTATATAAATTTGCCAATTAACGATAAACTTTTTTTATTAACTTCTTAAAATTCCTTCCTACAAAAAATTATTTTTAAACTAAGATATTTTTAATACTGTTCTTCAAAACTAATTCTCCAATTTTAAGTTAAATCATCAAGTTATATGATTTGAATTACAGATTGTGAAAATTACTAAGTTTAATGCATGGTTGATAAATTTCTCATTTGTAAAAATATCGTTTGTTTCAAATGCTAAAACATAAGAAACTATATTTACATTAAAGTAAAATAGACCTAAACTACCTAAAATTCAATGTATAAAATTTATTCTTCACAGTAAAAAGTTATTCCTGTAGTTTGCTAAAAATACGTAAATTTACCGTTGAAAGAAAATGGGCTTAGTTTAAACAATAACAAATATCATGACCAATGCATCTTTTTTGAAGCAAGAGTAACTTTTCCACTAGCTATAAAGCATATTTATCAAAAATGATATATAAAAGGAGAAAAACGTCTATAATTCATAAATGTTTTTTGTTAAGTATATCAAAATGTATTTGTAAAGTGAGTAACTACCAGTCATAAATTTCAAAATCTGTTATTGGTAGTTGAACCGAAGTTTATGGCAAAATTTTTATAAATTTATCATAACTACTATATTTTAGAAAGTATTGTAAAATATTTTCATTTAATATTTTTGTTCTGTATTCTGTTTAATATTACATATACGTTAAAATAAGATGTTCAATTTGTAATATTTTTTTTGTAGGTAATGAGTTTGAGATTAATTCTTTTCGGGGTAATTGATCTTATTTTTTACAGGAGAAAATTAATTTACCATTTTTTTAAATACAAGATAAAAAAAACTTCGTATATAATGATGTATAATAATATTATAATAATATACTACTTAGCTTAGAATGTACCCTTATATTATGTAACCATGAATCCTCCAAAGTTTCAAACTATTTAAACAAAACTTTAAAAATATAAATTTATAAATTTTAGAGACAAATATGAATTTTAAGCATTATAATTGAAAAATATTAATCATTTTTTATATTTACAAAAACTATATAATTGCCAAATTACTAGAGTTAAAAAAATTATTATCTTAATTTCAATTAAAATTTATATAGAAAAAGAGACAAAAAAATTCCAAATAATAAATGCATTTTCTAGACTATATATTAAAAAAAAAAAAATTCGACGAATTCACCCTTCCCATATTTAATCAAAAAGTAAACAACTTGTAGTGCTAACTATCACCGGTAGGTGGGGCAACTCACGATTTAGGTTGGGTTTTGTGTGTAAAGGCGTTTCTTCCTTTTACCACTAGAAAACGTTCACCTTTTCCTGCCGTTTTGTTACCAAGGCAGTAAAAAATATTCTTTACGGTTTATTTAAAATAGAATTAATGGCTGTGGGCGGTTGATTAACACTACTTCGCAGGCTATTTGTATTCTTATTGTTCAGCACCAAGCGTTTAGGTTTTATATAAAAGGAGTTTTGCATATAACTCATGAGAAATGAATTTTATTCTGTTGAAATCTTTGACCGCTTAGAAGAGAATCAAGTAATATTTTACTTTTTAAATATTTCTACAATGTAGTGCACACTCAAAATAAATGCTTGTGGACTTAAATTATTATTTAAAAACTAGGTGGCACGCCCCCTGCTCGCTATCGCTCGCCAACCCCCGGGAACTGCTTGCGCAGTTCCCTTTGGATAGCTTCGCGATCCAGGCTCGCTTCGCTCGCTCACCGTTCATTGAAATATTTTAGTCTAGCCTTTGGTATCCTTTTAAAATAAAATAATAACAAATTAATGCTTATAAAATTTTACACCTGTGTTTTTTTATTAACAATAGTGTTTGGTAGTTCAGTCAATCAAAATTATAAGGTAAACCTAAAGAAGCATGGGTTAACCTAAAGCCCGGCAATTTTACGGCAAATCTGGTAGCCCCGAAAATCGGTATTATGTTAATCCATTTAAATCTTAAATGTATATAATTTATTCTGAAGTTTTTTACACCAACCTTCTATCAATTATATGCTTAACGATTTTAAATAATTATTTACTTTTTAAAAATAAATTCTTCGGCATTTCGTTCCACGTTTTCTATAAATCTGGTCTGCAATTTAATGAATTTTTCCTGTTACATAAAAGTTTATTTTCTTTTAAATTTTTCAAAAATTAAAAAGAAAATAAACATTTCAATTTCATTTCTGAAATTTCATTGGAGATGGCAACTATCTCGGCAATTGCCGGCCGGAGTTTGTTGTCATTTCGACTTGGCGAGATTTTCTAATGGTCGCCAAATCCGGGAACGATTCTTTAGGCTAACCGAAGCATGTCCAGCAATGCTTTGCCAAATCTTATAACCCCACCAAATCCATTTTATGGCAACCCTTGGCGAGAAATTTTTGGGGCAATCGCCAAGTATCGCATTTTGGGCGATGTTGTGCCAAATATGACAACGCTTCGCCACTACTTGTAAAATTTCAATCCTTTGCAATCTACTAATTTCGTAGTGTTTTTAGTAAAAAAAAGTATATTTTCTGTTTTACTGCCGTATCGAACAACGTTTTGCACATAATATTTATGGTTATTTTTCATTTTTGGCCTTTTTACAGTTATTCCTGAAATTGCCAATTCTTCGTAATCCTCTAATTTCGTAGTGCTTTTTCAAAAAAAAAAAATATATATTCAATGTTTTTCTGCCGTATCGAACTATGTTTTGGGCATAATATTTATAGTTATTTTTTCCTTTTTCGCCTTTTTAAAATCATTCCTGAAAGTACACTTTTGTTGTTTTCAGTCGGCCATTTTGAAAATGGGTAATATATTTCGTCATTTCAGTCGACCGTTTTGAAGAAAAGACGCCAAATCCGGACAGGGTCCTTTAGGTTAATAAATTATAATTTAAATTTTTATACATTAAACGTCCTAATATTATGCATCTTTAAAGTTAAACTTACTGATTATATCCTAAAGTTTGTTGTTTTTTGGCCTTATTGCAGCCATTCCCGAAATTGCCAATCCTTGTGTTATTTCGTAGTGCTTTTCTCAAAAAGTATATTAATGTTTTTCTGCCGTATCGAACTATGTTTTGTGCATAATATTTATAGTTATTTTTCCCTTTTTCAAGCCATTCCTGAAGAAACACTTTTTTGTTGTTTTCAGTCGTCCATTTTGAAATTTGTAGTATTTTTGTTCATTTCGACTGTTGCCATTCCAGAGATAGAAATATAAGGTAATTTGGGTTCCGTATAAGAGTATTATATATATATATATATATAGATTTTATGCTTAAAAGAAATTTATAATTTAAGACCAAAGTTCCCATCTTTTTAGATATAAAAAGTGAAACAATCATAACAATATTGGAGATTTGAAACAAAGAAATACAGCTTTTTGCTTTATGATAATCATACATTTATATAGCGAAAAATTGGAAGATATATGAAATTTATTCAGTAGCTCTATTAATATAGTATTTGATAATTTTTATATTTTAAATATGTCATTTTATTGCTCGATATTTTTAAACATCAAAACATATAATTATACTGTGTGATGACTCTCAGTTTAAATAATTACTCTAGGTTTCATTACTGTCTGGTATGCACGTCGGAAATACTTCATCATTCACACACAATTACCGCAAAAAATAAAAATCAGACATTATTTTCGCTCTCCTTTATTGGTTGTTGCGCTGCCGTTATTCAAAAACAACCACAGCACAAAAGAACATTTATTTCACGACTGTGGGTTTGAGAGTGCTGTAAGGAATGTTACACCAATTTGGAGCAAATTAGAGGTGAAAATAAGAATGTAGTACATTTCTATGTTAAAAATAAGTGTTGGGCTGTTTTTCAAATATAAGTTACCAAAATGTGTTTTATCCATAGTACTAAAAAAAATTATTATTTGATATGGTTCCTAAATGCGACATCGAGTCGACATTGGAAGGTTATCGTACTGTATTACGTGCCTTTATTTAATACTATTCCGATTGCATAAAGTGGAATAACCTTCCGAGTGTTAGACCCAGCTTTTTTTCATATTTTGTGCATCAGTCTTTCTTAAAATAATTTTAAATTTTAAAATGGCATGATTGATAAATTTTTATTCATAATGTACTTTTTAATTTTTAAATGTTTTTAAGAGCATCTCTCCAAAAATAAACCAAATTTTGAATTTTTAAATAAATATTTCAATTAAAATAAATTTGATTTAAAATTCATGCAGTGAAACAACCATACATATTTGCTCATTTCTAGGCCCCTCGGAAGGAACAACGATAGAGAGCTTTTTAAACTAACAGGTTTACAATGTCCATGGATATGCAATATCGTAAGCATTTTTTTTTTAAATAAAACATTTTCGAATCAACGATATACAAACAAAAATAATTATTTTTCGAAGTTTATTTATCGAAAAAAAGAAAAAAATCAAAATCTTGTGAAAGTATCTTTACGATATATGGATGGTTCAAAATACAAGTGAACCAAGTCCACTATTTACTTGGTTCACTTGTATTCTTAGCTCTCCACTTATTTTGCTACATAAGTAAATGGAGAGCTCAGAATACAAGTGAACCCTCCATATATATATCAAAATTTGGAGTGAATAGTTTACAAATAAGTAAAGATATAATATTAAATCAAATATCAAATAATGGAAGCCCAGTAGGAAAGGCGCTTGCCTTGGTCCCAGGTTCGGGTCCGCGCATGGCCAAAATTACTGCAGCTAAAAAGGCCGATGAATATTACTATTACTCCGTGTAAACGAAGTGCACGTCAAATATGCTCCAAAGTCCTGATGCTACCTTTACAATACAAAGTCTAATATTACCTTACCTACGGATGTCTTTACAGTGCTAAAAGCAATGAGCAGTCTATCGAGACTTGATACATCAATGCAAATGAAAGGATTTTTCTGATTTTAATGAACACTTTACATTCAAAATATTATTCCTAAATAGCATTTATATAAATATGTGATTAATTTTCAACAAAAATATATCAATTACTGTTGTGTCAAACAGAACAACTCAGTTATTTTTGTCATTCATAATGTTATAACTTACTCTAAAGCCGAAGCCATTTAAGACAAATTGAAAAGAATTTTCCCGCTCCCGTGGATCTTTTGTCAAAGACATGAATGAAAACAGAAAACGATATGGCTAAATATAAAAATTTCGATCTTAAAAATGGCCGCCAAAAAAACTCGCATTTACGGAATGTTTTTTATGTACCACAAGTCGCCGAACTGACGACGAGTATACGAAATCAATTTTTCAAAACAAAAGTTTTGACTGTTGGAATCATCGACAACTATCCATCACTTTTGAAAAATTCCACTTAGTTTTTATTTATTTTTTTGGCAACAATAACACCATTCGTCAAGAAAATTCTAATTATTTTTTACGACTTATTACACCGGCGGCTATCGAATATAAGTTGTTCTTTTTCCGTCCCATAAAGTTGTCAAAAAATAAAAAGAAAGTTTTAAAAAAATGTCAAACGCTTTTAAAGATAAATAATAAAATACAGTGTCGAGCGGATTAAAAGAAGAGCTATTAAGGTTCTTTAGGAAATAACTTAAGACAAAAAAAATACCCAAACTTTTGTTTCCATTTAATGGCAACGGAGAGGATCTATTGTTGCTAGAGTCGTTAAAGAGTTCCCCCCCCCCCCGTTTCAATGCTCTTAAAGAGGTAACTTTAGTTGTACATTTGATGATAATATTTTTTATTTACTTAAGATAATAGAGAGAAGAGTTATATATTTTAATAAATGGGAATAATTAGTGTTTTTTTAAATAAAAACTATTTTTATAATTACATGTTGAATTTAATTTTGTTAAGTATATTTATTGAACTGATTATTTGTGTTATTCTAGTAACATGCATAATTTTTGGGGTGAAATGATTTTGTAAATTTATAGTCAGTGTGCTGATAATGTGAGTTCTGAATTTCTAATCATGTTGCCCCAAATTCGTTGACTCATTAAGTTAATTAGTAATTAGTATAACCAACTATAATAATGAATATTTATTACTAACATATAAATAGCTTAGGTTTGTTTCACATAGATTTAGATATTGAGAATTGTAGTTAAACATTAAATTGTAAAATTTGTTGAGTTTAGTTGGAAATAGTTGCAC
The DNA here is from genome assembly GCA_019343175.1 of Oedothorax gibbosus. Taxonomy (NCBI): domain Eukaryota; kingdom Metazoa; phylum Arthropoda; class Arachnida; order Araneae; family Linyphiidae; genus Oedothorax; species Oedothorax gibbosus. The sequence continues at coordinate 23,140,591 of CM033274.1, read as the reverse complement.
TAAAGCTACACGAGGGCTATTGGCGACGGGCGTCATAATTTAGAACCAAATTTTGTAAAATTTCGTTACGCAACAGCAGTTTACTCACAAGTGGGTACAATATTACATAGAACAAGTTCTGCATCAGTCTGCTATCAAATAAGCTCATTAGTGTACTTTTTTGCAAAAATTAATTTGTTGAATATAAATGTTTTACCTAAATTAGTTATTTTACTAGAAATTAAACTGTTAGATACAGACTGAACTTTCTTTTCTGTAGACAAGTCACTGGCAGTAAAGAAAATGTTTGCAGAGATATTTGATTATGAAAATAATGCTACAATAATGTTTTAATTTAAGGTGGCGTAATTATAAAATAAATTTGCCGTATCTATCGAAAATTCAGTGTCTTGTCAAAGGTTTTGAGGACTCAAAAATACGGGATTTTCTTTTGAATAAATACATTTAAAAAAAAAAAGAGATTTTCCAAAACAATGCAAGTATACAGAAAAGTGTTACAAAAAAAAACTTTATAGGTATTTGTCGAATCAACAGTCGTTAACAAAATGATGGGAAAAATTTGCGAAAATGCAAATATTCTATTCCTAATTTTTTTCCTCAAAACTAAAGTTTCATATAACATTTGTACCATTGCCGAATTCATAATTTTTATTGAAATGTTAGACAGCTCAATTGAGTCCACAGTTCGCTGTCCAAATAAGTGATATACAGCCATAAATCACTATACAATGGAGTTTCTTAAAATATAGAATATAAATAAAAATATAAAAAATAAATAGAATCGAGTTTCTTAAAATATAAAACTTTCACTCTTATAATAGATATTGCACGCGTCTTTCAGCTGACACAACACTTAACTCCAAAGGAACCGACTTTTGAGAGTTTTTCTGCGTAGATTGCTCTCTACATGTGTAAAAGAATCGTAGTATTTGTAAATATCGGAAGTTATGGTTGGATATTCCTGTCGGAATTGCTATTTTAAGTTCAGTAAAGCTTTTTAGAACACTTAATACAAAGAGAATAACTAGAAAGAACGGTAGGGTTTATTTTCGTAATAAAACCTTTTGCATCTGATACTTTACACAGGCGAAATAAACGTATGGTTAAATTTGATAAATGAGCTTATGCGTTCTTATAGCAAACTATGTTGATTCAGCCAGATATGACTTAACGTTTGGAAGTTAGGAATGTGCAATCATCAAAGAAATTTTTTATGTATTTACGAAATCAGATTTTTTTTGCTCACCCCCCTATTGATTTATTATTATTGTACTAAAATTAAATATTAGTTTATTAACACAATATTAAGTCGTTTTTTAAAGATATCGCTTGGTTGTATATTTGTGTTATGTCCCCACCTTGTAAAAATACGAATTTGCATGTCAAAGAAATAATGAGTTTAAAATGCATTTGAATTGGCATTACACTCTATTCTTTAAATATTTATAGAGTATACGGTATAAATATTATGTCTATTATGAAAAGTGTATAAATTATGAATAAAACATGAATTTATGAATTATGAATGAAACATAACTGCATAAATTATGCTGTGGGTACACTATATACTAAAATTTTAAAAGAGTTTTGTAGCTATAAATTTAAATATGTGTTTTAATAAATAAAATATGATTCAAATATTTGTCTTCTGACATCTTTCTAGAAAATATATTTTGGAAGTATCCATAAATGTGACATTTTCTTTTGAAACATTATATACATTAACCCAATAATGACACGACGACTTTGTGAATATCATTAACACCTTCTTTTCCGAATAAAGACGTTATTTTTAAGTTTTTAAAATTCGTTTTTCATGTTCCATTTAATACATAAATTGTTCAGGATTATGGTCTTCATTTGCATTTATTTTATTTATTTAGATAAATTTAAGCAGAAAACCTCATTGTTTTCGTGTCAAATTTGTTTCCCAATCGTCATTAATGGGTAAAAATATCTTTAAAGCATGCATACTATACATTTATATGAATATTTAAAGCTTAAGCATGTTAGTTATAAAATGGCATTGACTCTCTGAAGAAAAGGCTTTTATATCATTAAAAAAGATACGATCCGCAACAGGTTTGGCAAACATACTTAACCGCGCTATATAAGAAACACATTAGTGTGAAAATGACTTAGCCAATTTAAACGATAAAAAAAACACCCAACCTTACTCGTATACCCCTCTATATAATACGGAATTAAAACTGACAAGCCCAATCAGAACAGTTGTCACATAACATATAATTTCTCTTAATCCTTAAATAATAACACTTAGATGTATCGCGATACCATATGCTCCTATCTTAGGAGTTCGGCTCATAGTGGAGGCTGATCACGTAAAACCATTTCAAGCACCCATCCCTTCTTCGAGAGATTTTGACCGGAAAAATTATAATCTCGATGTGTCAGTATCGAAAGTGATAAATTGTGTTCGAGAGAGAAAAACACTGGACGGAGACTTTTTTTGTGTTGGAGAGAATAGAATAGTTGTGGAATTGTGAGATTTTTCGAGTGTCTTGAGAAAGTTTATGCGCTGTGTGAGGTTCACAATAACTTTACGTGGTTTTAGTTATTTAAATAAAGCTAAATTGTATGATTTCTTTAAATGCATCAGGGATAGTTATAATTAAAGTTGCTTTTTTAAAATTGGTCTATTAATAGCTCTCAGTGGTGGAACTGTGAGATTTTTCGAGTGTTGCGAGAGAGTTTTTGCGTGATGTGTGAGGATCACAATAACTTTATGTGGTTTTAGTTATTTAAATAAAGCTAAATTGTGTAATTTCTTGAAATACATAAGGGAGCGTTATAATTAAGGTGGCTTTTATAAATTGGTAAATTATTTAATTTTACTGGTCAGAAGGTCGTGACATTTAAATGATGAGTCTGGTTTTTTAGATAATTTGAGCTTTGGAATAGTGGAGAGGCTTATCGAAAGAAAAAGACTTAATATCCACTAGTAGTTAGCGCTATACAAGTTCGAAACAGGAAAAAATAGTAAAAAAAAATTTCGTAAATATTTTCAAACAGTTGGCAGTAGCTTCTTTCAAACAGTAGATTTTCTTAACAGTAACAGCTTTCAAGCGATAAATTTATTTTGAATACAAATTTATGATTAAAATAATTCTTTCTTAGTTTAAATCACAATGTATTTTAGGTAGTATTCCATAAAATCGTCATACTAAAAAAACTAAACTCCTCGGCTCAACAGCCCATTAGTGGGCCAAGGCCTGCCGTGCCCATTTCAGCTTACGTGATCTAGAACTCTGGGGTGCTAGGCATATGTGCCGGTAAGGTGGTCAGCCTCACGCGGAACTCCCATTGTTTAGTTTCCAAGCATGCTTGGTCCCCATTTTTTCGACCCACTTAAGGGATGAAAGGATGGATTAACCTCGCCCAATCCGGGATTCGATCGCCGGACCTGTGGGGTGGCAATACGAAGCACTTCACTAAGCCACTGGGCCTCAAAATCGTCATACACAGATGGTAAATAACCTAGCGTTGAAACTTTAAATCATTTATTTAATTAAAGCAAAAAATGGCATTACCTGCCTTAAGAAATTTCCACCACAGAATATTCTCTGAATTAATTGTCCTGCCACTTAAGGATGTGGGTATTTTTCTAGCTCTCCGCTCGCAGTTTAGATACTTAGTTAAATATTTGCTATTCACTTAAATTCCCTTCACAAAGAGGTTACACGACCTGTTTTAAAGAACCTAAAATTGATCGTTACTTTTATGTCCGTTATTTAGTAAAAAAATGAACGATGTCCACTGTCTTATAAATATGTAACGTCGGCCGTTTTTCGAATTGGGTACAATTTTAAATCTCCCATACATATTCATGAAGTATAAAAGGTTAGATAACGAGTGTGTTACGATATGTGTTTTTATGTATGATTATGTAAATAGTTTTAGTTTCTTTCTAATGTTAAGGAAACAATATGGAAAATTGTGTTGATTATTTCATGGAATTTTCTTTCAATGACTTTCGAATGTTCATGTTAAGATTATTTAAGTTTTTTAGATAATTTTTTTGTTCATGAAATGTAAATTATACAAGAACAGTTTTTTAAAATTTTTGTAACTAATCTTTGAATTGATAATTACTATAATAATTTCTCAAAGATTAATTAGATATTCCCTATTAGTTTTCCCTGTTCATAGAATTTATCTGTATCAAATAATTACACATCACATTACACAGCACAGTTTTAAACAGGTAATTTTAAAGTATACATATTTCAAAAAATACTTTTGAAATATTCTACAATAGGTTTTTTCAAAGTGGCAAAAATACTATGAATGTACAAAACAATTTTTGTAGTAATTTACAACGTTACAAAAAAATATTCATTCAACATAAAACATGGAAAGAAATTCTTTTACATATCGTAAAATCAAGCATAAAAATTGTGTTTGGTTGACCCGAACAAAGAACCTGAACTTTCCGATCATTAAAAGTCACTGGACAATTTTCTCTGCCACAGCTGGTAGCTTCATGTGTTATTTATGTCGTCGTTAAAAACTCACCAAGCCTCTAATTACCAAGTACCACACAAAGACACCCATTCAGTGAGAAATGACTAAAAGTCTAAAGCAAAAACGTAAGTTTTCTGTACACTGTACAGTGGCAAGACTTTTAATTTTTGTATTATTGAAAAGTTGTCAGTATTTTGTGTGCTGATTACTTTTAATGTCCAGAGTTCCGATATAGATTTAATAAACAGCTAAAATGATAAAGTTTATTTGAACAGCAATGCGAAGGTTTCAGATGATGTAACATTATTGTTTTCACTTTTCTCTGTACTACGATTTCATTGGTTGCTTCGGTTTCACCCTCAAAATGGTCGATATAGATGAAAAAAAAACTTTTCATTCTATGCAAGATTTCTTTATCAAATATTTTGAACAACCAACGCACAGCAAGAAGTTGGCATTTTAAAAATTTCATATGTAAAATATTCTTAGAAAACTCATTTTCGAATACCAAAATAAAAGAAATTCCAAGCAACATATGAAAACCAACCGTTGGAGCTGTTGCCATCCAGGACCTGAAAAAACCTCATTCTACTCTGTTCAAATGTTTGTTGCAGGATTGCACCGCAGTCTTTCCAGCTGCCACCACTATTTGGAGCGTTGATCACCACTTTTGTGGTGTTTTAAAGTTATGGTTTTGCCACAAAATTGTTAAATTCGCGCTCCAAATAGTGGTGGCAGCTAGAAAGTTCCAGGATTCCGGTGCACTCTTGCCGCAAAATTTTTAAATGTGTAATGCTTAAATAACGTTTTAATAAAAATGTTGCTTATGCTAGAGTTTTATCAATATGATTTAGATCAACGGGCAACCTGAGTATCACTTCTTACGTTCCCACTTTTTACGTTATAACCGTAGTGTGGAAGCTCAAATGTAGATAGGGTAATTTCCAGGAATAAATAATAACACACCAATTTGCTATTGATATTTTTCTTTTTTTTATAATTTATTGTTTCATACATTTACCTTTTAAACAATTCGTATTTTTGTTAAAGGTAATATAGTTTATACAATTAAAATCTAACAATTGCAAAATATTCTCATACAGAAACTAAAAATATATAAATACTTTTTTGTATTCGTTTACCAGGCTCTGTCTGCCGTAAAATTGCTATGATATAACCAACTTATTCGAAGTATGCGAAATATCTCATCATTATATAGCAAAATAACCATTTATCCTGAGTGAAACCTGAAGAAATGAATAGCGGAAAAAGTATTTTAAATAGACTTGTGGTGATTTATCATGAAACGTTTTTGTGGAGGGTAATTGTCTTTCCCGAACGTAATAAATAGGGAGAGTAAAATTTCAAGTAAAATTCCCACTTGCCGCATTTATTTCGCAAATTCCATTTTCTTGTCACATTTTGAATGAAATTTAAATTTTTGGGTATTTTAAAGATACTTAGTTAGAAATACCGTCTAAAGTATGCATAGATTGCTCTCCTTGATGTATTGTTTAACAATACATAACTGTTCAACATAAAACATATTTCTAAACAACATAAATATATATATTTTAAGTTAGCTAGAATTTTTCACTTTTAATTAAATTCAGACATTAACTGAACCAATACACCATTTTAATATAAAATGATACAAACTTTGTTTTTCTCAAACTCTTTTGCTTAAGTGCTTATATCAGCTTCAAAGAATCTTGTGCTCTGATCAACAGGATATTAAATGATTTAGCTAGTGGTTTAGCTTTAAACTGAATAACTGATACTCATTTGATGCAAATAGTTGCAAAGTTTAAAACTTGTTCTTCCTTGTATTATTGGTATTAGGAACCCATTAAAGCTGCGTACAAGTTATTAAAAACGGTTTGAGGTTTGTTTCTCGAAAGATTTATACGGAAAATTACTAACTGTGCCTTAAAACCTTGTCAGAAGAAGAGGATAACAGCTGAGCTGAAACACGTCGGATATTTGTGTGAAATATGTTCTTTTACGGGATGGAATAGAAACCTTATTTAATCAGTTTGATATACATATTTGAGTTGATCAAGATTTAAATTTATCTGAATTCCGTATCTCAGAGCCTTCCATGTTAACTCAACTAAAAACATACTCGTCAGGCTCTCAAATACTACATTTTAGAGACACCAGGTATTACCTCCAATTACTACACAACAGTGTTTTTTTCCGCACAATTATTCCTCCTCCGTAATAGCATTTGAATATATATAACAAACCCCACCATCAAAACGCAAAGCATACCAAAGATTTATAGCAATTTTCGAGCGATATCACACCAACTTATCTCGAGTGGGTGTACCCAATCGAAGCATATAAGTTCCAGGGCAGTTGTTAAGTCTCGTAAATCAGACGGCTCTTTATAAGTAGAAGATACTTAGGTCTAAATTGAGCCATTGTCTACCATTGTGGGCCACATTAGTCATGCACACATTAAGGAAACGAGTAATAATTCAGGATGTAATACAGGGCTCTTTACCAATCTTCCAATCCAAACCAATCGTTCAAAAGAGCCATGACCGATGCATGGATTCATACCATGTGTCAGTGCTCATGTTTATTTGTGGTATTTTTGAGTAGCAGTTGGGTTTTGAGTCTTTCTTCTAAAGAAAATGATGTTATTTGGTTCTTAGTTATTTAATTTAGGTATTCATGTTTCAAGTTATATAAAAAATACAGTTATAGATTAAGTTAATTTTTCCAAAATATGCGATTTTGTTACGAAACATTTATTATTGAAAATAGGAATAGATTCCAATAATGATAATAAAAAAGATAATTCCAAAAAAGGTAATTTAATATACGATTTAAACTCTAGAACTAGAACATTTGGAACTTGTGCTTATTAAAAATACATTCTAAGACGTGTGCCGTCACATTTTACATCGAAAAGTCATTTTTTAAAATTTAACGTCATTTTGAAACAGGCTCTTCAAATGACATCCAAATTGTGAAGCATCCATTAGCGTTAGATACATTCTTGTATCGCGCCAACGCAATGTGATGAAATTGTACTTTTAAAAATGTTTTTTGACAATTGAAGGCATTTTTAATGTAACAGTGATTTCTGCCGCAAACGTAGAAAGGGTAAAGAGGTTCAAGCTGGCAAATCTCTTTGTCTTTCTTAACTGGTCTCTGCTTTTCTTCATCGCATAATCTATGGTGACGCAATCAGGCACTGCCTGACTAGGTTCCACTAGGTTCAGTAGTTAAACGTTACCTAGCTTAATTCATTCTCCATCTCTTAACAGAAAAAGTAATTCAAAATAATTTTCATATATTCGTATTCCCATGTCTTTGGTCGTCACATTTTTCATTTTAGTGTACTTAACCCATTGACGACTTATTTGAGAATACCATTAACAACTTTCTTACAGAATAAAAATTTTAGCTTTAAGTGTTTAAAATTAGTTTTTCTTGTATCTTAATTTGTCTTGCGTTTTACATATCCAGTACCATAGTATTTAGTTGTCTTATATTTTGTTTATTTGATAAACTTCAGCATAAAGCTTCCTTTTTTAAGGAAAATTTTCTCGCTAATAAGTTAAATAGAAGACCAGATAAATATTAACAGACTCCTAAATATTTGACACAACAGGTAAGGATATCAAACCATTTCCTATGCCCACCCTGCCCTTATAAACGTCTCGAGCGGACCACAGAGCGGGGTTATTACCTTTGTTTCTTCTTGTACCCTTTCTACTCGTCTTTTACTAAACCCGTAGTTATCCGCAATATGTAATTATCCACACCCTACGTTCCGCTCTGAAAAGAAGCCCTTTTTAGTTTTGAAAAGGGGCATGTTAATTCGAAACGATCTAAGCGACAAACTTTAATTTTTGAAAAAAGATTACTTTAGTTAAGCTTGTAACGACGAACATCACATACATACACACTTACTTACATCTATCTCTGGAGAAATTATTAAAAATAAGGATACAGTTAAATTTTTTGTGGATAATGATATCAAATTAACAATGACACATAGTTTTACAGTTGAATTCTAATTATATTGTCCAAACAATAATTAACGACCTCGTCATCGATTACTCCTTTTGAAAACATGGGCGTTATATAATTAACCCATAATATTATTTATAGTTAGTCCACAATGACCCATGTTGATCTTCGTGATTTCTTTTGTTTCATAAAAATCAGAAAATTAAAATGAGTTGGTAATGGGTAACCATCTAGATTATTATGAGCTACCCATATGAGGCCAGTGTTATCAAAAGGAGTTGTAGGAACATTGTACAGACAAATATAACTGTTCCTTATTTCGAATAATTTTCTTAGAGATAACTGTAAGTGGGATAAAATTGTAAATGTACCTTTGTGGTGTAGCAAAGGTGGGCCATGTGGTGTGAACAAAAATAAAGGGGCCACTTCTTTCTTGGCCCCATATGGGTAGTTCCCACATTACCCAAATGGACCCATACGGATCCCACATTAGTGTGCTAGCTGGGCAGTCTTAGACTGTTCTGCATTCAGTAATTCGATTTTTGTATTTGTTCATTCCATTTCTTAGAATAATCTATGCTTAAAACTTTTTTTAATAATTAACAAACACTTCAATAAGGCTATATAAGAAATTATTTAACTATGTAAATTATTATGCAAATTGATATCTAACCTTGAATTCAAATTTTAAAAAAATCGGTATTACCTTTACTTCGGGCATAACAATTGAATCGCTAAATGAAAAAGGTCCAGCCTATAAAAAAATTTCTGTACGTGCTTTTTTCTTTCAAAAATGTTGAAAGGAAAAAACTTTCCTTTTAACAAAAAAGGAAATTCCCCAAATGGAAAACAATTAAAAAGTACATAAAAGGATTACAAATTCATAAAAAAAATTACAAAGTTTGTAAGAACAATACTAAAGTAAATGAAAACCAATAAAAAGTTCTTAAGCGGCATTTCTTTTATTAAATAAACATTTGTGCTTGGATTAGAGCAAATGTTAAAACCTTGAATACAATTCCATAAAAAAATATGTTGTTCAGTACTTTTCTGGTTAACAGGATCTAAAAAGTAGGAAGAAAAGGATGTGTTATTAGCGTCCACAGCACACCTGTGTCTTTGGACAAAAGTCTAACCATAATTTTATGCATTTGCAAAGGATCAAGAGAATACGTAAACATACCTTGAATGTTTAGAGTGGTGTTTACTGTGTCGTCTGTAGTTGAACTTTTTTGTGGTATTCAATTTTCTTTTATTCGCGGTTGAATGGTACTCAAAAGAGAAGGAGGCAGTTATTTGTTTTTCACGTTTAACAATAGTGTCTTCGGGTTAGTTCTTAAAGAATGCTATTCTCTTATGTAAAAAGTTATTTAAATAAAAAATATGGAAACTGTGGTTTTAGTATACAAAAGACCAAATTATAAAAAGATTGTGTAGGAGTGTTTGGTTGAATATAAGTTTAAAGTATTAATTTTTTCTAACAATTTTCTTGGAAACATATTTAAAAAAAACAAGGAAAAAGTCCAACTGGAATATTTAATATTTATGAAATACAATCCAGGCATTGCAAAACACCTGCCGACCTATAAACGGTCTATGCAGCAAAAAAAGTCCGCCGAATGACACCCTTGGTAGACTGAGTGCGCGTTAAATATGCTCCGTAGTCCCAACACCGCGAACGATGTTGTCCTTATAAAAGTTGCTTTGGATGCCTACTCAGGTTTCGGTCGTCACTTGACAGTGGCTCTAAATTATGACGCCCGTCACCAATATCCCTCGCATAGCTCTATAATCCAACCTAACCTAAGACAAACAATCCAGATTTGAAAGTATTAAGTGCTCTAGAAATTCTTTCTATGCTCTAAAAATGTTTGTTATAACACGCAAATGTTTTAATATAACACAAAACCTAAATTTTTACCGGCTACATCTATGCTTATTTTATTCCTTAAAAGTATAAAGTATTACCAAACGAGTGAGTAACTGAATTTTCTGTATATTTTAAAAACGTGTTCGAATGTAAAATAGCAATTTAATCAACATATCTATGAAGTTGAACGATTCTGAAAATACAGTTAAAAGTATTCTTCTTTTTATGGCATCATAATTTTAAGCCGCAAATGCAACTCGTTTTTTACAATGTATCTTTTCAAGCAATCGCGTATCCTAACAATCCAATCCAGAACCAATATCCCAAATGGACACTGAATTGTTCTCGTAAAAAAAGCGAATACTTTTTTTGATGTAAAAGTTTGAATTTTAAAGGGATAAAATGATACGGCGATTACTTTGCGTTTCATGGTTTACTCTTTGATTACGATCATGGGCGTTTTTTGAGGCGATATTTGTTATCCGGTTGCCAAAAACGTAGCAAACTAAATTAACTGACATTTTGGTTGTGGCTGATTCACATATAGATGTATTGACTTGAGGATATGTTTTTTTGTTTAGTTTGATTGAAATAATATCTATCTAGAATATTCCAAAATATTTTGGCAGCTGAGATCATAAATTTAAACCCCCGTTTTCTAAAAATATTTAATTTGCTGGGGCCCGGATGGCCTAGTGGTTTGGATCGCACCCCATTACGCTAACAGTCTGCGCGCTGTATAACGGGTGCGAGTCCGATTCCCGTCTTCGCCCTGGGTGTACCTTCTCTCTCTGTGTCAGTAAAAAAAATCTGTATGTGTCTGTCTTACTTGACGAAGGCTTATAAGCGGGTCTCTGATCATGCACAAAAACCAGAATATATATGCTCGTACCAACCAATTTATTTTGCTGTGTATTTGTGTTTGGTTTGAATTCTAAATATATTTTAGTGTATTTCTATAATAAAATAAGAAAACGGAGGGCGCTTAAACTTATACGAAGCCAAAGGCCAAACTAGGGAAATTCTATCGGAGATGATAATTGTTGAACTAAACCTAACTAAAAATACCCCTCCCCCCTTCCTCCTCAAGTGTGTTCAATTAGTTAGATAAATTTTTTTGGCGTTCTTTAAACAAATATCGCCAGCACACTACCCAAATAAGAGCTCATGTTATGAAAACCAAACTATTTATTACTGTACAAGTCAAAACTAATTCCACATCATTTGTAACTTTGTGTGGTTATCGAAGTTTCAACTGAAATTAAAATGCTTTTGAAGAAAATATTTGAATGGAACTATCACGAAAAAATATGGTGATGGAAAATATAATTTTTAATGCTCTCATAATGAAACTAGCGAAAGCTTTCCATTGAAGTCTTATGTACACCTTTTAATTTTCGTAAGATACTATATTTTGTCTTAAAATGTATCTTCCGGTATAAAATGGTTACATGTTTTGTTAAATCTATATAAATAAAACTGTATAGTTTCTTCGCATGTATTTACAATCTATTTCTAATTGGTTTACTTGCAAGTAGATAATTTACAACTCTAATTTCATATTGGTTTACTTTGGATAAATTTGAAACTCATCAATTTATTTAAGAGGTATTGAGAGAAGTTTTTATTGTGGAAAGATTAAACCGAAGTTGTCCGATTGAAAGTATAGTTCGCGCGTTTTCCCACAAATTACTCCTAAATTATATATATACATTTAAAGTACTAAATTTCACCCTAATCGGCCCATTTGTCAATACCATTAACACTTTCCTTACCGAAAAAAACCCCGTCAACTTGTAAGTTTTTTTTTCAAATTCGATTTTCGAACAACTTAATTCGCCTTACATAACCTGTTCACTAGGTCTTAAATTTTGTTTATTTAGATAAACTTAAACAAAAGGCTTATTTTTCCATGTCAAATTTTCTTGCAAATCTTCGATAATATTGAGTTATTGAACATCGTTAGAAATATATAAACTCAGTTTTGAACAAAATGCCAGTTACAATTTTGTAAAGCCTAGGGAAGTGAATTGTCTTCGTATCAAACCACAAGTTAACACGCATCAATGATACACAATCATACGATATAAAATACTACGTTTCATACTTATTTTTCTCGAATATTTTTTTTACTATTGTTTGGGTCAGATTTACGACTGAAATCCATTAGAACTTCGATATATTCTGGTATAATTGTTGCCCTTCCTTCTTTCATTGCAACAAGAAGGAAAAAAAAAGTGTGGGTTATTGCATAAAAATGCTGACTTCGCCAGAGAGCATTATGACAACTTGTTACTGTTTTTTTTACAGCAAAGGTGGTTTAAGCCCATTGCACTAACTCTTCAGAAAGCATAAGATTTGAAGAAGTTTGTCTTAGCAAATCCAATGCAATTGTCTAGTTATAAAAAAGTGACGTTATAGAATGACCATGAAAATGAACTACTCTTTTAAATAACGTGAAATTGTTTGAGTAGTACTTGTTGAGTAATGCGATTTAAGAGAATTGGAGCGATAAAAAAAAGGTTGCAATGGAGAAATAAAGCTTTGGGATAATTCCTATGCGTCCATATCTAGAATGTATGCTTGTGAGTCCACTTCATATGACCAATACAATGTCATATAACGCCGTGTTTGGTATTACCCTATCGTTCCATAATACCTTTTAAACATGGTTCATTTCTTCACGAGTTCTCCTTTTGCTTTACACCGGCACATATTTTGGCTTTTCCTCATCTCTTTAACTTAGCAATATCTTGAATTTGCGGCTAAATGCACTAACAGATTCTTCAGCTATAATTGCACCCAACTGTATCATGCTTAAAAAGAACTTACAATTAAAAATTTATAAAGCTAAAATAAAGCTTCTAAAATTAAGCTTTACAATGGGGTATGTAATTAGAACCACCATTCAACTGCCCATTTTTGCCTGACGATTGTTTAACTCAAAATGTAAATAAGAACTCAAATGTTTTCTTACATTTTGAGTTCATAACGATTGTTTAACTTTAAACTATATAATCAAAGCATTGCTGAATTAACATGGAACACTCATCATTTCTATAGACTTAGGCTTCTCTAGCTCTGAATAACACAGTTCTTTTCTTTGGCGATTTTGATCATTCTGGCGATTTTTTCTGTGTATTTCTAGCATATTTTTTTTCGTTTTGTTGCATTTTTTGTGCTGCTACTGTGTGTTTCTTGTGTGTCGTGACAAGTTGTGAAGGCTTCGGAAGTCGCTTTTGTGCCCCGTAGAGTTGTGACCGTGCAACAGCGGGTGACGGAATTTCTTGTTTCTCGATCTGTGATTTTCGGCGATATCAAAATGCAACAGATCGAATTGTTTTTCTATTTCTTCAATTGAGTGTTTTTCGGTTGACTGTGTACAATGTATTTGATATATGCAAGATGCGTGAATTTGAGTCATATAATGCAAAAATAATATTATTTCAGTATTATTAAGGCATTTGATCTTGTATCTAGAAGTTAATAAAATAACATTGATAAAAATAAGTTTGTTTTTTCAATAAACTATTAGTGTGTGATTGAAAGTTTATTCTTATAATTTAAAAAACTTGATAAAGAAGAGGATTGTTATATTTAAAAAGTTTTACTATATAAATGGTGTCCTTTATTTATCATCTTTATTTCATAAAAATAAAAACTTGTGTAATTTTCAAAACGGAAAATATAGTGTATCTAAACAAAATACTTTTATCGACTCGTTTTTACGCGAATTTGAAACAAATCACAAAGTGCACACTTTTCATTTGAAGCAATTTGCTTCTAATTTAAATTACAATTAATCCCATGTATTTTAGGTTTTAAAAATTTTAAAACTTTGGCTTGTAGTGGATTAAATTCAGTTTGTATGAGTAAACTCAGATGAATGTATATACAAATCATTATTAAAAAAATGGTTTTAGCAACCTCTTAAGTTTTTTGAATTTGTAAGGGAGTTTAAAACTTGAATTTTCATTTATAGATAAAGGATGCATTTTACCCATTAAACGCAGCTGTATGAACAGCTCTAAAAAAAATTTGAATTTTTCTTACATTTTGAGGTTCAATGCAAGTTTCAAATAAGAATTTGTTCAATTTTTTTTGAAAACTTTTTATTTAGTTATAAGATACGTTCCTAAATACATCTAAATGGTTAAAAAAAGATCAAAATACTTTTAAGTAAATTTTTTTACCCTTGTTTGTTATGACTTGGAATAAACCTATATTTTCCATGCTCAATTTTCTTTAACTCAATAAATATGTTTTTGTTTTCTTTATCTAAAAAAAGAAGTCACAATTTTAAACAAATTTTAAATTGGAATTTGCGTTACAAACTATTCGATAAAATACAAATGTATTCCATACATTAATATTTAATAAAAGCCCCGAAGAAATTAATGTGATCTTAATTACTTTCGGAAATTTTTTTTGTAAACAATAGTTTTAAAAATGGGAGCCTTAGCGCTTAATGGGTTAAATTGAAAGTATGATGCAAATGAATTCTTATATAACATCAAAACAAAAAATTAGTACCAAAGGATAAGAAGAAAAATTGGACGAGTCCCAATATGACTAAACTACTATAGTTAACCATTAGCGCCTCGTCGAATTTGGGCTGTTCTATTTTGTCCACCAATTTCTTATTACATAGCATAACATCAATAATTATGTAACTACAAATAGTCTTAATTAACTTAACACTGTTTTTTCATTTTGGATATCTAGCAACTAGCAAATTTTTCTCACAAACTATTTCATATTATTCGATTAATATTCCAAAACTTCCCAAAAGTAACGCCACCAGAAATGCCCTAAAACTCAATCACTTTTCCATAATTTTATCGAAGAATGCGAAATTACAAGAAGTTTTCGGATGAACATATGAAATTAAAGCCTAATGGTTATGGCCCGCAAAACTCCAATAAAAAGATAATGTTCCCTCGTAAAGCTACCGGAAGAGGAATTTTACATTATTTTACTTTTAATACGTATATCAAAAGTTCATCATGAGTTCTTGGATATTTTATTACAGATTGAGATAAGGGTTGAGAAATTAATTGAAAATTGGGGATATTTGAAATTCGGGAAACCGAATGGGATATCTTTTGTATTGCCTTTCGCAGTTATCTTCTATTTGTTTTCGTAAGTTATGATAGTAAGTAAGTTACTAAAAGTATTTTAAAAGTTATATTATTGTGTGAATGTAGATATAGGATTAAAGTGTTTAAAAGGATTTGCAATAAAACGCATAATAAAGCAAACGTTATAAGAAATCTAAGCAAAGGTTTGACAAAGAAAAACAAGTAGGTTTGTAACAGAATCTATCACTCTGCACGCTTCCACACAACATTTGTGTTCAAGAATAAAAAAGTCGCCAAACACAATATTAATTCTATTATAAACACTTACACGCTAAATTTGGATAGTTTCATTTATTTTATTTCGAAAATTCAATAATTATTTCTTCAATAATAATTATCGTTTGAAAATTATATGATTATAATGCCTTCCACTTTTAGCTTCCACACAACGTTTATAACGTAAAAAGTAGGTTTGTAACAGAATCTGTAACTCAGCCCGCTTCCACACAACATTTGTGTTCAACAGGAAAAAGTTGCCAAACACAAAATTAATTCTATTATAAACATTTACACGCTAAATTTGGCTAGTTTCATTTATTTTATTTCGAAAATTCAATAATTATTTCTTCAATAATTATTATAGTTTGCAAAAATTAATTAATATTTCACGAAATAAATTTGTAATATTCATCTCTTTTAAATATAACCAATACATTTCATATCAACATGCAAACAACATGCAAACTCTTAGTGAAATATATTTGACGTCATTTCAAACTGATGTCGCAAATTTTGTTCTTTTAATTAATTGTTTAAAAAGAATTAAAGTTTCTCGAGTGATTGTTGCGAATCGCAATGGTGATTTGATTCTAATAAATATGGCTTCTTATGCTTTTTAAATGCGCCTTAAATTTTGCAGTTTTTTTTAAATAATTCAAGTACTTCGAATTCGAATTCTTTTCTGAAATTTTCAATGTATTCTAATTTCCATGCGCTGAATTTTTTGACGTATCACACTTGCATGTAGCATTTGTAGTTTGGACTATGAAAGTGGGTGACGGACAGACAGACGGGCTGAACGATTATAATACCTTCCACATTTTACGTTATAAACGTAGTGTGGAAGCTAAAAACCGGATAAATTCGAAAAACTGAAAATAAATTACGTTCAAATCAATTTTTTTTGTTACTTAAATTTTCGTTTTAATTTTAAAGTCAAATTGTTAAATTATTCGCAAGTAATCCAATTAATGGAAATTATCTATTTATGTTAAACATAACTACAAATTAATTTTGTAAATTAAAAACCTTTTTTCATAACTGAAAACTTGTAAAATGCTTAATTCAGAACTTTCGAACAAAATAAAGCAGAAACTTTTAAATTAGCGGAATAGCTTTCCTATTCCATTTTGACAGAGACACCCTATATCTCTCATATATCTTTACGGTTCGTGGTTCAGAAGGAGGTAGATTTCAAACAAACAAATGCATGGTCACACATTAACAGTATAGATAATCAAGAGAACACTAGATCGTTTGATTTATATCAAACTAAGTTATTTATACCGAAACATTAAAAAAAAGGCACACTATGCTAGTGAAATTAATTGCAACTTTAATCTCTATGAACAATCTCCAAAACTTTCACCAAGTTCAAATGTTTTATTCGATTTTGCCAAAGCGAAGAACACAACTCTTAAGTTAAAAAGAAACCATGTGTGCTGGAGTTTGATTTCAACTGTAACTGTACAACGCATTGGGGACTCATTTAACATGAGGTTTGTTGCTCCCTTGCGGTTAGTGACGTCATGATGAATTTTCTACTCAGCTTTCTTATTTTGGTTTGGTTAAAGTAATAAATGCTGTTAGCTGGAAAACAGCAAATTTAAAGGTTTTTGAGACGTGAGATTACAACGAACAATAAGTTACAAAACTTTAGGGACTCAGAGAGAAAGGTTTTTATTTACAACACTAATAATTTTTACAACATATTGTTTTTTATGTGCTGAAATTCAACTTTATAAATTTGTAATACCTAACCTAAATTTTCCCAACAAGTATGAAAAAAAGTCATAACAGTAAAAGATAAAAAATTTGGAAAGAAAATATTTTCGGGTTATTCATTTATTAATTTTTAAGTATTATTTTTACTTAAATATTCTGGAAAGGGAGACACTATTTTTAAACTTTATCAATTAATTATTAAATAACCAGACAGCTTGCTTTTGCAGAGGTTGCGATTTCAAAACGATTGCCGTAGCTTTATGGGAATCACCAACTACTGAATGTTATATACTAGAAACTTCTCATACAAATAGTAGCCGTATCACAACTAAATGACACTTTTCGAAAAGACACTGTTGTTGAAGTTTGATATCTCCCAAACTGTAAAAGGAAATTTCTGGCACAATCGCAAATTTCCTTTTTCCTTTAACTTAGTGTTCGCACATATAAAAAGAAATAACCATTAATATAAAGTCGAAAACAGTTCGGCCGGTTTCAAAAGATATGGTTAGTTTATAAAGCTGAGATGTATCCACGTTCATGGATGATAATAGATTGACGACATGTGTTTTTGTGATGGAAACTTAGGTAGTAATCCTAATTTTTGACCCAATGGAGTAAGATGAACTCTAGGACAACATCGAACAGAAAATAATAAATTTTATATTTAAAATTTATTTTAATTACATATTTTAAAATTTTAGTTTTTTTTCGTGTTAGTCTTTAGCTATGAAAGCTTAGCCATTTATCTAGCCCTTGTCTACTATAAAAATAAACAAGTAGGTTTGTAACAGAAATCTGTCACTTAACCCGCTTCCACACAACAGTTGTGTTTAACAGGTAAAAAGGCACCAAACAATGCATTAAGTCTATATTAAAAAATTACATGCTCAATTTGGCTAGTTTCATTTATTTTATTTCGAAAATTCAATAATTATTATTTATCGTTTGCAAAAAATAATTTATATTTCAAAGAATAAATATGTAATATTCCTCGCTTTTAAATAGAATGAAAATATTTCATATCAACATAAAAAGACCCTCGTAGTGAAATATATTTGACGTCATTTCAAACAGATCGATGTCGCAAAAATAAATTTATTTTAATTTATTGTCTAAAAGAATTAAAGTTTCTCGAGCGAGTGTTGCGAATGGCAATGATGATTTAATTCTAATAAAAATGGCTTCCTATGCTTTTTAAATGAGCATTAAATTTTGCAGTTTTTTAAATAATTGAAGTACTTCGAATTCGAATTATTTTCTGAAATTTTAAATGTATTCTAATTTCGATGCGCTGAATTTTTTGACGTATCACACTTGTCTGTAGCATTTGTAGTTTAGGCTATGAAAGTGGGTGACGGACAGATAGACGGACTGAACGATTATAATACCTTCCACTTTTTACGTTATAAACGTAGTGTGGAAGCTAAAAGGAAAGATAATTTTAATTTTAACTTAATTAAAAAATGAATTTAATGTATTTAGAGTTTAATTGTAAGATAAATTATATCAAAGTTCAATTGCCATAATGAGTTTAGAAGGCGATTCCATTCGTTTGACAATTTGCGATTTCATCAGATATGAATATTTTTTCAAATTATATTGCTGCTAAACAGGCTTTTATGTTGCTTGAATAATTTTGCTGAAATAAAGTAGGCAAATGTGTTTATTTCATGTTGAACAAATTTTTTAGTGCTCATTGGGTTTTCATCAATGGTAGTTTGACTGTCAATTTTTACAGTAAAAGATCATGTAATTATTGAAAATTTCAGCCTATAATATTTTAGAAACCGAGTTTGATTCCAGTTTATGGACTATTTTAGTACAAGTATTAGATTCGCAAAAATAGATGTATGTTTTCTAATAAATAAAAAAAATATGTAGGTGTTACAGTAAAGAATAGAGCACATTGGCGATATATATACTTAAATCTTTGCTTCCTAATCTTTGTGACTAAAGTTCGAAATACAAAAATTTGATGTACTATAATAATAAATTATTATATTATAGAGTATTATTGAAAAAAAAAGCTTTTAGCTTTTAAGCTTGATAAAATATCTACTCTTTTAATAGGTTGTGAGAATTTTGTAGCATAAAAGAAACTAATTCTAGTTGCAATTGTAATGAATTAGGTACAAAAATAACCAACGAAGAATGTTTTCTATTGAAAATGTCCAAACCATTCAATCAATTAAAGGAGCTTAGTGGAGGAACTATGGGACATTTTTGAAAAAATGTGTTTCTTTTTTACATCAATAAACATGTTATTATCTCCTATAAAGTTAACAAGTTTCCTCTTTTCATAAAATTTAAGTTAAGAAATATTTTTAACGTTTGCAAGTACCTTTTTGAACTGGATCAAAATGCAAACAAAACACTTTAAAGCTCTTTTTCTCGTCTTCACATTTTTGTCACATATATAGCACGTTCTTCCTCTAAGTTCTTCAATTATCAACTGCATTTTAATTCTGTTAACTCTCAATGCAAAATTTATGGGAATTTTAAACCCTTGAAAAGCCAAAAAAGTTGCCCAACAAAGTTTCCAAAGAAGCCTACATTAGAGTTGGTATTTAAACAGGTTTGCCAAAATACGAACCCTTCTACCATGATTGAGAGCGTCTCTATTGTCTTACGCCCTCTCGTTTCGAGAAGTTAATTTATAATATTTGTGCTCTTTTGCAGCGAAGATGGTGGTAAATGAGCGTGTCGAGTTGCGAGAGCTGCAACCGTTTGTTAGGGATTTAAGGGAGCGGTTCATTGCGACAGGATGTTTTTGTCGATTAAGATTTAATTTAAAGGTTCGCTTACCGAAATTTGAATTTACGTTGTTTATTTATTCAATTAAATATTTTCTATAGGTAATTACTAATATAAGCTATTGTTTATGCTTAAAATGTTTAGTTAGTGAAGCTTTTGGTTTGGTTGAATTGTCTACATAACCTTCAAATATCTTGTAATAGATAATATAAATTATGATTGTGTCACACGAACAACGCCATATTTGTTAGAGAAATTTCATAGAATTCAAATTGGGTTGCTTCATATGACAACATTTCTTACAGCTTTCATTCTTGTTCTTCTTGCAATCAGTGCTCTTGACTGGTTTTTGTTTCCAAGTGACATGGATTCCCCAATCGAGGATCGCGAAAGATTTTTGTTCAATTAACATTTCTGTTGTCACTTAAGACCTGAAGCCCGTTGCAAGTATTTTAAAACTGGCAAAAGGTTTTCATGTGGTTGGAGATAAATTAGTATTTTTTTATCAGTCGATTTTAGCTTCCACACTACGTTTATAACGTAAAAAGTGGAAGGTATTATAATCGTTCAGTCCGTCTGTCTGTCCGTCACCCACTTTCATAGCCCAAACTACAAATGCTACGGACAAGTGTGATACGTCAAAAAATTCAGCGCATCGAAATTAGAATACATTGAAAATTTCAGAGAAGAATTCGAATTCGAAGTACTTCAATTATTAAAAAAACTGCACAATTTAATGCTCATTTAAAAAGCATAAGAAACCATTTTTATTAGAATTAAATCACCATTGCCATTCGCAACAATCGCTCGAGAAACTTTAATTCTTTTAGATAATAAATTAAAATAAATTTATTTTTGCGACATTGATCAGTTTGAAACGACGTCAAATATATTTCACTACGAGATTCTTTGTATGTTGGTATGAAATATTTTCATTCTATTTAAAAGCGAGGAATATTACATACTAGCTGTTATACCCGACGTTGCATGGGTAGAGATGGAAAAATAATGTAACAGTCAATTTAACTATTTTTTTCTTTCATTTTAGTTACATAAGATATGAAGATACTCAGTAATTTTCCATTTAATTTCCCAACTTGGATATAGTAATGATTAATATTAATTTCAAAAATACCTTTGATAAGAAGCTCAAATTAAAAAGAATACATATTTAAGTAAAATATAATCAGTAAGAATTAAAAATGGTAAAACAGCTAAATCTTAAAAGGTGCATTAAACATTTATTTTAACGCAATTCAAGGGAGTTCTATAATAAATTAAGTAACTTTTTTTTGACACTTTGTAGATATAAATACAATATAAGCAGTACAAATTTCTACCATAATTCAATACAAATGCTGAAAAATTAAGAATTCAATGCAAATGTATACAGTACTAAATAAATGCAGATATGTACAATAATTGAATGAATATAAATACAGATACGTACAATAATTGAATGAAAATAAATACAATAATAATTGAATGAAAATAAATACAACAAAAACGCTAGCAAATTTGTACCCGTTCTTCGCACGGATTAAAAATTATCAAATCGTTCCATATATGTGTACCATATAACCTGTTGGATCATAAACTTATGTTATTGTTCCCGCTCGTTATAAAGTATAAAATCCCGTTTCCTTGCCTTAAAATTCCGAAATGAAAAATACGCTATAAAATGCATTCATAAATGTCATCACAATTCCCTCATAAATACGTAAAACCTTTTAGCTCATTTGGCGCGTTTTGGGAAATAATTTGGCGAGAAAATAGATATAGCTACAAACACACCCATTATACAGCTCTAACACAATGACCTGACACAACCGACCAGATTATAAATTATTTATAAAAGAAATTGCCCATTTGGTGAGTTTTAGTTAATAATTTGGCGAGTTTGGCAACGCATTTGGTAAAAAATAAATACATAAACACTAATATGCACACAAACCTGAATATATATGTCTACCAACCAACCAACCAACACTAATATGCAGCTCTAGTGCGATGGCCTTTATTAACCATTATAGTTCAGTAATAGCTTAACTATAAATTTATTGCTTAAATATGTATAAATGCAGTCAACAGAAAAATCAATGAAAAAATCATCAAATAAACCCACAATAAAATCCGGGAATGGAGACTGGCGGAATTACGTCACTTGGAAACATGTCAATTATTTTTCAAATAATGAAATTAGTTTCTGAAGGTAATGACAAAAGAATAAAATAAACATTTTCAATTTGAAATGTTTTCGTTAAAAGTTTTATTTAATTTTTTCAGCCGATGTCATCGGGAAAGTAAAAAAAGATCGGATTTGAGCCAAAGTGGTGTAGTTTTTTCAGAAAATTCGAATAAAAACGTTCGAAAACGATAGAATTAATGGTCTGATTCGAAAAATTCTTAGCCTATGTTTGTTACGGAGATGAGATGAATTTTTGTGCCAAATGTCGTGACGATCTGTTGAGTGGTTCTTTAGATCTCGTGTCTTATACAGACAAACGGAAGTTTATGTATATAGATGTATTCTTTGAAATATAAATAAATTTTTGCCAACAATAAATAATAATTATTGAATTATCGAAATAAAATAAATGAAACTAGCCAAATTTAGCATGTTAATGTTTAATATAGAATTAATGCTGTGTTTGTCGCCTTTTTACCTGTTAAACACAACTGTTGTGTAGAAGCGGGTTAAGTGACAGATTCTGTTACAAACCTACTTGTTTAAATGTAAAAAAAATGTCACAATTTTAATGGCCATAGATAAATACAGTTACACATTCCACATTCCTCTAACTACCTGATCAATTTACATAATAATAATACTATTATATAAATCAAAACCACCCAAAAGCAGCTGGTGGTAAAATTACTTTTAACTAAACCCTTTTTTGCCATTTAAGTCTGTTTAGCATTCTTATGACATGGCTCATTACATAGCAAATATTTCTAGCCAATGGCCGAAAAGCTACATACAACCACTTATCTTAGCGACGGAAGCCATTACTGGTTCAATCTAATTTTTGATGAATTGTGACACATCTTCTGTCATCTACGTCAGGTGTCTCCAAACTGAAGACCAATGGGCCTGATTCGACCTACGAATGATATTCTTTAGCCCAACTTGCTCATTGTCATTTTGACAATAGTACCATGTGCCTTTGATTTGCCCCTTGATTTGAATTTAACTAATGGAACTGTGTTTTGGTGGAATCGACTTTTTTGAAGGCTTAGCAGATTATTCTCGTAACTGGGAGCCATTTTATTGTCGCACAATCTAGGCGGCTTTTGCTACAAATTTTGGTCCTAGGATTACAATAATCTGAGCTCCCTGCAAATGTCAAAGTATACACGCTTCAATATTGACAAGAATATCCTAGTCTAATGATTAATCTAAGGATCTTTTTCACGTCACATAATCATGTGACATACCGTGTCTACGATTTTATCATCCTAAATACATGCCGACTTAGGTCTCGAAAGCGCATTGGGGCCATGAGGCGGCCACGTTACAACGCTATTGCACCGACCCCTCTTTTTTTAAATATAGAATTGGCAGCACCAGATCGTGTATAACAAAATTTGACTACAGATCAAGCACGAATGTATCTGTTCACAGGTTACCAGTAAATTTATATTACCCAGGATATTTTACTCTACCAATTCGTTGCTAAACATGGTAATTTTCTTTTGTAAAATAGTGGTTTCATATAACTGATTTCTTCTACTCGAAAAATTAATGTTTACGCCGGTCCATGCGACTTCCACTATTTTACAAACCCCAGTGAGAATAAGTTTGGAGACCCCGGATCCACGTAAAAGCGTAAAAATTACCAGCGACCCCATCGAACCGATGCATCAAAAATCTGCCATCTTGTTAGCAAACTCTTCCCGGTCCAATCTTCGAACGATTTCAATTATTGTAAACGTTCCATTCTCTGAAATATAATAGCGTATCTTGTTTACAAGTGGTTTCGATAAAGCGTTTTCTTTGAGATTCTCAATGTTAATTGAAATTCGAAATTTGGTTCGATTTTTAATAAAAAGAATAATGATGAATGGGACGTCATCTGTTCTTTTGCTGCATTTCGGCAAGTTATCCATAATATTTTGATTGATAAATTGACAATTCTGGTTCGACTGTTTTCAAACTTGAACTTGCAAATGAAGGAAAGTTAATGTGAGAGTGTGCATTTATTCTGAATATGTTTTAGATGTTGTGGTCAGATTATGATTTAACTTATAAATAAAAGAAATCCTATACTTTAGTTTTCCCCTTTCAATTTAAGTATAACTAGGGCCCTTTCCAAACTTTAGTAAATGGAAGCCAACCTGTTACTTCTAGAGTATTTGTTTAACATCAAACTATTTTGCATTACAACAACCAACTAAAATTATTAAAATTCTTCTAACTATAATGTCAGTCTTCTAAAATAATCCGACAAACTATAGACCATATCTTTGAAAGAAATCTTTTATATTAAGGAAATCAACTTTACAACTTTATCTATTCAAGTTAACGGAATATATATTAAATAGATTGGGTATGCACATTTCAGTCTAATAACATTTCAGTTTGAATTATGAAAAATTTGAAAAATGCAATAGTAAAACTTAAAAACCAAGTTGATCTGGATTATTTAGAGTTTTTTAGATTTAGAGTTACGTATTATTTGTTTAAATTTTTAAATATAAAAAACATAGTTAGTTCAATTAAATATTCAAATACATAGTTAATTCACTTAAAATATAATGTCTTTTTCATTCTTATTAGGTTGTTGTTTAAATTATGTAATTAGTTAGTACTGCTATTGTCTTTTGACCCATATACAACAAATAACAATAAAATGTATTTCTATTATATATACTTATATTATCTTTCTAACTTTCAACTCTTTAATTGTTTTAAGTACCTTTGATGCCTAATTATTTCTTATCTTATCTACATCACATAACGGACATATTCAAAGAATACCCCCGAACAAAAAGTATAATAAAGGAGACATAAAACAAGACATTCGCTTAATAATGCGACGTTATCCTAGATTAACTATTACTATAGTTATTCTTCATTCTATATCATTATAACCAGACAGGCTAATGACAGAGCAGCAGATGGTATGATCCTTGCTTCGATTTACGGTAATGAATTCTTTGCTATCATCATTTGCAAGTATTAGAGGGTGAAAAAAAAACCCAGTTGATAATTATTTTGATGGCAATTATCTACTCTTCCTAATAATACTATTGATTGACATCACTCGCGAATATCTATCTTCATGGTGTGTAAGAATATAAGCATATTGATATTAAAAAGATGAATTGAAGGATGTTATGAAGATCATTCTGCTTAGTTAAATAACAAAACTTAAATTCGACCATTTATTATATTTCTTACATAATATTTAACATAGTTAGAATTATCTGATATATGACTTACTGATAAAATATCACTCTTCTAAGTACTACTATTGATTGACATCATGCGAATATCTATTTGGATGGTTGTGAATAAATATAAGCATATTGATATTAAAAAAAATATGATTTGAAGGATGTTACAAAGACAATGCATGTGTAAATACTTAATGAAATAACAAAATTTAAATTTGTCACTTGATTTTATTTCTTTTATAATATTAAAAAAAAACTAGTATTGCATGGCGTATGAACTCTGACACATAACCTAAATTGAATTACTTATTAAAAGTATCAATGCATGTAGATTCGGGTTTTAGTTTCGTTAAGGGTCAAAAGAAGTAGAAAAATATAAGGTGAAAACATGAAAATAAAATTAAATATTTTAAACGATTTTTTTTTTGCTTTAAAGTAATTGCATGTGTACTCGTCTTACCAATTATGACAAAAACAAACCAACAAGTAAACAAACGTAATCTACTTGCCTAACTAAAGAACATACAAGTCATCCAGAAACGCGTATTCTATTACGGTCTTTTATGAGTTCTTCCAGTATCTTAAGAGCTCTTGGTGTTGCCGATTCCTGGAAATGTAATTCCTTTATCTAATCCTTGTCTTCCAAAAAAGTCACTTTCTAGTCTTTTTTTCCAGGGGCGTTGGCTTAGTTTGTTGTTGTTCAACAAGAGGAGCTTTCTTGTTTAAGGATGACTTCCGAGTAGTTTGCGCTGCTGATTTTGTGTTGTGCTTGGCTTCCGTGGCAGTTTTGTAGTTATCCGAGTATTAGTTCTAAATTAACTCTGTTCGAGTAAGGAAAAACTACAAGAGTTTTCTAACTGAATGGAGGTATTAGTTTTATGGGGAAGTTGGAAGCATAAAATAGACTTGGTATAGATAATAATGAGTTTATACTTTATTGATACTGTGGTTTGTAAAACTAAGGCAGTTTGGGTTTGAAAACTATTTTATAGGACACACTTCGGAAAATGAATAAAGTTACCCAGTAATAATCATTGCACAAGTTACACGCTATTTTCACATGTAAAGGAAAATAACCTTACATAGAAGAGCATACTTAAACTTATGCTTCAATTTCGTTCTAAAAATGAGAGACGCCCAATCTGAAATAAAAGTTCTGAAATAAAAGACGCCCGAAGATATTTGAGATAAAATTATTTTGTTTAAAGTATTTAAAAGAATGCGCTTGAAGTCCTGGTCAGAAGAATACAGCCTCACATGTTGAGGTCTAATTAGGAACTGAATATATTTTCAATGGTTGTGAGAAGAGTGGAATAAGAAGCTAAAAGTAATCTGCTGTGTTAGCAATTTCTTTTTAGAAAGAATTCAACCATACGCCTTTAGACTGTTGGAACTGTTCGACGGATAGGCAAAACATCAACTGAAAATCATTAAAGAAATAACTTAATATTATAACAATATATATTTAGGCAACATATTAGATATATATGAGGGATTTCTCTTTATTTTAACTCTGTCAGAGAAGCACATTCTTTCTTCTCTGAAAGAAGAGTGTCGCCAATAGCCCTAGTGTCGCTTTAGTGCGACATAAGCGTAGTTCTATATAACCTAACTTCTAGTCTATTTCAACATAAGCTAATCTGAAAGAAAAGCGAGAAAATGGGGCTTTTTCTAAGAGAGTGGCAACACATGTTATAAAATAAGACGTAATTGTTTACTATTATATAATCATATCGATTATCGTTTAATTTAATCTTACATTTAACACGTTTTAGAAAAGTACTTCCCTGAAATATATAATGTCTGCACCAACTGTTACAATTGGATATATGTTGCTTATTTCGATTCTAAAACCTAAAACACATCTGCCGAATTAGCATCATAGAGTCATTATGCAAATTAAAGAATTTCCATTAGCTAGGAAAAAATGTTTACTTTCCATGTGTATACATGTCCCTAACTAATTTATTAGTTTAGAATATTTCTTTATACCAGCACTTAATAGATGTTACGTCGATCTAACTTATTTTAATAGAAATAGGGGAAATCTTTTTAGCCTTCTTAAAACCAAATATATATTTATATATATTTTAAAAATAAATTCTAATACCTGAATAGGTTTATTTCGTAAATATTTTTAATATTTTTCTACAATCACTAGTATTTTTTCTAGGTAAATCTATAGGAACGACGCTTTACTACATGACCTTTAACTGTAAGATGCGGTATCATGTGCCACATTTCAGCTCCAATACCTAATTAAACATGATGAGATATAGTTTCAATAACAGTAAAAACAATAAGATTTTAATTTTGATTGCATCAGATTATTATCTGTGCCTGATGACAAAAATATGCAGAAGGTATAAAGGTATTTTGAATATGTTTTTTTTTGCATATTCAACCTTTTTTAATGAAGAAAATCTAATAAAAACATTCTTAATATGGCTTTAGATTTTATGCAGATTTTTTTAATTTCTTTTAGTAATAGGGCGAATAATAAATACCCCCCCCCCCCCATAAAAAAGTACAATACTCAAACCAATAAAAATATTATAAGTTAATTCAGCAAACACCCTACTTTCTTCAATTATTCAATTTCCATCATCGACTCCATTAGATAGCTTACTTAGAAACGATTACTCTGAGTCTATTGTTTCAGCACCAGCCGCTAATTGATGAAAACAAACTGCAATAAAAAAACGGAAACAAAAGAATAAGCCGCAACAACCCTACAACAAACAAAAGATCAATATCTATCAACACCGCTTTCAATATGCATTTTTTTGCTTGAAATCATAAAACAAAAGCATTGACTGCTTTGTTTTCGCGATAAGTGGCGAAGGCAAACAATATCGGTGGGCGTATGCAGCTAAAATCTATCCCCGATTAAGCTTGTTACGGCTGCTGATGTAAAGTAGAAAGATTTCGTTATTTTAACCTGCTTTTGACTGAAATGTTAAGAGGTTGATATGAATATCTGGGACCAAGAATACACTATCGTGTATATCTATTTTTATTATGCAAATTAAGAAACTCAAAACTACCCCAATTAAATATATTACGGCTACTGATGTCAAAAAGAAAGATTTCGTTATCTTCGCTTCTCTTTTATAAAATTTGAAAATTTTCGATGATGCCAAAAGATACTACTGTATAAAGAATATCTAATTAAAAAAACTAGAATTGAAGAAAATTGATTGAAATTCAAGTTTTTTTAATCATTTTTCAAATTTTATTATTATCATAATAAATCATATGGCCAATCAAAATTTTCCTTTTAATGATACTGCTGTTTTCTTTTTTCTTACTTATAATATATTCGGGTAAATTACAGTTTCATAAAAGAAACCAGAAACATCGGACAACTATTTGCTAAAATAACCATAAAGCACCCTCGTTTAAACCAATGAGATGACCCAGCTTCTGTTAAGAATATTCTATGAGAAATTTAAAAAAAAAGTTTTGTGAACCTAATCATGTTGTGGGCAATCAATTCGCTACACATTAATGGCTTAGCAAGATGAAAGAGTGCTACTCCTGGTGATCAACTCCAAAAACGTTTTATTGTTTAGTGTCTGTAAAAAATACCCTAGGCAAAATGCATATGATAAATGGTAGTTTTCTTTGATAATGAATTATTATTTTTTTTAGTAATTTTCTCTAAGGTTTTAAAATTATATTTCTTGTTAAAGATTTATGATAATCAAACGTATATGGACATATCAATAACGACATTGCTCCATTTTAATTTTTGAGTTTGATCTAAACGGGCAATTTAAGTGTTATTGGTTATAATATAAAAAGCGGGATAATTGATAGACTTTTTAATTGATGCATAAATGTCTTGAGTGGAACTGGAGCAGTTCTATTATAAGACTATGGTTTTAATCTAAAGTTATTCGCATTTATTCACCCATGTAGAAGAGTTCACAAAGGATTAAAGGAACTTGTGTTAAACATTAAAAGATTATCGAAGTAGCGAATTATTACAAATAAACGAACTTTATTTTAATTTATTGGATTGTTTCCTCTTTATTGCACTTCCTTTTTTATTTAAAAAAATAAAACATTAATTATCAATAAAGTAATTAAAAATTAGCACACATTAAGTAATAAAGCACATTAGTCATGTAGAATAAAAACTTATAAAATATCCGAGATAATATCATTTTTAGTAGCCGGAAAAAATCGTAAAATGATATTGAAAATATAATGTAATATCATGCAAAAATATAATAATTTACTTTAAATAATACATAACAATGTTTATTATACGATATGTAAATAAAAACTTCTTATCATGGAAAAAGGTTAGATGGCATTGTATCAAACTTTCTAATCAGCAAAATATCGTATTTTTTAAAAAATAACATTTGACCAGAAATTGGAGACAATGTTAAACAATGTAAGTGTAAAGAATGTATTAATTAAACTTCCCTGAAGAAACATTGTTGAAATATCTTCATTATTTTATAAATATGCCTCGATCCCGTACATGAAGATAAAACTATAAGCTTAATTATCACAATATCTTTATTATCCCAAAGTCTCTTCATATTATCAAAGTAATTGTAAGCATATTCTCTTAGTTACGGAATTTTCATCATACGTTATTAAGTGTTCATTAATTTTGTTGACATCGCGATTGACTAAGATAATTGATTATGATGCATGGAGATATTTTTAAATGGTTGTAATTCCAACGGTTATCATGATTAAGCGAAGCGAAAATATTTTACTTAAGAAGCTAGAAAGCATATTTTATTCTTCCCGTATTATTTATAGCAAGATTTTTTAAGAAAGAATTTCAATAAAAATTATTACATTTTCTAAGCAATTAAAATCTTAAAAATTATTTGCATGATCAATATTTTTAAAACCTGTAATCAGTTAAAAATAGCTTCTAAAGTTAACTCTGTGAATATTTTTTTGCCTTTTAATAAAAAATAGTTATAATTAGATGTATTTAAAATATAGCTCTTAATTTAATTCTTATTTTATGCACTTTGCTAAATTAGGTAGAATTACCAAAAAGAAAGTGAATTATTTAAAATATAACAATTTTGTAATGTATTTTAATTGCAAGAAATTGACTTTTTTAAGTGTAATGAAAAAGTTATTTTTTAGAATTAAGTACCTTACTTTTATTCAACTTTAACTTGATAAACCTTCTCTTAAATATCAGTTTTTAATGAACAAATCGATTTCTACTTATATTTCTAGAGTACCTATTACTTATATATGCAATGATAATAACGTCAAGGAAACACCATAAACTTAAAACCTAATAAAATTTTACGACTTAATTCGTTTCCGAGTAGCTTAAGATTTTATTTTTACTTTTGGATTTTGTTTCTAAATTATTCTTGTTATAAAATGCAATTATTTCTTATTTTAATTTCTAATTTCGAAAGTGGTACAACTACAATTTTAAATATTTAGAGATAAAATCCTAACAAAAAAAAGTTGGTATGGAATAACATTTTACTAGATTGCCTCGTAATTTCCAATCATGGCCAGTTGGCGACTGAACTAGTACCTGATTGGCTTGTTTCAGGTGACGCATTTCCTTATATCTTTTTTTTTTACTGTGCTTCCCTCGATAGGGGCTCCAATTGGTTCTCTGCTCCCGCGTGATATTGATTCATCAATCGAAACTTGAGAAACAATATATTTTCATTCAGCATTTCTGTTCCCACTCAAGTCCTGAAACATGCTCATTTAATTTTTTAAACAAATATTTTCAAAAACTGAATTAAATCCAAGGACTTGAAGGTAGGAAGGACAATGTCTTATCAACTAGGACCTCGTTTCCAATTTAAAAGAGACGCTGTACCATTATTAAAGCCAGACCTTCATTTAATATCCATACTAAAATGAAAAACGTAATAAAAAAATATGAACAGGGGAGTTTTCACTGGTAACATTTTCTATAGAAAATTATCAACTTTTTACAACGTTCACTTCTCCACCATGTTTAGCACCATTAGCAAATAAAAAACGACCCCAAACAAGTCAGGAAAAGTCATAACTTTTCGAATACAAGAGACGGGGTCTTTAATGGAAAAGCCGGGATGCTTTCATTCACGCATCATTTAACTCCATTAGAGAGAAATTTGCTACTTTTAATGACGTCATATAACAATAAATTACTTAAAGAAGAACATTTTTTAGCAACTCATTTGGATTCAAATAGTATTTATGATTGTTGTCCCGGGTGCGTGTTATTTAATGGGTAATTTCAAGGGGAAAATGAATTTACTTGAATATAATGTTTGTTGAATTATGTATTTTATTCATTTTATTAATAACAATTCATTTAAAAGTTTTTTTTATACTATTTTAGGTCAGAGTTTAATCGACAAATTAAAAAAGAATGTTTAAGGGTGAAAATTATAATATTAGATAAATTGTTTATAATTTTGAAATAATTTGAAATTAGGTTTCACCGAATAATTGGAATTAGGGGTATATCATTTCATTAAAGAACTAAAAAACAAAGCGAACGTATGTTTAATGAAATAAAATTTAATAAAATACTTTAAAAAATAACAATTCTAAACTAAAAATATAAGAAGCATAATTCAAGAGTAGTTCTGCTTAAAAATCAATATTACTTTTATTCGAAAAGAAAAAAAAAATACGAAAGAAAGTTTGAATTTCTATACAGATATTGAAGATATCAATCATGTACATAAGAAAATGATAGATAATTTTTTATAAATCTATAAATCAAATCATACATTTTTGGTTTCTCAAGGGATGAATTCTGCTAGAAATCAAGTCAATTACGGTTTATTTCACACGGATTTTTTATTCTTATTTCAAGATATTTTTACTGTTTAGTTAAGCATTATATACCATTGAAAAAATTAAGGTTTCTATAAAATATTAAAAATTGCAGTAAACTACTTTCTGATAAAAAAAGTAAGTATAATTTATTATGCTTATTAAGTTTCGTAGTTAGGATTTTTCATTTATTAGTTTTCAAAACAAATTAAAAAAGATTTTGTAACAAAAGAAACATTTTCAGCACTATTTCATTATATCCTGTTTTTTTTAAAAAAAGGTTAATTATTCTTGTATTCAAAACTCTTAAGTGCCACATTAAAACGTTATCCAACCGGTAAACCTCAAAGTTAAAATTGAGTTGGCCAGGCGAGACTGATGATAGCAGATTGTCTTTCTCAGAAAAAAATTCAAAGAAGAAAAATGCCAGCCAACTCTTAATGCTCTCATTTTCTTGGAATTAACTTTATTTGTGTGACAAAGTTGTAGAGGGGTAGAGGGGTAATTTAATCGTTTCCGGTTGTCTATTTCTAGCCTTACGTTTCTAGAGCTAGAGAACACAGCCGAATCCGCCTCGTATTTTAGAATCCTGGTACACCTGATTGGGCACCCAACGAAACTTCAAACGACATCGTACGCTAATGCCGTCGGGACTTTGGACTCCACAGATTTATCGAGCATGTCCATCAAAGTGTGACAAAGTTGTAATAAGGTCCAGCTTTTTCCATCAAAAACTAAACGTTAACCAACCAGCATTAAGATAGGTGACGTGACGCAACGACAAAATGGGACGTTATCAATAACTTTAATTTATAATACATATTTTTTTTATATTTTATAAAGTATATAATAACGTAAATACACAAAAAGTTTTTTTTTTTAAATTTGTCATTTAAAAAATTAACTTTAAAAATTGGAAGGAAAACAGTATTTTCCCTGAATAAACGTGAATGTGAGATAAATAGTATTTGTGTGTGTGTGTGTGTGGGGGGGGGATTAAATAAGAAAGAATACCAAGTCCGTAACAAATATTCCAGTGGTAAAGAAATAATTTTTGGTGATGTCCTTGCCATACTGGGCTCATAGGGGTTCAAAACTACGAGTTTAATTGCGTTAAACTTCCTTGGTATAGAAACCGAAAAGTCGCAAAATCCAAAATGCGTCTTTAACAAAGCGACGGTAATTAAAAGAACATGTAGAAACCAAACCGAAAAGGTCTACACGTTTTAAAAAAAGTTAAGAGAGGGAACGATGGCAGCCAACTTTGACATCTCTCGTTTTCTCGAAATGTTCTTGTTCGCGAAATGAAATGAGATACCTTGTTCCCAGAAAAAAAAACTAGGTGGAGAAGTAATAGCATTCTCAACTCCTCTCTACTTTCGAACATTATTTTTGTTCCGCTCTGTTTTTTTCCCTTCAAAGAGACTCTTTGAATCGTCCTCTTACCTTAATTTGTCACTTTCCCGGTCTGTTTTTCAAAGATTTCAGTAGGAATGTGAAAAAAGGGGAGAATAGCGCGTTAAGTTTTACCTGTTTCTGAAATGAAATGCATGTTTTATGAAAAATAATGGAAATATAGTTGTTTTCTAAACAAACATTTGGTGTTAAATTACCAAACAAATTTAGGATTGTGCTATTTAAGTCTTATTATATTACTATTCAGTGGAAGGACAGCTTATGTAAGGCCTACTGTGACTATTTCAGATGGAGGACCAGAAGGGCCGTAATATAGAAGCTGTTTCAAGTCAGTTGGTCCCCCCTGATATAAAATTACACTTGTTTAGCTCCCAGGCTTTACCCCCCCCCCCCCTTTTTATCAACTTATTGGGAAAGGTGGTAAGCGTTTCGGTTTCACTAGACTTCAATTTACCCCTGGGTTTAACAGCAAGCTGCCTTTTGGGAGATATTTATTTTTCCATCTTAAAACTACTAAATTTTATTTCCTTGTGTCTTTTTTTAAAAATAAAGCTTTATGTTATCCTTGTAGTCTGCAGATTATTACTATTTAGGCCATAATGACTGCCTTACTCCGTATTTGAAAATGACTGTCATTGAAAGGATGAAATGAATCTTGAAGAATTGAAGTCCAATCTTGTCCTTGTGGCTAGGACTCTACAATCTCTGCCACTCAGCAACATATAGCATATAAACCCCTATAAAAAGACGAGAAAGTTGAAAAATGATTAGAAACTTCTCCATAGATTTTAAAACATCATTGTGCACCTACCCACCCATACTCAGCCTAAAAGAACAAGATGAAAATAACAGGAAAATATACCTTCCTTGAAAATAACACAAATGTCACATCTATATTTCACTCGTAAAAAACACAAAGTTGAAATGAATCGGACCCTCTGTTCCCGAAAGGTAAGTGAAGAAAAGGAGCTACATTCACACTGTTACAGTGAATTCTTTTAATGATAATTTATCATTTTAGAGCTGATTTATCACTGACAATAGGCGTTGGCGCGTTCAGGCTCCGAGTCTTCAAAATGCTTGAAGCTTCCATACAAGGGTTCGCCTGTTTCTGAGCTGTTTCTTCGTCGAAGTAAGGAAGAGGTTATATCTGAGTGTTTAAGGATAACCCATTAACGACCCATGGGGTCAATGGGAATGCCATTAACACCTTCCTTTCCAAATAAAAACGTTGTATTTAAGTGTTTATAATTAGTTTTTTCTTGTAACTTAATTTGGATTACATGAATTGTTCATTACCTTGGTCAGAATTTGTCATATATTTTTTTATTTAGATAAAAAAATATATAAAATTAACCAAAAGGCGTTTTCATGCATATAAATTTTTTTACCAATTGCCATTAATGAGTTAATTTACACTATTAACAGGCATACACAAAATCTCCATTTCGGATTTTTGACTTAAAATACTTTCATTAACTTATATTTCGGATTAGGTAATTGAAAGTTATAATCCCAAGAGTATTAGTAACGTATAGTATTTAAGTAGGGGTGACCGGGGCTAGTTTTTCCATGGGGTAAGATTTCCAACAGGCCTTATATTGGAAATTAGCCATTGGGGTCCACCTGTTTGCTTCGTTTATGAAGCAACACGGCCTATGTCATTCACAAGAATCTTTGTTCAGTTGATGTTGTAATATTTTCGTTAGAGCTGTTTTTATGATTTTTCAACGTTGAGTATTTTTTAATGCTTACATTCAAACCTAAATTATTCCTAATTCTTTTAATAAACAAATAATAAACCAGCAATGAATCACATTGTGCTATATTTTATGACTTTATTTCAAACTGATTTTCCTAACAAAAATAAATGTAAAGTTAAATAA
The DNA here is from genome assembly GCA_019343175.1 of Oedothorax gibbosus. Taxonomy (NCBI): domain Eukaryota; kingdom Metazoa; phylum Arthropoda; class Arachnida; order Araneae; family Linyphiidae; genus Oedothorax; species Oedothorax gibbosus. The sequence goes on along the minus strand of CM033274.1, from coordinate 23,104,910 downwards.
TTAGGAACAGTACAAGGAAAACAAGATAAAAAATGAATTGAATGTTTGAGCGTAAACAAACACGATAGGACCATAATTTTCTGCTATAAAAAGATGTTTTGCGACTCAAAACAGTAACAGAATCATAAACCAAACAGCGCTTTTAAAGTATCATCCTAAAAAAACGACTATTTGAAACCTCCTTAAAAAGATTAACCGTTCTTTAAGCACCCAGAAAATCATAAAATTCATTAATTTGTCGAGTTTCTCATTCGGAACTTTGTTATGACTGGTTTTTATAAAAGTAAACAGGAAACTCATCCCGTTTAAAGCGGCTAATTTCAGTTCGTGTGTAAAAACTTAATTTTGCAACTGACGCGACGTTTAAAAGTACATTGCTACGGAAAGAAAAAATTGGAGCGGGGAACTAACAAGGAATAGGAAATAAAATTGGGGGCTATGCATCAATAACCCAACAACTTTTTTTTGCATCACTAAATACTGTGGGAGTACTGGAAAAAGTTAAAATGAAGAACAACTACAAATTTAGAGCATGGAGTAGACTTTGATAAACATATTTTATAAAAATTCCCTGCAGTCGCCATAAGTGTTTTAATCCTTACGTTATTTAACCAACCAGCAAATACTTCCTCGTGAGTTCGAAGTTTTATGTATTTGTTCTATATTAGGAATTATTTTTTTTAAAAAATCGTGTGCCCCTGAATTTTATTAAAAGAATTGAATTCATATATGTATTAAATCATTAAATTGACGCCTTTTCGACGAAATAAAATTTATATACTTCTTTAGTAAATTGCCAAAAAAGGAACTTATAAAGATGAACTTCATTTCGTTGTTTTTCAGGTAAACAATTTTGTATGTCTTTTGGATGATTCGAAACGATTTGACGGTTTCGAAATTTTTATGTTAATTTGTGTATTGTTTCCTCTTATTCTTCGAATCATCGAATACGATCTTCAGAGAAAAAGTTTAAAGATGAATATGATAGTAATATAAAATAAAAATAAATCACATCATCACAATTAAAATAGTGTTTCCTTTAAGTTGTCCCGTGATATTATATCAGACAAAAAAAAAAGACAATTTCTGCAACAACACTTTCATTATAGTAATTTGTTTCAACTCTGATAGCGACAAAATACATTTCCCTTCAATGAAACATCACAGTCCTTTTGAAACTTTGATGTGACCGGTTTCTTCAACAAAATGTGCCTTAACTAATTAAAGGTGTCTATTTTAATTTGTGATAAAACGTATGGAAGAAAACGTACAATGACAGTGGCAGAGTTCTTCATAACGTCCGTATAAAATGTCCAATACAAACTTTTATGACACTAGTTCGCTAAGATATGACGCTTTTCCATCTTAATTAAAGCAGAAAAGACTCCACGACATTGTCATTGTCGTTGTTTGATACGCGGATTGTGTTATTAGCGTCAAGCGTTTTCTGTTGAGAGATAGCTATCTGTAATTAAAACTCGGCTTAGCGGTAATGAAGGTAATTATTTCGTGCTTCTTTTGTAGAGTTGATATAGGTGTGATAACACCATATGTGACAATGACGTTCTGTCATTTAAGAAATTATTGGTGAAATTTTATTATTTAATGATCTTTTTTAACATTTCTAGTGATCGCAACATGTAATGTTATTAGCTTGGTGAGTTGTATTTTTTTCTCCAGAATATCCAAACATAATGAAATCAAATGAAAAGAATGTTCATAAAAAACAAATTTTAATATTTTGAAAGATTTTTTTCACGCGGAAAAAATATTATACTAATGCAAATTATAGTAATATAGAAATCACCAAAAATACCTTTATTTTTGTGGTAATTTTTAATTTGAACACTTTAATATTAAACTGTCATTGAATTATTTGGTCAATATAAAGTCGTTTATTTTAAATGTTGTCATCTACACACGTTATAAAATTGAAAAAAAAAACAGAAAAATCAGCAAACATATCCAGAACTACTGTGCTAATTTAAATGGCTTTTTAAAATTACTAAAGATTGATATTAAACAACTTCGAAACTACAAATAATATTCTATTATACAAATAATGATCAGGGGTCTATAGATACTTCTATGCTTAGACCATTTATAGAGTCTTTTAAAGAAACATAAAATGCAAAATGCTATTATTATAACGTTCTTAAACTCCTCTTATAACGTACAGACAAATATTCGAAATATTTTCCCGTAGAAACAATAGTTATCAAGGTATGAAAACGAGAATGTGATGAAATTCTAGAACATGAGTACGTATGTCATGACTTACGCACTATTTTTTTATTCTATAATATTATCACATTTACTACCTTGGACGTCTGATCGTCGAGCAAATTATGTGTTACATATTTCTACATATTTCAGGTATTTCCATTGATTTATTACTCTAGCAGTTTAGTTATGTTTCCCATAGAGTCGTAAATCCATGGCGAGCAGATGGTATTGCAGGAAGGGAAGATGGTTAACTACTTTTAATGATATAAGGAGCTGTGTTTAATTAGCAATATGACTCTCAAGCTGAGGCAAATTTAATATTAAGATTTAAGACATATTAGTTGGCAAAGGATAGTTACGGTCACCAGAGATACAAAGCTACTAGAAATAAACAGGAGAAATTGTAACTAACAAACAAGCTTACTCTTTTAAGAAGTGCTCTTTACTCTTTAAGAAGAAGTTTACTATATTATTGGCGCTACAGTATAAGGCATATGATTAAATTTAAGTGAAAAGCTGTAAGCTTGTCCACAATTTTGACTACTTATTTTTTAACCAATGTTATATACTAATAACCATGGATGAAATAGTTTCGGGATGAATGAATTCGTTTGATGTAGAGAGTTCTTCTCTTTAGGCTCTCTAGTTTGATAAAATAGTTCGACTGAGTGTGCTCACACTCAGTCGAAGCCATGAATACCCCAAGAAACTTATTTTGGAAAAAAAGCTTGTCAGCAAAATTCAGAGGCAGTAAAAGATTTTTTACGAAAAACCGAAACCAATAAAGGTGGCGGAATCCTTAAACGTTCTTGGCAGGCGAAGCTTCTAGGTGCGGTTTTTATACCGGAAGAGACAAGAAGTGATTGATTGTTACTTTTTAGTTCTCCTTTCTTTCCGTAGGATATTTTTGTTTTAATTTTAGTGGTTCGTTACGCTTGTGTTTTAAACTTAGTTCGTTGTTCATGCGTAGTAAATCTGTGTGGGTTCGGCACTGTAACTTATAATGTCCATATAAAATGGAGAACAGCCAAAATCAAACAACACTAACGCGAAACGGTTGAACGTGAAATTTTCATTAACACGAGTTGAAAGTATTTCTTTGAACTATAAAGCTCTGCTCTCGACTAACATCAGTTAAATAATAATTTAAACTTATTCACCATCAAACGAACAATTTCCTAGGTAAAAAAAAGCTTTGTAAAAAATGAGAAATTCGTTGAAGTAAGAAATGAACCATTTGAATGTTTCAAGTTCGTTATAAACAGGTTCTTAAATACAATTACGTAAAATTACAGCTCATTTTACATAACTGTGCTGCAATGTTTGTTTTACGGCAAACTAATGTTTCACACCTTACAAGAGTTACAAGAACAACTTACTCCAATAGCTTTAAACAAAGAAGAAGGGTGCATCCAATCACTGCCAGTGAATCGAATGTTTTCGCCAGTACCACACAATAAACTTTTGCATTTTTTATGTAAATTCACAGCACAGGATGATGGCGGCGCTTTCACCATCACACTGGGATGGTAAATATTTTTTTTTATAGTGCGTAATCATTTATTTTTGAGTTTATTTTAGAGTGCATATTGCTTTGGGAATTTTTTTAACTAAGTTTTTTGTACTAAAAAGAAGTTGAAATAGTTATTTTGAAATTGAATAAAAAAGGAAATTTGACTAAAACCTTTGTTTTTAATAAATTATTTGCAATAATATCATCGGATAATTAACTTTCTCTATTTTATAGTAAAATTAACGTTTCTTGTTTTCTATTCATTTTAAAGCTAACTTTCTATTTCCTTTAAATACTATGGTTTAAGGGCATCCTTAACTACTCTTAAAGCTGGGAGCCGAATCGTAAACTTTCCGAAATCGCTTTATTTGATGGGAAAACTGCCCTGCAGCTCGTTCAAAGTGGCAGTCACAGTTTTATTGCTGATTGGAAGTGTGATGCCACCCAGAATAGAAAATTTTAACGATAATAAATCAATCGGAAATGCTTTATCATTGCAAGGAGTTTTAATCAAACCTTTTGCATGGTAGCATTTGCAGAATGAAAAACTAATATCACAAATAGGGTACGATCAACTTCCTAATGTTGACTCGATGTAGAGTGTTTCACGTCTTCAGTGGCAACAGTTTGGCAGGAATAAAAAGCAGGTCTCGATTGGTGCCCTGTGTTCACGTGGCATCTAATCAATGGAGTTGATGACCTTACCATGTAATACCACCAATCACCGAAAACACCACTGAAATCCAAGAATGAAAGCAGGAAGGATAATACGTAACTTTAAATGTGAGAATAGAAATATGTTATTTTGTGCTATGACTTAATTTTTTATTGTTTTGGTTACGAGTTTTTTTTTTTAAATTGAATCAAACTTAGAAAATATGATTCACTTTTTGGGTTTGTTTATTAAGTATTTGAGCATGGCGTGTAATTCTATAAAATTTTAAATGATAAACTAAGAGTTGATAACAAATGCATTCATTATGCACTGTTAAAAATTTTGTGCTTGGTTTCACCATGATATTGGTTCCTAGTAGCTGCAACGGCTGAATGGTGAAACGTTCCACCATATTTTTGGTATTCGGTTGAACCATTTCTCAGGTTTTTGTTTCCAAATCCGGAAAAATGGTTCAACCAAACACCGAAAAAAAGGTGAAACATTTCACCATTCAGCCGTTGCAGCTACTAGGAACCAATATCATGGTGAAACCAACCAATATCATGGTGAAACCTAGCACCAAATTTTTAACAGTGTGGACACTTGAGTATTTTTACCTTGAAATAGTACTTTGAATGGAATAAAGTTCTAAATTGAGTTTTTTTCACCACTTCAACTAATTTGTTAAGAAACGGTTTAATTATCTTACCATACGTAATCGTAAAACTTTATAACGTAAATATTCCATAATTAACATACAAAAACACAATCGTAACGGCTTCTTTTCAAGCCAAACTTTATTCTTTTCAACAAACTCTCAAATGACTTTCTTTAAACTACTTCTCCGGTTATCGCGCTTCTTAAAAACTTCACAAAGTATGCCATCTATAGAATCGTACATATCATTTATAGGTTGATACAAGTGCTTCTTAGGACAATTGCGTATTTTACCTGAAATAGCTTGAATGGATAAGTTCTAAATGGTTTTTTCACCACTCACTAATTGTAAACGGTTATACTTACCAACGTAATCGTAAAACTTATACGTTATTTCATAAACATACAAACAATCGTAGCGTTCTTCAGCAACTTTTCTTCACAACTTCATGATTTCTTAAACTAATTCTGCGCGTTATGCCTCTCTAACTCATCCAAGTATGCAAACTATAGAAATTCGTACATTTCATATCAAAGTTGATAAAATGCTCTTAGGACACTTGCGTATTTTTACCTTGAAATGGTACTTTGAATGGAATAAAGTTCTAAATTGAGTTTTTTTCACCACTTCAACTAATTTGTTTAGAAATGGTTTAATTACCTTACTATATAAGAATTTTTTTACATTATCTGAATAATATTTAATATAAATATTTTACTATAAAAAACAATGGCGTTAGTTTTGTTTCTTCTTATTTAATTTAGAAAATAGTTGCATAACTTTTATGAAACCATCATTGTCTGAAGTATGGTACAATTCCGATAAACTTTGATATATTTTGATTCAAATTTGGCTTAAATGCTCCGTAATGATATATAGAGCTTAAAAAATTATATCCTCTCAAAAGTCAACTAAAATAAATTACAATATTTATTCATATTTGAAACCGGTCAATGACACAATGCAAATAGTGGACCCAAAAAGTAAACAACACGATCACCAATTGCATAGTTTCGCCAGAAAATCGGATTATAATTGGTATTGTAGCTCCAGCCCGATGCAAATACCTCTATTCATATTCCAGAAATAAAGATAATCTTCTCGTGGGGTCTTCTTTGATATTGGACACACCCGATATGGCCAATTACGTGCAGAAGGTATTGTGCTAAAATTGCTCACATAGATGAACTTTGTACGCCAACCTGTTCAGTGATTCCGCCATCGCTATAAGATTAGCTTGATCGTAGAGGTGTGATTTTTATGTTAGTGTAAGGAAGTAGTTATATAACATTTCTGTAGAATTATAAAAGCGCATTGAATGATAAATAATCATTTAATTTCATATATTGTTTTATTGCTAAAGCAGACTTCTTTTTCAGAACTTTCATCACTATTTTGAATTAATATGAACTTAGTATGAAGTTATATAATTTTATTGTGCTTAAAATTTAATATTTTAAATAAAATCAAGTAATGTCGAGCACTAATTAAAATCATATTTTCATACATTGGTACAAAAAAATTAGTGGAAGATTAGTGAAGCTTCCTCCGTTTTGCGGTGTAACAGTACGGCAAATTTGTTTACAATGTATGACCCTGTTTCTCCTCTACGCAGTTTTCAATTTTGTTAAATTTATAGAATGTTTTTGGAGACTGTATGTAATATCAATTTCCGGTCAATAGTTATTATTTAACTGCATTTTTTTACTCTGTAAGTGGCATGTTTACATTGTAAAAACTCCTTAATTAGGTATCAATATGAAATTAAAATCCTTTTCCTATATAAATTTATATAAATTGAAGTGTTGTTAAGTGTAAGACCTAAATCGAAGATTGTTTTCTTCAAATTTCTTAGTGCTGTCCATGTTAAAGAACATCCATACGAGAACAGAAAAGTAGATTTTGTAACATCCTAAACCCAGCCCATTAGGGCATCCAGCATATTATTCTAAAAAATTTTGTTTCGGATCCCGAGGCTCAAATAAATATCAACAAAATAATGGCGATTTTGTATAAACACTTAATGGAACCGACTGAGCAATTAACTCTATAGGTTCCATCCTCGCGACCTACCCACTTAATTACGAGTTAGTTTCCAAGGCGTGGCAACACCTTCCGCCTCTTTAAGGAAAAAATGAACGGATTCATAAATATACTGCTGTGGGACGGACGACAGCATTTCATCAAAGCTTTAATCTACAGAATATTGGATACGGTGCCTCTGAGGCAGAATAGGTTAAGTCCTTCTTTGCCATTTTCTCAGAAGACCATGAAAACTGAAGCAGTTCCCGTTGCTTGCCTATTTAAAGCTAACATTTCAATTGGACTGCACAAACTCATTGATAACAATGCGAACGTACGCTTTGGTGAGCTGATGCAGAATGAAATACTGCACTCAAAACTTTAAAAAACTAAAAAAAGTCATTTTTGGAGTTATCCCTGGATGTGTTATAAAAGGTTTCTTGAACAATAACGGCAATTCTGTTGTTATTTTTTATTGTATTAATTTATATAGAACAGCGTTGATCGATTATGAATTTCGTAAGCGGAAACTGAAATGTGGACTTAGTGGCTTGGTTCAAGGTACCGATATGATTTATCAGTGTTATGGACCGATGCACATAAATTGTTTTTTTTTTACAAAGGAAATATCTAATGAAATTCAAGTAGGTTTGATGCATGTTGGTAGCATAGTTCATATTCAATAAGTACAAAGGGATAATCATAAATATCATAGTGAGTGGGACGGACGACAGCGTTTCATCAAAGCTTTAATCAATAACTACAACATAAGATGTGATAAGAATCAGATAAGGCTGTGCTCCTTTAAGGCTAACTTCATGTTGAAGAACATTTCGACAGAAGAGCTGAAACGGGCTCAGCAGATCTTGGTCCACTAAAAGTCACCGAAATTTCGATAGAATATCAATGTGGCTTAGTATATCTGATTGATGAGAATTTTTTGGCTTCAGAAACCATTTTGCATGATACACAGGAAAATAAATTTAAGTTTAAATAGAAGTTTAAATTCATTTTCTTTGTTAACTCCCATTGATGACTCAGAAAATATACCATGCGAAAATAAGCTTTCTGGGTTTAAGTTTACCTACGTAAACAAATTATAAGACAAACAAATACTTAGTATCGAACAATTTCAATCAATTAATTACAAGTAAAGCAAAAAAATATTGTATGGACAATTTCACAAATGGATGGTTCAATTGGTTAAAATGTGCTATGTAGCTAAAAAAAGAGCATCCCAAAATTTTATACCCTTTAAAAAAATACTTGTTTAATAAATACGATCATGTTTTACAGAAGATTGTCTGATGCTACATAGGCACATTTTAAGCAATTGCAGTATTGCACTTATAACGATTAAAGTAATATTTCCAAGTTAACTGAATAGGAACAGCGTTTCATTATAAAATACAATCGATATTTTTTTTTAAAGAAGGCAAATTTAAGCTTGTTGACTATGCCTATGATTCTATTTTACATTTCTATACAAATAAAAAAAACGTTGATATAAAAAATGAAGTTAGTAACGAAAGTAATTGTAAGAGAAATCTTAAGATTTTAGAATTTATGTTCTTTTTATGTGACCAAAAAGCAAAGATACTTCCTTTAAAAAATTAAAATTCTGACAGTTAATTACTTTCACTTTGATTAATTAAGTAAAAATCATGTTGTATTATATTTATTAAATGTTAAGATAAGAAATTCAAAAGAAAAATAACAAAAAATAATAAAAAAGAATACTTCCCATGATTTACAAATTACATTTGACAAAAAAGTCTAAATTCTAAAAGTTATTGTTTTAGAAACAGCGGATGTGACACGCATGACATGTCAAATTATGACACTCTGAATGGCCAGTTGAAACGGATACATATTCATAAAAGGAAATTAGTTACATTTCATTCTGCATTTGTACTCTTTTTTATTCTCCGTGTCTTCTAAATGATTTGTAAAGAATGGAGGAAAGAAGACGTGACTGACATTATAGTGTATAATTTGAATTGATTTAATGTTATAAATTGGAAGAGTTTTCTTACTTTTAATTTCAATGTCGCCAAAAATTATTGATGTGCTTAACAAATGAGTTTTAGTTAGTGAGTTTGGAGAGTTTTCGATTGAACCATTGTGTGATAAATATATCCAACAGTAAAAAATGAAAATAAATGAACATATTTTGAGTACTACTATGTTTTAAAGAATTAAATGTATACCTGTGCGGAAACTTTGATTTTATGCTTTCAAAGTCTCATTTTTTAAATTTTTTAATCGTAAAAAAAGTTCATTTTGACGCTCTTTTCTTCGCGAGGCCACGTGACTTTCCACGATACGTATACTCTTCGACACAAACTTACCACAATTCTAAAAAAGGTTTACTTTTTCATGACATTAGTTCGTCAAAAGTGACGAAATTTTCGTAAAATTCGGTCATTCACTTCTGAGATTTTTACATTTTCGAAAAGTAAATATAACAGAACATTGATAAAAGAACCGCTTAAAATAAATTATGCATGGAAATTTTAACACACAAAAGGTCCCAAATATGATTTAAAAGTGTTGTTACTGTTTTAAAATATTAAAAACTTTAAAATTAGTTTTGCTGAATAATTGGAAAAATTAAAATTTGAAGATTCAAGCGTTTTTTATTGAATGCTTTAGTCTCTTATTAACACATTTATTTGCTTAATTATTCTATTTTAACTGAAATAATTACCCTGTATTATAATTCTCAATGTGTTTGCATTTACAAACACTCGAAACATATGCTATTTCTTTAAGCGCTGCAAAATAATTACATGGGTAAGGTGAAAAATGTAGCATATCTACTAAGCACTTATTTATTATACATTTAACTTATTTCTTTATTCAATTAACTTTTGAACTTCTTGGTTGCTTTTCCCATAACTTATCACAAAGCTCTAATCTTTCTAAGCAATTTGCGCAAAAATTATACGGAGTTGGCTTCACAAGATAAGAAAAAAAATCGATTAATACATTAGGTTTCTTCGGAATTAGTATCCTTCGAAGACACCTGACCAACGACAAAAAATAATTAATTATCCTTACAAACTATTTACACACCGAATTATAAACTCATAAATTTTACCATGACATTTTGTCCTATTTGGAATTAGTTTCAGCCGAGCTGTCACGGAAAAAATTAATCCATTCCGTGCCCATTTATCAACTGATAGTAATGAGGACCCAAAGTGTTGCTTACCGAAAAACAATAAATCGAGAAATAACAAAACTATAAATAAAAGTACTTTGGGAGAGTAGTAGTGAATGAAATATTCCAAGAAAGAACAGTCGTTAATGTATTCTTTTGTCTTTACCATCTGAAGTGAAGTAATAAAATATCTTCTCTTAAATAAATTAATGTGGGTTTAAATTAGTAAATGCTGATTCCACTGTCTGATTCAATAGTGATAGTTTGTTTGTTCTGAAGAAATTAACTTCGCAATAGAGCTATATAATAGACTCGTAGTAGGGATAAACAATATAATTTTCTCTTCACAACATATTTTAAGTTATTTAATAACAAAATAAAGTAGGAAAAGATAAATGTTAAAAGTTTTATATAAAAGTATTGGGTCAGATCAATTTATATTGATGAAATATACTATGCGTTATTTAAAAGATTACTTGATGATTGTTAAAATGGAAGTTATACCAATTTATATATGTATGAAATATGGAGTAGAAAATGTAAGAAAATGATTAGGTCCTTAAAAGAAAGATGAATAATGAAAGCGTTACTTTTTTATTGCAACTATAGCATTTTCACATTACAGCAATTAATATCAGACAATGCTTTGAGCGAATATAAATTGAAAACTGTTATTGATTTTTAGTGCATAGAGCCAACTAATTATTTTCAGTTTTTTAGAAGCGAGTGAAGTGGTTATTATTTTCGTTAACTTTAAATTTTAGGATATAATATCTCCTTGTTTTGAGGAAATGTCAAACAATTGTAAGTGCATTTTTATTAATTTTCAAAATGTGTGATAATTTTGTTGTAATGTTGTAAACCATCTTATTAATAGGCGTAATGTGGTGTTGGTGAGACTAATCCCCACCTAGTTGGACTAACGTATGCTCCGCTAAGGTCTGCAGTCGAAGGTGCCAAGTCAGACTGTAGGTTCTTACATCAGCCAAGGTGCTCCACGTCTTTGGATCAAACAGAAGCTGTAAAATTTTCCCCTTTACCATGAGGCGTAATGTAAACTTGTTCAATGCTGAAATTGCCCGCCGATTTTCGTCCATAAAATTCCACAGTCGGATTAGTTTTTAAGTGATCAGACAAATTTATGTTTCAAGTTTCAAACGACTTGTAACATTACAGCACTGTTTGGAAGCACAAATAAATTGTTCTAAGGTAGGAGTGAATTTATGGATGTGTATATTATATCACTTGTCGTCTAAACGTTAAGAGCGATCAATTAAAATTTGAAAATTGAATACCGGTTGTGGCGCCGGCTCTGTTGCGAACAGTTATTACTATGAAAAATCGTATATATTGTGAATTGCGGATCCTGTTATTTATAGAAGGTGCGAATTATAGGTTGGTTTTAATTACATGAATTATGACGTTAAAAATGGCAACAGTAACTGTCTGCCCACTAGTGATTGGTTGTTTAAATATACTTTACATACGAAAGGGAACGTGTTGGGATGAGAGTGTTTGCCCTTCCTGACCTTGGTAAAGCTAGAGAAGCCGAGTGCATGCATAATGCTGCATAGTGATAAAAATTAATAACTTGTACGTCAAATAAATAACTAGACTCAACGTGCATGTTTCAGATGTAAGACTTTAGGTAAGAATAGAATATGTATTGGAAGAAGTCAAAGGTGGCCAGATAAGTGTCCAAATCACGTTGTAGGGGCGATGTGGAGGTTTTTTGTTGTAAAAAGGGAAAATTTGTCTAATTCTTAACAATGCTTTTGCTTTTCAATTATTAATAATTGGCTTTAATTTTTTTTATTAAAATATTATGTATCGAGAATACATATTGAGAACCTATAACTAAATAGCTTTAAATTTTTTTCCTACTTATTTCAGTGCACACAAGCGTCAGCGCCAAGTTACCAAAAGTAGCACCTTTTCGCTCATTCAGTAATGCATCGCTGCGAAGAATTTCAAAAACTAATTTTATTTTAGGCGTATATTTCAGTTATAAAAGCTTATACATGTCTTCTCAACGATTCAAAATTTGATTTGGAAACGTGTTTAATTATGTTGTAGTTGAAAACTGAATGTGATCTTATTTACATAAGTTTCTGTCAGTATATTCATGTTCGCTATCCTGTAAATACTGATACCGGCTTCATTTTTTAATTTTCATAATTTTTATATATCGTTATATTTGATTTTAACATTTCTAGCCAGTAATTACTAATTTCTAATTTAGTTTCCAATTGTTTTCTTTTGTCCGTTGCTAATATCATACAGAAAATACTCTCATGGTAATACTCTCTACATATACTCTCATGGGCACACTTAAAAAGTAAGGAATTAAAAATGTTAATGTTTAATTTAAATAATTACTTTTCTAATATCTATCATTGCTTAACAAACTTCAATTTTGAGAATAAACTCTTAGGAAGGATCTATACCGAGTGAAACCAATTCAATAAGTAATTGTATGTCAGAAATGTCACTAACCGTTATTTGGTTAAATACTCATTCAAAGAGTATTTTCGGTTATACATTATTAAACACGGTGTCCCGCCTTCAATTGTTGGATGTCTTTGTGTACAAAATAAAAATTCTAGTAGTTGTTGAGTTCAGTTCTCACGTACAGCAATCGAATCCAGGAATATATATCATTGTTAACAAGAATCGTGAGAAGCAGTTTAAACAATGGGAGGTCACGGGGCTGCTTTTGAGCACCCGCCGTGCCACAGCTCAAATAAATATTCCGAGGCAAAACATATCTTAAAGATGTAAAACTTAGTTTTATTTTACTTGTTTTTTTATTACACAAAATTATTTTTTAAAAAATCATGCAAAAAAATATTTTTTTATTCAACAATTCTACCATTATTTATTATTTAATGCCTTACAAAAGTGGATTTACATAAATGTAATTTCATCTTTTCAATCGAAATTAAAAAGGGCAAAAATTATTGTTTGATATTTTAATGATTTTCAAGTCCGGCTAAAAATAAGAATCACAATTCTTTCACAATTATCAGTGACACGAACGCTAGATATTCTCATTATACTTAATTTAATTTTTGTCACACTTGTCGGAGATATTGGTAGCTTGGGCAACAGTCAAGACTTCAGCGAAAAGAAAGCTTGTTCGGAATGTGAAAAGTGTGAAGAACGTTGAGGTGGAACAAAACAACACCTTTCACTGTTTTGCCGTTATACACCGTAAAACAATTTTGGTGGTGCTTGGTTTCTCCAACAATGGTTCCTAGTAGCTGCAACGACTGCGTGGTAAAAATGTTTCACCATATTTTCAGTATTCGGTTGAACCATTGTCCAAGTATTAGAAACGAAAACCTGATAAATGGTTCAACCAAATACCAAAAATTTGGTGAAGCATTTCACCACGCAGCCGTTGCATCTACTATTAACCATATTTTTAGAGAAACAAAAGCCAAATTTTTAACAGTTTAAACGTAATGTGGAAGCCAAAAGATGTTGTTATAGTGTGGCTTCTGGAAGAACCACGGTTCCTTAAAAGAAACGTATATTTCACATCTAGTTACTCCACGGATTGACCCCTTCAATAACCCGTGAACGGAAGCGGCTTCATTTGGAATGGGGTTTTGGTATTGGTTGTCTTGTTAGAACTGATTTATATGTTTCATATTTGAAATATGATGGATGCCAAAAGACGTCATATGGTTAACCGAAAAATTCGCATAAATTGTGATCGTTTTATTAATTCGTTAATCGTTTAGATTGACAGTTGTATGGGAAGAGTTAAGTTATGTTTATCATTAATAAGTTCTTATGCAGCGATTTGAAGTGTTTGCATTTTTATTTGTCAAAATGTTATGTGGGAAATAGCTAGTAAATAGAGATATAGCGGTTACAGAATTATGTTGATAACGTGTAATTTGCCATGAGTTGAGCTGAAAACCATACGAAAGTTTAACTTTACTGTGTGGTTTTTTTTGTAAAGCAAAAATAGACCTAGAAGTTTCAAAGGCATTTCTTAATTGGTGGGAAATGCATTTTTTTCCTACCAGAGCATCGTTTACATTCCAAACATTGAATATTTCCTCCCAAATAATCAGGTTTTCAAAAAAACTTATCTTTCTACCGTCTAAATACAAACTTAAAAAGTGTTTTCTTGTGCTGATATATATTTTAATGTACGCAACGCATTACCGTGTATTTAAGAGGTAGGGTTTGAGTGTAAACAAGCTATATCATCCTCCTGTCACATTGAATCAAATTGGGAGATACGACAGAAGCGTAATCTTTGGCCTCCATAGAAGTGAGTGCCGAGGGATTCAAAAGTTATTTTTGTTCAACAATTAGATTGTGTTCTTGTCGCTTTTCTAATTTATGAGGCTTTCCAATGCATGATTCTTCATGATGCTTTTATATTTTTTAAATTCTCTACTTAACTAGTATTCACTGCTTTACCTTTTCTTCTGGGATACTTTGTATATAGTGATATATCTTCTTTTTGACTCACACAAGAATTTGGTACTCATTAATAATGCATGCAAGAAAATATTACGTTATTAAAATACAAAATATTTAAACAACATTATTTAATGAATATTATTAAATGAAATAAAACATTGTTTTAGAAATCAAAATTTGTAGAGCACTTATTCATTGAATTATTAAAGGAATGCTATTTAATTGCGTCCTGTTGATTCTTTTTCATTAAGAGGAATAAACCCATAGACCTGACGCATTGTTTTTGAAATCACAATATTCCCCCCAGTATTGCTTCAAATTTTATGCATTTTCCGCGAAGCATAAAAATGTAGTACTTTTTCATTTCTTGGACGCAAGTCTCGCCAAACGGAATCTTTGGGGACAAACGAAATTTTTTGGCGACAAAACGCAGTATGCACAGTTAAGTATGACATTGGAAATATTCCGTTTGGCGGCTAGCGGCGGTTGTTAATATTTGACAACTTTATAGCTTGTACTGAAAATATGAATAACAAAAAAAAAAGTTTAAATGAATATATCATCGGACTATTTATTGTTAATAACGGATGTCATAGTTCACTTCCAGATGGCGAAACTATTTTTTTAAAAGATAAGAAAGCAATTATTTGACTGATATTGTAATCGAAAAGGATGTATTATTGCTATAAAACTGACAATCCAAAAAAAACCGGGGCCAGTGTAAGACTTTATTATGTCTTTAACATCCTCTGCGAAGCACCGCATCTTCCCACCCTAGCATCTCCCCATCCGTTAAAACGTCTTGTTATCTCCAACAGTCTGTGTCGCAAAAACGCGCGTCTCATTAAAGACACCAAAAGACGTCGAATAGATGGAACAAAAAAAGACCCCTCTTTAAGTTCTAAAATAGCCTCGCGTTAAATATGGGGTCATTCGCTGCTGCAAAAAAATAAGGCTTAAAAACTTAATGACGAGTCCGCTTTCCCTAACCAAGGAAGGTGATTCGCTTGTAGGTAACATTGGGGAGAATTTGCCAAAGAAAATAATATCTGGGTAGCTTTTGGTGTTTGTCATCGCTTCTGGCTTCTTGAGAATGGATTGAGAAAAAGTTTGGTATTTTTTACTTGTTGGTTTGAAGGAATGGGGAGAAACATACGTGGAATAATATGTTTTTTTTTAAAAGTCAGATTCATATAGGGAATTAGCCATTTGTTCTAGAATTATACTTCTGAAACATGCAATGGATTCAGATTGTTTTACGAATAATTTTATTTTAACTATTTTTATCCTCGTGATTATTATAATATACACATAAGAACAAAAATTGTGTCCAACTGAGATGAAAGTAAATGGGCTAAAAAAATCTTTGCTTTTTTGAGATTGCAATTTCAATTTTTAAACTTTTTAAAGTATTTTTTTATTAATATGATTTAAGTAAATTTTGTTTAATAAGGTTTTAAGGAGTTTTGCCCAATATGTGTTTAAATAATTTTATTCAATATTTTTCTGTAACAAATTAATTGAAAAATTTAGTTAAACATTAGTTTTTTTAAGAATTAACGAAATTTTAGACATAGTAAGAACTATTATTGCGTATTGTTATAAAAACGACAATTCCTAGATAGTGACATTCTTTACCCATCACCGGGTTAAATATGTATGCTTTATTTATTCTTACAGCTAAAATTATGCTGCCCTTACCATTTTGAAAAATTCAGTATTTTTATTACTTATAAAATTTACATTAAAGGACAGTACCAAGAAAACACTACTCCCTAAATACTTTCTCATCATCAGTGACGACTCCTGTAACTTTTCTTTCACGGTTTCAGACAAGGTGTGAAAACGGCTTTCTGCATTTTGCTGTCATTTTAACCTATGAAGTGGGAAGTCGGGATAATCGTCTGGTGAGAGAGAAAAAAGGGTTTATCAGTCACAGAACGTTGAAATGTTTGTAAAGACGTGGGTGAATCAGTCACAACGGTTAAAACACTGTATGCAGGTGCAATGAGTGATAAAGATGGATTTGTGTTTGTACAGGAGGAAGTTTAGGAATTAAAAAATAGTATTAGTGATTCCTTAGACTAAAAGATAAAAATTAGAAGGCTGATTTTTTAATGTAAATTTTAATGCACTAATATTTCATAATGTTGTTAAAAAATATCGATAATAACAAAGTATTTCGAAGAAAATATCCTATACTTTTATTAAAAATTCTGAGTTTAAAATGTGATGTATTTCTTAAAAAATTAGCTCAAGAAAATTCTATTTTTATATATCTTTAATAAAGATAAATATTTTAAGGGACGAAGTTATTGAGTTTATTTTTTTTAATTAAAATTGAATTTGTGTTTGAATACTGAAATTAATCTTACTATAAAATTGCTTTATTTAAAAAAATATGCTGTCAAAACTATATTTCGTTTCTTTTACGATCACTGGCTTATTAAACACTTCAATAAGAATCTGTACATGACGATGTTTCAAATATATGACTCTATAATAAATATCTAAACATGAAATAGAGTACGTATACTTATAACACATCTTGAAATCGGATAATATTTCTGTGCATGCATAGTTAATGTCTTTTGACACAAACATAATTTTTCCTAAGCATTAATCCAGCTGCATTAACTTGCCTAATTAAATAACAGAAATGATAAAACGTTTTTAAATAAACACTACTATCAATAGTACCATTCTAAGCGTTATCTTTTTGGAAGAGTATAAGTAATAAATCATAATCTATTGTCTAACTAATTTGATTCTCTAGCCACAGATGCCATTCACAAACTACAAACTATTTTTTTTTAATTTTATCATAAAGATAAAAATTAAAAGTTACATACCCCACCTTGTTTCGAAAAGCAATGGGGCATCCGTTGGTGCTATAAGATTCCAACTAACACATATTTGAGGGGGAAATATCACCAAAATGTGGTCTTGTTGCTTAACTCTATGAGTTCTTAGTAAAAATTTTTCTCCAAAGCAAAATTTTTTACCGATAATTTTCACCGTTGAAAAATTAAATATAAAAAATAATTAATAAAAACTGTATTTAATTTCTTAAAAGTACAAAATATTTGCAATTTTAATACATTAAATAAAGTTTTATTAATTATTTTGTGATATTTAATTTTCTCTATATAAATTCTTCATTTAAACTATTTGTACTGTTGACCTATTTAAAGTACAAATAGGTCTGCAGATTGCAAATCAAATGACTGATACAAAGTTAAACAGGGGTATATGATTGTGTACTCAAGGACTCATAGGGTTAAAATGTACCAAAAATGTTTAGGAACAAATTGTTATTGGTATAAAATTTCTTATATTTGTTATGATAAGTACACGCACTATGTCGTCTAACTTTACCTGTACTAAAATTTGCCTTAGTTACACCTTTGTTAATCAAACCCAGCAATGCACCTTTACTATCTTCGCAGTTAAATGACTTCTACGAACATTATTTGAGATGCGAGTTTGCAGGAAGTAAGTGACACACACTATGAAGAATGACTTTATAATTGGATAGCTTTTACATCTGTTACGGTGTGCAGCTAATTTCGTCCTACCTTCTCCTTGTATTTCGCACATTTTCAGAATTTTTTCCTGGTGTATTCGATGTTTGTCGTTAAGGCATTCTTTCAGTTTTTTTAGATGTATCACTGTTATTTTTTTCTTCTTTATATTTTTCTGCGTTTTTTTGTATGTTTACTGCAGTATTGTTTTGTTAAAGTTTTTTAAATTTTTGTTACCTTATTTTTTATTTGGTACACCTTACCGTTGCCAAGTTTTGAGTTTGTTACGAAAAGATACGAAAGAGATAATTTCGGTTACTTACTTCATGAGTTTATATAGGTATTTAATAGGTTGTCTATTTTTCAATGATATAGTAGGGAAAAAAAATCTAACCCATATAGTTATAAATTTTAAACAAAAAGTGTTAAAATTACCTTTAAATAATTCATATTTTATTTTTATGATTGTTAACATGTCTATTCAAAGATATGTATGTTTTTGAAACAAAAAGATGAATTTAATGAATTGTACTTACAAAATTTTCTTAAAATAGCGTTAACACCAAAATAAAACATCCAGTTTTCTTTCTCCTTATAATATAATGTTTAAAAAACTAAACATATAAAGATATTTCACATCATCAAATTAAAATTAGATTTTATAACCAAAAAAAAAAGTAAAATATTTTTGCACAAAAAATCAGTATGTCTTTTCAATACTTTATTTTAGCGACACTTCAATATTTGTTTGGATTAAAGTTATACTCAATCATGTTGCATCCAAATATTCTACAATTTATCCAAAAAGTAACCAAGTAATGTCAAAATAAAAATTTTAATTGAATTCTTTAGCTTTACTCAAAAGTTTTTTGAGCGAAAAGTCTCGTTTTACAATGTAAGGGATTTTTTTTTAAATGTCGAGTTTTTTTTACCCTTTCATTATTAATATGCATTCAAATGAACTTATATTTTTCCTGTTTAACATATATTTAAATCTACACGAAGTTCGCTAAAATCGGAAAAAAAATTGGATATTTGGTTGATGTTTGAAATTAAAAATTAGTATAATAAAATGCAATTTAAAGTACCTCAGTAATTTCTATTTGAAATATAGAATTCCACAATAATAAAATTTGGAATGTTTGTTGGATACAAAGAAGCTTGTCTACTTCTGTAGTTATCCAAAACCGATCACCACCTTTGCGGTTCAAATCCGGTTCGTTGAACGTTCTATAGTCCCGAATTACGCCTTGTTTTAATGACTGAATAACTATTCCCGCTTTTAGTCCTCAATCGGTTTTTCGTGACGATTTTGCCGCCAAAACTGTTTTCGATATTAACTTCCGTCAAACCATTTACTGTATTAATTTGGCGTCGTTATTTTTACTTGGGATTTCCCAACGACCAACTTTTACCATTTCGGTAAAAGGTTAAAGTGTCGTTTGCTGCGGGATTGTGACTTGACTGAAAGACGTAAAAGTGCAACGTAGGGCGTGAGTGCGAATATTTTAGTGCTATCGATGTTCTTTTTATAAAGTAGTTAAACTTAGTTAGTGTACTTAGTTATTTAATTATTTTTGAAGCAAAATTCTCTAAATGGTTATAAATATTTTCGATTACAGCACCAATCTGATATTTATATTTTTCCTCGCATCGGGGTAAAAAAATAGAAATAATAAATTAATTAGGTTGTTTCAGGAAACGAAATTCTTTCAAGCTTTCATTCTTGCATTTCCTACCATCGGTTCTCCAATTAGTCATCTGTTCCCACGTGACAAGGAGTTACTAATCGAGGCTTTAAAAAGAATTTATTTTCATTTAGCATTTCTGTTGCCACTCAAGACCAGAAATTTGTGGTTATTCAATAGATAAAAAGTCCAGCATTCAAGAAGAGTGTTTGAAATAACTTAACGTAACATTTTATGATTTTTTTTATAAGGAATAACCTAATAACAAATTCCATAGAAAATCAAAACATTTACTGTAGCCACGAAAATTTTATTTTGTAAAAGTTTTTATTGAACAGAAAACAATGTTAATAGTAATGTAAAGATGGTTACATGTAAAAATACAAAAAATTAATTATTAACACCTGAAATCTCATAAAGGATTTAAATAACTAGCTTAAAACACACAGTTTGAAAAGCCTTTGGATACCCCATACTCTCTCTCTGTTCAGAAAAGTGATAAAACTTTTTTGTATCTATATATTGTCCTCAAACTAACTACAATTAAAATCCATTCCTAGAAAAACAAGTGCAATGTTTTCGGTACAAATATTTTTATCCGTTTATAAAATATCTATAAGAAACAAATTAGTTGAAAAAAAACTTTTTAGACATTTTTTTCTAAGAAGAGGTGAAAATTCAAAGTTATTATCTTGTTTTTCACATCCTTGAGGTTCACTGGCAATATGAGGGTAACAATGATTATGCACGCAACACGTGTTAATGTACGTCTGCACGAAAGGCTCTAAAAATCCATTTGACCTCAAATTTCCACATACCTTATAGTAAATTCATTGGCCATCATGAATATTTGTTATTTTTTGAAAAATAAATATTAACGTTTTTATTCAAGGAAATTTTTTATTCTGTTTTCAAAATAGCACATTTTCTCAATTTAGAATTTAGTTTACTAATATAAGTTATGCTAGTCTAACGTTCTGTTAGTAGCATAAATATGAAAAAGAAAACTGTTAGTTATTAAAATGTAATTAAATATTAAAATTAAATTTTAATAACTGCTAGTTATTAAAATGTATTTACTGTTACTTATTTAAAATGTAAATATTATTGAGATAACTGGAAGCTTCCAATCAAATTATAATAATTAAAAAAAAATTAGTAAGGCTTTTGTTAAGATACTTTTTGTTACTTTAATGATATTTAGTACATTATAACTAGTAATAAGTAGCACAAGCTAATTAGTTAGTTCATGTACAATCTGATGTTTAGTAAAAAAACTGTTTTAAGAATTTTCATTATTTTTTAATGAAATATTTATTTTCATTCCTATCCGGAGTTAATATATTTAACCATAATGTAAAAAAAGATAGTTAAATAATTTATTTTCCTTTATAAAGACATCCCTTTTTATCAAATGTAGTTAAATAACTAAATCTACATATTAACAAGAAATAGTCGTAAGTAATATTCATGTTCCTTAAGGTAATCAATTAACCATATTTATGATCAAGATATTATTCGAATATATTTAGCTGTGAATGTGATAAAAAAACCTGTTGAATATAACTTATTTTGCTCTAGACAAATTTTAATTCTGGTTAATTTCTAGCATAGTAAGGGGATATTGGGGTGGATTTATTAATATTTTGGTGAGGATTTGTTCATTGTTTAAATTATACTCGAGGATCCACAAGCTTCAGAAAAAATAGGTTTATAGATATTTCTATTCAATTTAAGGTAACTATTAAGACAGCATTCTCGGTGGTAGAAATTAGCATTGTACCAAATGTACAGAAATTTGTATAAAAAGTAAACTCGTGTCTTACACTTGTAAAAGAGCACAGTAGCCGACTTTGGTTAAGCTGTGTTAAAACACGAGTAGAAATAAAAAAAGATAATTTTTTTCTCAATGATCGACGGTTATAGATGAACATTTGTTAAAAGAGCTATTACTTTATAATAAGAGAATTAACTATAACATGCAAAATATCACGAGACACAGCCATATTCGTGCATCGTGATGTTTCGGAATGATTGGGCCCACACGTGACGTTGAAATGCCCTTAAGTTTCGAAGCCAGCCCTAGAGGTTAGAAGAAGAGGGGGATGTTTGGCAAGAAATAAAGTGAAGCCGTCCGAAAGTAACCCTAGTAAGCCCAAACAAAACACTCACTCAACGTTAGTTCAACGTAAAACGTATAATTTTATTCTTATTTAAAAGTAGTTGATCAAAAACCAAAATAATAATGATTGTTTGTGTAGTTGTAGCCTGTAGCAAGATATCTGAATTTACACAAGAGGATATTTATTTAATTCACAGGTAAGAAAATTGCGTTGCAATAATAGTTTTATTAGATAGTCAAAAAGTCGCCAAGTCGATGTAGCAAGCCTATTCAAACTCCACTTCAGAATAGCGCCACATACTTCGCTGATATCATTTGTTTGGGTTTACTGCAAGGCGATCACTGGCTTCACTTGGCAAACCGGTTGTTTTATTGGTTTTCGACCTAAAGCATCTACATCTTCTTCTTAACTCTATGAAGCCAGCAATGGACTAATTGGCCTCGAAGCGCTGCCAACCCAAAATGAAATAATCGAAAAAAAATTACTATCCTTTATCTTAATCGCCATCGGGATTCAAAATGTTCACGCGCCTCCTCTACAAGATAGGTAATGAAAATACCCGGACCGGCTATGGCATCCCTTAACTGTAACCGGGGTGTTCCCGACCCGATATCGTCAAGATAAATGGTCCCCGGTTATCTGCAGTATTCTTTCATTATTTCACCTCCGCGAGTGGCAACACGTTGGCACAACCTCCGCCATTTGTTTCGGGAACATTCGATTGTGTCTCAAGATAAATATCAGCTTTTTCTTTTGTTGCCAAGAAGACCTTACATGATTCTATTCCGTGGTGGTTCTGTTTGATCAAATTTGGGAGATTATTAGATACCCATTCGAATAAAGATTTTTTTTAATGTTCGAGAAGAATAAAGGATACAATTTAGATAACATAATCAAGGAGATGTATCATTTTAATGGGTGTAAACTGTAAAGTTGTGATAGTGATTGAAGCCTGCTCATTTATTGTACTGGAGGAATTATTATTCTTTTTAACAATGCAATACATGATGCACTTGTTGAATGTTTATTTTTTTGCTAATCATTTATATAACAAAGTAATTGCTGGAACTGAATGTCGTTTAACTTTATTTTTTCCATTCCATCCTGTAGCTCAATGGAAAATAGTGTAGTATTTAAATATTCGATACAGATGTCATTGATTTCCATAGATAAGGAGTGGCAAAGTACGTTTTTTTAAATTTAAAAGGGCTATTAAGTTAAAATTACTAACCGATATAAGGCTAAAATTGATGGAGGCACTAACGAATGGGGTTGTTTCATATCGTGGATGGCAACAGCTCCAACAGTTTGTTTTCATTTATTGTCTGGAATTACTTTTGTTTTGGTATTCGAAAATGAGTTTTCTAAGAATACATATTTTACTTATATTTTTTTAAAATCCCAACTTCTTGCTGTGCTGTTGGTTGTTCAAAACATTTGTTAAAGAAAGCTTGTATAGAAAGAAAAATTTCTTTTCATCTATATCGGTCATTTTGAGAGGGAAACCGAAGCAACCAATATTCGCAGTACGGAGAAAAAAATGAAAACAAGAGCGTTACATCATCTGAATTATTCCCATTAAAAGGATTTTTTTTATTTTACAAATAACAATAAACTAACCGAGCAACGGATCCATAAGATAAGATCAAGAACTTGATTAGAGATCGTTCCTTATTTGACAGATACAGTGCTGTATCCAATATGGAATCCCTTGACATGATTGGAAAAGTAGAGGTTAGATATTTTCTATTGAGATCCTTTATTGCATCACTCCACTGCTATTGAATTGCATCAGAATATTGCTTGTATTGGACTTTGTATTGTAAGAATGTTGCATAAAAATGCAATAATATAAACAGCTGTTTCTGTTTGTTATCTATGCAATTTGTAATTTCTTGCATTTGACTCATTTTGTTGTTTGTTCTTTTAAGATTTTTTACGAACTCCCGAATGGCCTGGAAATGAACAAAAATGTATGATTGGTGCTGTGCAAAACCTTTCAAAATATTATTTTTAAAATCTATTTTTTAGAAAATAAATAAAAGCACTGATTGGCAATTAACATGTGAAAAGAAACTTTCTGCTTAAGTTTACCTAAATAAACAAATAAGAGACAAATAATGATAATATCACTGAAGACAAATTAAGTTACAACCAAAAATTTTTTTCCAAAGTCAAAGTCTACTTTAAAGTGTGTTAATGGTATTTACAAATGGTCGTTAATGGGTCAAAATCATTTCCATTTGAAAAAGTAATATATCAATAGAAATGAATTATTTTTTGATATTTATTTTTAATTTATGGTTATTGCAAGAAAGATTGCTAGATAAATTCCTGAAAAATCCAGGTTAAGCTCTAAGAAGGTTAATAAAAAATTACAAGTAAAAAAAGTTCACTGGGCAACTATAATAGTTACGGGTCATAAATACTTCAGTTAAATATTAATGGACAAAAATATCGAAACTTTCATTTTTTATTTTTGGGTTCAGGAGAAATAAATTTTCCGTCATCCATTTAGTAAAATCACAAAGGCAGTTTTTCTTTATACCCCCTTCTGTACTACTACATCTCACAGAATGTTCATAGCAATCTTTTCTCAGTTTTTCTCATTAAATATTCAACTGTGCTGGTTACAGCTTAAACCAGCCATTTGTTACTAGTATAAAAATATATCTTTTCCTAGAGGTAGAAAAGAGTTTATACGGGACACATCTTTTAGTTTAACACCATTTATCAGGGCAATTCTTCAAAAGAGCTAAATCTAAAAGATGAAATAATATTCGCGTATAAATTAGAAAATAGTTATGTGATATTATTCGTTACTTTTTGAGAAGTGTAGAAGAGGGTAAGGTAAAATCGTGACCCTTAGTGTTGTAGGCTTCGAAACATTACTGCTTTAAAATCAAAATATGCACAATTCAGCATTACTCATCTATTAATGGAAATAAAGTTTAAAAATAGGACTTAAAATTTTGATTTTTTAAATAGAATTCGTTTATCATTCCTTAAAGTTTAAGTTAAGGGAACGCGGTACCCAAAATTTAGTGCTGCCCAGAAAATAATTCAACATTCTTGAATTTTGCAAGCTAAGGAAATTGCAAAAAAGAAGGAATCCTTTTTAATGGTTGAAATTTACGAACAAATTATATGGTAGGTAAAAACTTTTTATGAATGGTATGTTGATTTTCTCAGTTACATTTTTTCAGTTTGCGAATGGTTAAAAAATTTATTTGATTTATGCAAAATGTATAGCCCTCTATAGGATAGAAGTCTTGTTAAGATTATAACATAACAACTTAACTCCGCTGTTAAAGTGACGAGGAAAACAGCTGTATATAGATTTTGCTAGATCCGTTTAAAAGTTTGTCATGCCAAATTAAAGCTCTTTGTAATTGTTTTCTGCTTCATTAACTGCAGTGAATTATAAAAAAGATAACATGCATAATTGCCTATCAATAAATACAAAAATTGTCGACCAACAACAGGCCAGAGGCCCAGCAAGGTTGGTCCAAAATAAATCTAATACATTACCAGTTTCCAATGACTATATCAAGTTTCTTCTTAAAATCTTCTACTCTCTTCGAATGCACAACATAATCTGGTAAAGCATTCCACTCATTGACAACTCTATTGTAAAAATAATGTTTTTTTACCTCCCTTCTAAAGCACGATTTATTCAATTTCTGATAATAGAAAACATAACTTTTACGACATGTTTCTTACAAAAGAAATTTATACCTAGATAATGGTGTGAAAAAGTACAAACTAATTAAAGACGTCGTTTTTTTTACATTTACAAACGTCCATGTCTTGTTCATTTTAAACTAACGGGTAAATAACGTATTTTCCATCTTACACTAAAACTTTTGCAAAACCTAAAAAGGGTGGAATCAAACGATAAAAAAAGGACAGACGCCGAAAGTATTTTGGACATTCCTCGACTTTAGATCATTTATATCCTGTGAGGGATTGAGTAATTTTTAGAAACTTTCGCTTTTATAGTTTCACAGGAGAGTGAATATTTCATCATTTAAGGATTTAATACCCTCCTTTTCTGTTTTTCTTTAAAACTTTGTTGTATCTTGCATGATTGATTTAGACATCTTTTGCAGTCAATATGTGAGCATTTATCATTACATTGTTTTTTATTCGTAAAATCTGCAAAAGTTTTTAAATAGTTAAAAGAATACAGATATCGGGGCTTATTGGAATAAAAATATAATACGGAACCAGGCTAAAATTTTCTTAGATTTTCGATCAAATTTGTTTGGTTTGCAACGGTAAAATATATATTAGCTTAACTTGTAGGGGCTTTAAATATGTTAGTTATAATAAATTGACTATTCATAAAATACTAAACTAATTTGTTTGAAAGAAGAGAAATATTGTTTTATGATTGTTTTCTATGAACTTTATTTCAGGACACCTGTAACCTTGTGGCTAAGGAAAGGGAATTATCCGACTAGAGTTAGTTTTAATTATCGTCACACTATAGAGCTATACGGTATCCGACTATAGAGAGGGCAATAGCGTACGATGTTGCTCCGGGTTCCGTTGGGTGCCGGATCAGGTGTCGAGCTCGTCTTGTCTACAGTTCAAACTAACGAGCGTTTCTGTAATCAAGCTCTAATCTTAGGTTTGAAATAGAGAGCCAAATATGTTCAAATAACATATTAACTGCGGCATTATTCCAGCAGTAACAATCAAGAAGTTCTAAAAGAGCTAAAAAAGCCTACTTTCCGGTTTCATAAATACTTACTGAACATGTTATAGGAAAATGTGAATATTTGTAAGAGTAACTGCCACATAGAGCCGCTTCCCTTCAAGCTTTATGCACCTTAGAAAAAATTGCCAAGCATTTTGATTTAAACTTTTAAAAGCTAAAATTAGCTGTATTCGGTAATTTTCTCTCGCATTTTTAAGCAATATTCTTTATCGTTTGCGACATTTATTTGCAGTTCGAAGAATAATTATGTAAAATTGCTTGGGCCAAATCCTAGAATTCGTTCCAGTGACATTTAAAGCGTATGGGAAATGCTGCAATGCCTTAAATGACGTGAGCTTTTTATTCTTATATATGTATCAACATAAAAATTTGTAAAAACCCGATATTTCCGAAATATTTCGTAATAAAAAACATTAAACAACTGCAAAAGGCTAAAAAAAGAAGGCCATTAATTATTGATTGGCACAAAAATAAACCATTCAAGACAACATTACGAATTCATGTTAGCTAAGTAGTTACAAATTTTCGTCATTGAAGGAAATGTTTAAATCAATATTTACAACAGGAAACCCCAGTATCCTTAGCAACCATGCGACTAAACAATAAACGTTAATTAAAAGTATCCATCTTATCACGGAAGTGTGGAGAAGTCGACGAAACTATTAACTTTTCATCTTAAAATGGGAGGGAAAACCCACAGTCAATTAAAACCAAAATTAATGGCAGCGGAAGAGCTGCAAACCAGAAAGAGGGACAAGCTTTTATGGTCACGCCTCCTGCATAGACGTGAAATACGGCGTGAAATTTGGTTGTATTATGGGTGGTTTCCTAATATTAATTTTGGTTTGTTGGTTGGTACATGTATTTCCGGCTTGTGTGCTTGATCAGAGATACGCTTATAAACCTTCGTCAAGTAAGACACACAGACAGAAAATTTATTGACACAGAGAGAGAAATTACACCCATGGCGAAGGCGGGAATCAAACCCGGCACCCGGTACAGTGCGCAGATTGTTAGCGTAATGGTCAGCGATCTTAACCACTAGGCCAATCGGGCCCCGAATATTAATTTTCAAACGTTGCAACATCAATATCTGATGCCGAATAATATAAAAATAATTCTGGAATACTTATAGTTAGCGATACAATATCTGGTTTAGCGTACAATACTATAGTAATGCGATGTCAATTTTTCCAATGGATAACTGGAATGGTCATTCCTACATTGACGCCATACTTTCGTAAAGCAGTGTCTTTTCCGCAAACAAACCACGCTCCGCCCCGTTCTAATTGCCCTTTGACTTGTTTCACGTTACGTAAATATTTCCTGCTTTCATTCCTGGATTTCATTGGTGGCTACGGTGATTAGTGGTATGATGTGGCAAGCTCCGCTCACTACATTGATTTACCAATCTAGACATATTTTCCATTCCTATGGAACTGTTGCCACTTAAGACGTTCAATATACCAGTTGTGAAAGTAAGTTTTAAATATTATGCGTTTTTAATAGAAAATATTGCAACATTTTTTTTTCTGGTACGTAATATTTTACGAAAAAAAATCTTACCATATAATTAATATTCATTATTATTTATTAAACAACTCTACGCTTCAATCATAAGCAAAAATGTATTTTTTAAAAGTGGTGTTGCCTTATTTTAGTTTTCGTACAAAACCTATTGTTTGATTTTTAAATAAAAACAATAACTTATTAAAATTAAAAATAACAACGCGTACAACTGTTCCATACATTAAACTAATAAAAACAATCCCGTTTATCCCTAGCTTGTTCACACGTCTTCCATAGCCATATATCATTTCAATGGGCCCTTCATTCTCAGATGGTATTTCGGGAGGTTGTTGGCGATGTTTTGGATGTTGGTGATTGCAAGGAAAACAATGGATTGGCGGCGTTTATGGCGATGGTTTTCGTGTTTTGCTTGTGCTTTAAATAATAGTGGCATGAAAAATGATTTGGGAGAATTGGATATGTGTTTTAAGAAAGAGAAGAGGTGTTTAATAGGTGTAGAACATCGTTTCAAAGAAATGTTGAAAGTGGGGGGTTCTTTTTGTGTGGAGTATTATTAACAAATGTATGTGTTGTTATATTTAAAGTTACAGTACGAAATGATAGCAAATTGCTATGTGATTCGGATGGATAACCTTAAAAAGAATATAAATAACATGAAAAATAAAATTTAACCCATCACCGACGATTGGCAAGAAATTTTACCACGCCAAAGTGAATTTTTAAAAGTTTAATTAATCAAACAAAATCTAAGATAAATGACAACCATAGGCAAAAAAAATTAACGCAGAACAAAATAAGTTACACGAAAAACGAATTCTAAAAACTTAAAGTTTTTATTCGTAAATATTAAATATGCGTTTTAATAGTATTTACAAAGACATCGTTAATAGGTTAAGTGGTTTTCATAAGTATAAACGTAGAAATGAAAATTGTTTAAAATGAAGTGTACCGTGTAGTTTTACTTTCATTATGGTTCTTCATTCAATTCACTATTTTTGATAACGTGATCTCATATATTTTTCACTTTTATAATGGGAATATTCTTTATGATGTCACGCTCTCTGTATTGCGATTTCATTGGTTTTTTTTTTTTTTTTTGACAAAGTGTTGAAACAAGCTCATTGGTTTTTTATGATGTCACGCGTTCCGAAATGCGATTTCATTGGTTGTTTTGCTTTCTTTGACAAAATGTTGAAACAATCCCACTGCCCTGACTTTTAAATTTCACTATCTATCTAAACTCTTTATCCTATACTTAATGTACTGCATTTTTTAAACTACTGTATAATTTCAATTTAAGCACAAAAAAAAGGTTTTCTAACTGATTTAGACATTTTCGAAATTATCCATGATTTATGACTTGAAAACTTCCTAAAATCGATTTTTCTATAATAAGCAGTAGGCAGAAATAAACGATATGGTTCTTTTAAATTTCTTAAAATCGAAACTTTTTTATATGAACTTTCAATTCGTATTTTGAACTTTTTTTATAAAGAAATCTCTTTCATTTTTCTAAACTTTGAACACCTCTACTCAATTGAAATTGCCTTCCTAAAATATAAAAATAAAAAATATTTAAGTATTTTTCTATTATTGGCTATATTTTCCGCCATGGAGCTACCGTAGGAAACTCTAGTTTTTCCTATAACTTTTCTGTATGAAAGAAGCAAGAATGTTTTTTTTAAACTACGTTCTTTTTGTTGAACATTTAAGCTTTGTTATTGTTTTTCCTTATTCTTTCCTTACAAAAACTAATACAGAAGATTATTGTTTTATTAAAATCACACTTGCAGAGCTGAGTGCAATAACGTGCTATGTGACACTTTTGAAAAAATTGAGATTTTTGTGTCAATGAACATCCCTTTTTATTCTCTCTTTTTTTTTTAATAAGAACAAGTTTACCCTACTTTAAATTAAGTATATTTTTACCGTTTGCAAGTACTGTTTTTAAAGGATCTAAGTACAACTTAAAACTTTAAAGTCATTTTCTCTTTTTCACCTTTTTGTCACATAGCACGTTCTTTCACTAACTTCCTCAAGTATTTTATGTACGTTTAAAGATTACTGTACATATTGTAATAATATACCATTACGTTCGAAATTCGCTCCATTGGTGTATCATTTCTAAGACACAAAGATATTAAATAAATTTATAATCTGCGTTTCACTACTTTAAATTGGTTTAAAACTTAAATTCATCTGTTTAGTAGCTTGTTCTACTTCTGGTCTAAACCATAAACATGTTCTAAAATTAATATTATCACTATTATATTGATGTAACTGATACTTGTGCTATCCATATGAGCTTGAACACTTTTACCAACTCCGAATCTCTCCGAGTTTCAAAAACACCAGGTAATAAAGACCAAATTCCCTTCCCCGCATCGTATGGGTGAAACCTAGGATGAGATGAAGAATATAAGTAAAAAAAGTTCGAAGATCGGAACAGTGAGCAACCAATCGAGCTCTAATCCATCAAGCACATTGACTAGAAGAAGAGAGACAGAATATTCTTCTTTTGACTTTTTGACTTCCAATCATGGAGGTGAGAGTAAGTCAAAGATGCTTGGCTACAAAAAAGTGAGGCTGTCTGAAATGGTCAAATGGGTGTGATATAAACAAACTACACTGTTATTCTTATTTTTATACGAAAAGGGACATCCATAAATGCGTTTAAGGGGTAAGGGGTCGAGCCGAATATCACCAAATATCACGGGGGTGGGGGGGGGGTGACAATTATAACGTAATTTTTCGCACAAAAAATCAACGTAAAATAGCGAGAAAATATAGTTTCATTCCAGTAAAATATGTTTCTCGACTTAAATCTGGCAAAATCTCACATGATAATATTTATCGTGTGACACTTCGAAACATAGAAACATATTTCAAAATGTTGGAGCTTTCTTTAAAAAAATATTAAATCCACTAAAATTAATCAAATAAGAGTAATTGAATTTTGAAGAATTTACGTGAGTTTACGGGGAGGGGGGGTAGAGCCAATTTTCATGAAATATCACCAGAGGGGGAGGGGGGGGGGGGTAAAAAAGACGTTAAAATCGCATCACGGGATTAATGGACGCCCCCTAAACGTATATTGCGATGAAAGTAAAATCAGTACTTAACATTCGCTAAGAGATAAATTGTAAAGCTGTAGACTGTAGAAGAAAATATTTGAAGAGTCTAGTTGAAAACTCATATTCTCCAAAGTACAACTAAGATATAGGGTCCGGTCCATTCATTAACAACTCTTGATACTAGAAAATGCAAAGAGACAAATTCGCCAATAAAGGGGCACGACAATATATCTTAGTACTGCTTTGGAAAATGTGAGTTTTGCAACTAGACCTATCTTCACATGTCCTATATGATTACTTTCAGTTATCTGTATAAATTAATGTTTTTTTTAACCTTATGCACTCAGCTTGGCATCGAACAGTTTTGTTATCTTTAAAAATTACTGCCAAATCATTTGCCAAGCGACTTGTTTGGTCTAAACCATAAACATGTTCTAAAATTAATATTATCACTATTATATTGATGTAACTGATACTTGTGCTATCCATATGAGCTTGAACACTTTTACCAACTCCGAATCTCTCCGAGTTTCAAAAACACCAGGTAATAAAGACCAAATTCCCTTCCCCGCATCGTATGGGTGAAACCTAGGATGAGATGAAGAAGATAAGTAAAAAAAGTTCGAAGATCGGAACAGTGAGCAACCAATCGAGCTCTAATCCATCAAGCACATTGACTAGAAGAAGAGAGACAGAATACTGTAAAACAAAAGCCATCAATACTTCATTTGGCAAACCAGTTTATGAATGATTTTTAATCCGGTAGCATCTTAATGTTATTCTAGCCTTCATACTTCCCATGCACTTTTTCTCTCTTTTCCCCTATTTTATCCGTCACACTTCTGTTACGCGATTTATCCCTTATGGTGGATTTTTTTAGAGGGGTGTTTTTATGTTAGGGGTGCTTCTCTTGTGAGGTTGGATTAAGTCGATATGTTCTTCAGATTTTTAAAGGAATGAAATTGACCGAGGCTGGATGAAAGTTTTAGTGAAGGAATTTGTAGACTGGCCATCGTTGCTGCTTCTAGGCGTTAAATTTGTCCCAAGATCTAACGCTTTTGTAACTTTACAGTTTCTGCAAATGTGTGTTTGTATGACAATGCGTTAGTTTTTTAAAAAGATTAATGTAGCAATTACCGACCCGGTATTGACAGAAGAGCTAAAAAATTGGTTCTTTTAATTAATTCTTTGATGTAATACAGATTTTTTTTTAATTAATGTCATAAATGTTTCGACTTTTTGACAACTTTGAAGGAATACGTTTTTAATGAAAACATCTACTTCTCACTAATATTTATTTCTTCTGCAATTTACGCCATCTGTTAAGAATTGTACTTCGTATGAAAAAAAAGAATTTATGTTTCAGTACGATTCACTTTTAATAGTTTTTTTTCATTGTAAAATAGTTTTTTTTCTCATTATTAATTCACTTATATAATTAGTTTCTCTACGTAATGAGGTTACATTAGAAACACTTGTTTATGACATTATTGACTAGATTTAAAAAATTAGCACGTCACAAATTATTATAGATAAAAGCTGCTAATTTTCTTAACACTATGATCTAGAGTAATAAAGGTGAATTACTGTCCAGGTAGTTCTAACTTTACTAACACGCATACAAATTTTTATAAGTTAAATACATTCTATAATTTTAAAATTTCGCATATAGTTCTTCAAAACTATTATCTAGTAAAAAAAAGGAAATATTTTCTAAAACACCAACGTGTTAAAGCTTCTACCACAATCTTATGCGTTGAAAATAAGCCTAAAATGTTTAATTCAATGGATCGGGTCTTACTTCAAACGTCCATATGTGCGATGAGGATTTGAACCTATAGACTTGTGTCCCTCTTTGTGGGAATGGATTAAATCGATAAGTTCTTCAGAGTTTATTGGAAGAAGTTTGCGATGAGAAAAAAAAGCGAAGAGTCGATTATGGGTTTTCACAGCTGTTGCAAGAACCTGGGTATGAAAATCTGAACTAGAAATAAAGTTTTTGTTACCTAAAACTTTCCAATATATAAATTTAACCATAAAGCATAAACCACGAATGAATATTAATAGTTATATTATATTTATTACCAGTTGGTACTTTAAGAAATAAGCTAGAACGTAGCCTCGTTTGAAAAGCTCATTTGATTCTGGTGGTTTTTTATTGCTAAGGTTACTTCGTTTTTGTAAAAAAAATTGAATAAGAATTTTTTATTTTCAAAATAAAGAACAATTGAATAGGATATATACAGATTGAGATTGTAATAATTTGAGAAACGCATTTATTATTTAATGGAATAATCGATTTAGTTTCAAAGTAATAATAGCTACATTGTTAAAAATTCAACACTAAGTTTCACCAGAAATGTGGTTCCTTATAGCTGCAATGGCTGTCTGGTGAAATATTTCAACCATAATTTCGGTATTCGGTTAAACCATCTTTAGATTTTGATTTCCAAAACCTGAAAAATGGTTCAACCGAATACCGAAAATACGGTGAAATATTTCACCACACAACCGTTGCGGCTATTGGGAAGCATTTTTTGGTGAAAACTAACTTAACAGTGTAAGCGCGGGCGATGATACAAAAAATAATAATTATATTTGTTTTGGAAGTAACATTAATGGTTTTATTTTCTATTCAACATATCTTTGCTTCCTAAGCACAATACCCGTCAAGACATAGCACATATCCGGTCGGTTCTTATTTTCCGTTGTAGCAGCTATAACAAACATGGTTGCGCGAATTGCTTTGGGGCCCGTGTATGTCTTGGCCCTTGCCCAAAGTGTCACTTGCGTAAAGAAAGCCCACGAATCCCGGCACTTCATAGACTGATACTAACGAAAACTATCTCCAAAAGTGAAAATAAATTCACTCTAGTTTGGCATGGTGACAGGCTCCGGAAAAAAACGCCAGGAATAGCAAAGATTTCCGGGACTTGATAGATTCGGGGATCCTTTTTCATTGGGTTTTAACCCCTATTTTTGAATTTTGCTGCGAAAACTATTCAGTGGTATTAATGCGGTTGTAGATCAAATCCATAGTTTTTTCTGCATTACGCTTTGTAAACTTGTAGAATAAACATTTAAAATAAACTGAAATTCTATTCAATTTTCGGTTAGTCTTTCAGTTCATTTAATAATTTTTACGACCACGCCCAGAATAGAAAACTGCGTTAAGATTCATCACTCGATCTAACTGAAGTGCCATATTTATCTCATACTGGTGCCATTTGGCAACACACACTTTAATCACCTTACATAACTTTAAAATATTGTTGGTGTTCAGAAACTATAGCAATTTGTCAATAGTAAAAGCTTTTTTGATGTTTAAGAAGGAAACAGTTACTACTTAACTGAAACAAAGGATTTTACTTTGTAAAATCCAAATTTAATGCATCATCTGCTATGCCAAGTTTATGATGTTGCCAATGCTTCAAAATCTAAATAATTAATTGCCCGGGTAAATAGACTTATTTTATTATTTTTCTATTAATGTATGACCAACAAAGATCGAAACACATTTTTGTGGAGTAAAAATAAAACATCCTGCATTAAAGGGTTAAAAAGATTAATTAAAAAAATGTACTGTCACCATTAGTGACCGAAACCCACAATCAAATCCGAAAGAGTTACCATCATTCTATAATTCAATTATTTAGTAAATATATAAAGCACTACTGTCTACGAAGAACCGATAAATACTTTTAGATGCAACTAGTCCTTTAGCGTACAATTAAATTAATCACTTTACGTTTAAAGTTTAACTTATATTATAACTAAAAATCACTTATTACTAAAAAGAAGGCTACATTGTAATCACTTATAACTAAAAAGAAGGCTACATTGTTATCACTTCATAAATCTTTTAAAAGTCGTAAAAGTGTTTAGAAATGTTTTTATTTGGTCGTTATAAACCACGATTGCAGTTTAAATAAAAAAAATATCGTGGAAAGCGCTTTCTTAAATATCACCATTTGTAACCCTTAATTCACATTGCATTTTGATATATTGCCAAATTTGAATGATCCACAAAGGAATTATCTAATGTCTGTATACTTTTCTGAGGTAGTTCAATTTTTCTTCTTCTCAACAAAACGAAGAGAGATACACACAAAAGTTTTTATTTGCATAAAAATTAAATTATCTGCATTAGAAAACAATTTTGTCTTCCACTCATGCTTTACTTTGGGAGTTAAAAATGATTTATTTCAAAATATTTCTCAACATTTAGCTGGATACAGTATTGTAAGAGGAGTACAGTTTCAGAAACAGTTAAATTACAATCTCTGACATTTCATATAGAAATAAATCACGCAGAAAATACTAACAAATAGAACACATTGGGTAGATAAAGGAACGCATTCATAAGCCATATCCCCTTACAAATGTATCATATTCTGGGGCTTATGAATAAGTAACGATTAAGATAGAGGCATAAAAAAATCTTATCGTATTTCTCGTTCTTCATATGGGAAATAGTGGATAAATAAGTTGCTTTATTGACACCAGGTTTTGCTTTTGCACATTGGTTATATGAATAAACAAGTATGTGTGAGTAATAGAAACTTTCACTTACAACCTCTCCCACACAAAAATCATGTGCCTCAGAAAGGAAAGCGCCAAAACCATCATTTAGTTCTTTATTGAACATAATGTCAAAATTAGCGATTTTAATTCAAAGTCATAAGGCCCTTGCAAGTCTTTGATTACACGAACGTATCTTTACCGTCAACTCAATGCTGGATTGATAGAATCCTCACTTTTCTATAACCCTATTTGCTTCGCAAGAGAAAGTGAGAGTGTCATTTAAGTGTTTTTTTGGAGGTCGTGAATTTCTTCTTTTCCTCACCTTGACCTCAGTAGAGTTAATTCTTGCACCTTCTTTTTTCATAACTTGTAGCGGTCCGCCGCACACGCACACGGAACCACAAATAATATCCACGCTTAATGACGCTGATTTACTGCCGCATTACTACCAGTCATCTAGATCCATTGAGCTAGAAGGGAAACTGGAGTGAAGTGTGTCAGCGAGCCGAAAACCCACTCACACCCTTTTGAGCGAACCGGGCAGAAAAGGACTATTTTCCGTACACTTGTATGTAATGCTTGTATGAGACCCCTCTATCATATTGACTTCGGCTCCTAAATGTATTTTAACATTTTTAGTTCGAAAGAATAACTTTCTTTAACTTTAAATCCCAACTTTTTCAAGAAATAACCACGTGGATCACTAACTAAGAACCAGCGAAGACGAACCCAATAGAGAAATAGGCAAGTTTCTAGGTTTTCTGCCCGGTTCGTTTCTGCTGCAGTGCCGTGTATTCCTCCGCGTTTCGTTATTGGACCGGCTCGTTTGCTGCACTGTTCAGTGAATCACATACCGCACTCCAGTTTTCCTTCTAGCTCAATGTCTAGATCACAACACGTAATGTAGTATATTAGCCGTAGTATATTAGATTTCACGATGGCCAACCTTTCAGTTGAAACGGTTTGAGTAATATCTTCTGAAACACTACATTGGTGACTCAGACGTGATCCGTCACCCACCTTTTCTTATTTCTTACCAATCTTCACTCGACACTGTTGCTCACTCGCTGCTAATGCACTCAACGCTACACGCAACCGCAACGCAGAAAAACACACAGCGAAGTAGGCTGTGCATGGGTTTCATCTATGAGGAGACTGGTGTAGCGGTCCGCCGCCCACGCAACCTCAAATAATATGCACTCTTGAAATTCGTAAAACATAATCAATTAAATTCTACTTTAGTCTTTAAAGTTAACTTATTTTGGCTTACTAAACATAAAACTTTTTTTCTAGTTATTTTTGCAAAATATACTTTTTTTCAAAATGCATTGCTGACATCATACATACGATGCAGTCTATTGGTAAATTTTGTATAGGTATTTCGGTGATTATATTTTTGCATATAAACGCTATGAAAAACCACAAACTGGTAACTCAACAAATGATTAATATATATATTTTTAACTATATAATGTTTAAAAGACGTGAAGACGTGTAATGTAGTACTATGGAAAAACACATTTGTTAAAATAAAACCCAAATCGTTTTTTTCTCATAAATGTTGGAAATTAAGAAATCACATTTTTTTCATTAAAATATGTAATTTGCATAACTAAACATTAAAAATTTTATTTTGAGCCAAAATCTATCGTTTTGAATACTATTTGTTTAACCACATTGTGATGCTTTAAGCCACATGGCCGAAAAAAAAAATAAAAGGACAGTTTAAATCCTTGTATTTTGTAAATACTTTTATAAGAAAACAAATTAATTTTTAACCAAACATATTTTCGCGAAATTCCCACATAATGAAACACTTTAGGTGCGCAATTTAAAACATCTGGCAAGCACTGAGAAAAAAGTCAACTTAAGTATCACGCATATCGTTTCAAATAATAGTAATCATACAATTTTCCGCGAATTATGTTAGTAAAGAGTCCATAATTGCAAACAAAATAATTGTATCAAGTTATGCAAATTTAATGAGCACTTCCATATTTTGTAGCATAATTTGACCTTTAAACCATTTTTCATCCCTTACAGAAAGACAGATTAGCATATTTATAGAAAAGAAGTACACAATGCATCATTAGTTAAGTTAACTCATACGTATCTATTCACTTCTTTTTGGAAAGTAAAATTTAACAAGTTTTGACGTTTGTTGGACACAGTTGCATTTGTGATTTTGAGTAAAATTGGTTCGAAGAAAAGAATATTCGCCTGTATAGGCAAATATTTTCGATTGTATTATTATTTAAAAAACGATCATACAATAATAGTATTTTAATCAAAAAAAGATTAGTAGATTGTACTTCATAAATTTGATTTTGGTTTAGGTTTGCCACGGCACTTAAACATGACGAAGATATCTCTCCAAATGTGTTAGCTCTCTTAGGCAGTGTTTTCGTTTTTGTTTTATAAAAAAATACGTATGATGTGCTGCTTTAATTTCAAATAGTTAAAAGAGACAAACGAAATAAATTATGGATTGTTTCTCATGTTACTTATTACGTTACGAGGATTAAAGCCAATAAAAATTCAAAATAAAAACCATCGTGTTTTCTGAACAACATCACAAAACAACACAGCCGATTGAGTGCCGGCTGTTCCGAAAATTATTCACTCAAGACCAAATATACTTTTCAGGTTCCGAACTTTCATTCTTCTTCAACGAAACAGCCAATGTCACAGAAAGCTTCTTTGGCCTTATAAGTTAAGTGAGACGTGGTTTCACTAGAGTTAATATTCTTTTGCATTATACTTAAGACTAAACTGCATTGCTTTTCTATTCCACTTTTCGTACTATTAATCAAATACTCAAACGACAAGTAAGACGCAGAAATGTTTAGTAGCAAGTGAAAAGAGCTAATGTTTATCAGAAAAAATATTTTTAAAACTGCATAGCATATTGTAACTCTCTTGTTTATAAAGTTATTTTTTTGTTTTTGCAAAATGATAGTTACGATTTCTTTATACCAAGACATCAAAGCATTGTTTCCTGTACTTTTTTTCTATTCTGCCAAGATGGGTGCTTTCCTGACGTGGCGTGATTTATTGAGTTTCCCATTTGAGATAACGCGCGTATGATCAAAGACGTGCCAACAAAAGGCGATGGGTTGGTCCCTTATTAAATCCATTAAAGATGGCGAATTATTAAAAAAAATGACGACTTAGGATGCTTTTTGTGTATTCTAGTAGTTAAGGGGGTTAATTGAATTTAATCTTCACTACTATGCACATATTTGTATGAGTATTTAAGGCCAACTTTATTATAATGTTAAAAGTATATCTTCGCATAATTATGTTTAAATTTGTTTTAGAGATTTAAATTTATATCTCAATAAGCTTAAGTGCTGATAATCCAAAAGTTTGCGCAAAAGCTTTGGCAAGTTTTGAATCTTAATATTAAGATAATTGTAAGCTTAATTTTTCATTAAGGCATTTTAATTAACATTCTACCATAACATACGTTAAAAATATATGTTGAAATCTGTAGTTTTATCGAAACTACAAATTATGATTAAATTGTTTAAAATAGTTAAATTTAAATAAAAATTGAAAAATAAGGTGATTTATAATAGGTTTCTTACTCTATTTGTTCCCCTCATCATTCTTTTTTTTGTAATTCCAATCAAAATTAAATTTCGTAATTCCACAAAACAATTAGTCCCTGTCCCTTCCATTGAAAAGGGTCTACAAACCACACTATTTAAAAAAAAAACTAAAACCATCCCTAATGATACCTCTAAAAAGGTGTATTTCAATCAACTTTCAACCAAAGTTAACCATTGTAATAAATCAATTGAAATAAACTATTTGATTATTATTGATGAACCCTTTTGAAAGCTTAACTAAAAAGAGAAGGACGTGAAATCATTCTAATAACTATTCTTTACCACATTAAGACATTACAATGCTCAATATTATTTACGATGATAGATTATTACTATCTGACTACTTTTCTTTTAAAACCTTAGTTATTGTCAGCGGTACTCTTTATCGAAAGATATGATGCATCAACTGTCGTTTCTTGAAATATAATTATTTGTCATCGCTTTTTGACACAGATAAATGCTTCGAACTGACAAAGGATGTTAAGGTATTAATAATATGTGCTCTAAAACCAGTTTTTTTTTAAGTACACGGTATTAATATGAGTGTTTTTGAGGAAGTAAAATAAGAAAAGTCCACTTTTTACTTTCATAACACTATACTGCAAATTTGAACTCTTTGACTGTGAAGTGAAGTTCAATAGCTTTTTCCTATTTATTTTTGGACGTTGATTTCGAAAATGCAATTTTTCGAAAATTCGAATTTATTTAAAAATCGACTTAAAGCACTTATATATTCTTAAAAAATTTCCTACAGGCGTAGAGCTAAAAAAAATTAACAATGCTTAACCCTTTCAGTCCCACGGACAATTTGTCATCATCATTTTAGAATTATTTTTCTGATCGTCTTTTGCCATTTATGATATCAAAAAGCAAATCATTCGATTCTTCAAACTTTTTTCCATAAGAAAATATTTTTTATTAATCCCAATAGATGTCAGCCTTATTATTATTTTTTAATTATGATCAGAAACATGATGATGCCAAATGGCATCACTGGGACTGAAAGGGTTAAAAATAAAAAAAATCATGAAACATTTTGCGTTTTAAAAAAAAATCAGTTAATAAGTTTGTTATTTAAAAATTATATTTCGTTGGTTTTGGTATATGCTCATTTGGTTGAGGCAAACCCGGCTTACTTCAACCAAACGAGTTTTGTTGAGGTGAATCTACTCGTTTTGTTGGGACAAGTAAGGTATTGTTAAGTCAACAAAATTTGTCCCAAAAAATAAAAGGTTCTCGTAACAAGCATTTCGTTCTGGCATAACTTGCATATTATTATTAATTTTAAAATATGAAGCCTTGAAGTATCTTATTAACACCTTACTACTAAAATTTAATAACAAAATATTTGTTCTAAGTAGTAACAGATACATTGAAACAAGATTCTTCTTTTTGCAAGCTATTTAGAAGACAGAAGATTTGAACTTTCTTGAAACATAAAATAGCAAAGAGACCAGAAAACTGCTCTCTTAAATAAACGCAATCGATTCATTCTGATGTCCTTAGAATATCAGCACAAAATGAGCTCATAAATACAACTGCAATATATCTCCTTCACAATACAGCCACAGATCGAAAAAGAGCTCTTTAGGCTTTTAGATAGACCATTAATTTGAACCCTTTTACATTCGATACTCATCTTGATATAAGTATTTTAGACTATTTATGGGTGTTTCGGGGGTTTGTGCATGACGATTTTATCTTAGTTGTATGTACTGGTAAACGCTTATATATATATCATGCTTATATAAATATGTTTCATCGATTCAGTTTATGATGTTGCTGTTCTTAAGTTGCGGTTAATGTGGCTAACTTTGGACATTTATCGTAACACTTCTATTTATACAGAATAGTAAAGTTATAAGATATTTTGGGAGTGTATTACGCTGTTTTGAATTGTAAAGATTTTGACTTGCATTGTTATCAGAAGGTCGTTCACCCAAGCACAGAAATGGAGTAAACTATATTTTGGTTTTGGAACGCGTATAGTAAGACATTAGAATGCTCACGTTACCTTTTATATCGGAAGGTATGATGCATCAATTGTCGCTTCTGCTGAAATATAATTAGTTGTCATCTCTTTTTGTCACAGATAAATGCGTCTGCTGACAAAGGATGTGTGTGTAAGGGCCCGGATGGCCGAGTGGTTTGGACCATTACGCTAGCAGTCTGCGCGCTGTAACGGGTGCGGGTTCGATTCCCCCTTCGCCCTGGGTGTATATTCCTTTCTCTGTGACAGTAAAAATTCTTTCTGTGTCTGTCTTACTTGACGAAGGCTTCATAAGCGGGTCTCTGATCAAGAACACAAGCCGGAATATATATGTAATAGTAGTGGTAAAAAGGATGTGTTAAGGTATTAATAATATATTCCTTTCTGTTTTTTTCTAAAAGTGAAAGGGATTAATATGGGTGTTTCTATGCTTGAAGTACCAGAGAAGAAAAGTACACTTATGACTTTAATAACCACAAAAATTGCGGTGTTTCCGA
The DNA here is from genome assembly GCA_019343175.1 of Oedothorax gibbosus. Taxonomy (NCBI): domain Eukaryota; kingdom Metazoa; phylum Arthropoda; class Arachnida; order Araneae; family Linyphiidae; genus Oedothorax; species Oedothorax gibbosus. The sequence continues at coordinate 23,062,934 of CM033274.1, read as the reverse complement.
ATTGCACCAAAATTGGTTTAGTTATTTAAATTCATCAATCAGGGAGAGACGGAGGGCTTACGTGCGAACTTAAATAATCAAATCAAAGAACACGGTCAGAAATTAAAAAAAAATCCTGCTTCAAGTGTGAGACGCAAGAAAATATTATTTAGGCAATGCAGTTATAAATGAGAGAAAAAAATGCTCATTAAATGCAGATTACGTTGCCTTTTCAATAGAGTAGTTCTTGATAGGTATTGGAGAGTAGTAAAGAAATTGGTAAACTTTTGGACCATGAGACTTTTACGATAAAGGTCGATAGTTTCCGTGTATCGATGAATTGACCATGTCAACGGCAGAAATAACAAAAATGAGTCTTAAAAAAAAGGTACAATTTAATGTGGATGCTGCCGTTGATCTTCCAGAGCAGGCGTATGTACATGTGAACCTCATTTTGAGTCTTTTTTTTTGTCTTAACTCTAGTTGTTGAGCCTTAGATACAAATACGCCTGCACATTTTTAATCAAATTGTTTATTCCATATTCTCTTCGCTCCAGCAGTACACATATGTGGACTTTTGTAAAATTCACTTTCGAACTTCATTTTAAAATTTTTCTTAGTTCTAACTTTTCCATTATAAACTAAAATGTTCAAGCTTTCCGAAAATACCGATACCAAAGTAGCTGATTTATTAAGTTTTTTCAATGGTTAATTTATGAAGCATTTTGCATAAAAACCAATGTCAGAATGGGCTGTTAATTGCAAGAAACTGATAGAGCTTGTTTGTTTATTCATAGCACTTCAAAAGAAAATTCTATTTTTTACCCTCCAAACCTCCGGTTCCACTAAACATACGGGCCTCTAATCAAATGTTAAACGCTAATTTTTTAAAATTTCTTTTCTAAACATACTTTTAAGTATATAATTGTTTGAAAATATGTTTATATAAAGAATATACGCGTAAATTTTTTCGAGAGTAAAGAGGATATAAAAATGCATATACACCAACTTGTAAATCAACGGGTTAAGTAAAAAAGTTGGAAAGTATAATTTTTTTATTTCTTTCACATCATTAATACATTTTATTGTCATTTCCTCGCAGTGTTGGCTCCACGCCCAATGCTATCCAGATCTCTTTCCTACGAAGCCCCTTTCCTTTCATAAGTTGATATGTCAGCGCTTCTATTGTGACGGAAAACTGAATCGCAGCTTTTAAAAAAGACAAGGAAATACATTAAGGAATACTCTTTTAAGACCAGGGTTTCTTCTGCTTTTCGTGTTGCCCGTCTGTAAAAATGTTTTGTTTATTAAGATTGTTGTAAACTACTTTGTTTTATTGCTGTTTTTGTATTGATGGTTTAAGTATAGATTGCGTTTCTTTGTGCAGCTTTTTTATTTCTCTTTTAAGGAATGTGACATTGGATGGAATTTTATGTTATTTTTTTAGAGAGGTAATTTTTAATCGGGGGGGGGGGGGGGTATGGTATGCAAGTTTAGGGTGAAATAAAATAGTTTTATGAGTGTTTAGTGAAAATATTCGGGCAGCTCTGTAAAACCGTGCAGCGTTACTCTATACCATTAAACTGGCGATAGCAAAAATCTTTTCAGTTTTATTGAGCAACATTGCATCGAATTTATGGAGTAACTTTAGACAAGAAAAGTGTATTATTATTATTGATAAGTTATTAATTGGATCATTTTGTTTCACCGATTTATTAAACTTGACTGCGGTTTGCAATTATAACGCGAAATTAATAGGACTCGTGTAGTTCCAGTGCGATGTTTATTCAACCAAACAAAATAAATAATAGGTTTAGTTGGAATTATCGTCACACTAGAGCTACACGAGGGCTATTGGCGACGGGCGTCGTATTTTAGAACCACAGTCAAGTGACGAGCCGACACCTGAGTAGGCACCCAACGCAACCGTTAAGGGCGACATCGTACGCATCGTTAGGACTTTGAAGGATATTTAACGTGCACTCCCTCCACACGGGGTATTATTCGTCGGACATTTTTTGCTGCACGGGCCATTTATAGGTCTCCAGTTATTTAGACGATGCCCGGACCCGAACCTGGGACCTTCCGCATGCTAGGCAAATGCCTAACCGACTGGGCTCCCCAGCCCCAAATAAATATTAAAAAATCCTTTTCATTTTGTTATTATTTCAGTAATCCATTTACATGTCAGTTACTTGAAATGTTGTTTCAATTTCATATATAGTGTTTTTTTTATTTTCCTAAGTAGAGTGATGCCAATATATTTCTATTGAATTTAATAATACTTATCAGAGTAGGGTTGATCTTCCATTGATATTTAAAAACTATGAATATTTTTTGGGAACTGTTTTGATACTAAAGCTTTATGCCGTTTGAAATCAAATTTCGTAATCTAATTTGGTAGCTGAATATAATAATGTATTCTTTTGAATTCGACAGCATACAGATTTGACATCAATAGCAACAATCGACAGCACAAATTAATTGCGTGATAAAATGCAGCCTCTTTAATTATAAATACGCTAAAAGTTTTTTATGGAGTGTCTTTTTTTAATTAATTAATGTTACCTTCATTTTTTACATAACTTCAGCAGTGGCAGTGTTTCCATTAAACTATTATAAGAAGGAAAAGGCATTTTGAAAATACTTAGCCTAAAGCATAATTAAATTGATTCATTTTTCCTTTAAAGCAATTGAAAAATAACTCTCAGAAATATATTACTAGAAAAAAGGTAACTGAACTATAGAAAAGGGAATCAAAGTTTTTTTTCCATTTTAATTTCCAATTTAATCTTATATTTTGTTTTGCAGCCCTGATTTTAACCTTAAGGTTTTTTTAATAGCACTGTAAAAAGAGATGTTCAGTCGTTGTCATCGAATCCGTAGAACTAATGCATTAGTTTCAAATTCGCAATCTCTGCAAAAACATTACTTTGCCATGTAAGCATTTTTTTAACCAGGTGTGACAATCTAGTAAAATAAATATAATAATAATACAATTACAACTGTAATATAAGGGTGTTTATTGGCGACTCTTATTCGTTATTCGGCAAAGTAACCAAAATCGCGCCAGCTCGGAACCGGCCCTTACAGCATAGCTGTCACGAATAAACTACCTTCGAATGGGCTAACTTTGGCCCAAGCCTTTAAAGATAATAACTTCTCATTACATAAACTCTTTAAAAATGTGTTTGTGTGCTTCAATTAGTGGCAATTCTTCCTTGACCAAATGAGTAAAAAATATTTAAGAAGGAATTCAGTAATATAGGATTTTATGCTTGGGCCAAAGTTACCCTAATTGACGGTAATTTCAACACAATGGTATATTTACAACTGACTTTTCTTTAATTATTTTAGTAACTAATCAAGTATTTCTCTTGTTTTCAGTGTGGCTGGGCGCGTTGAGCGTGTCTCTGGGCCTGTTTCTATCGCCGCTGGTTGTCGCCTTTTGCCGGCGAAAGAGCACCAGGCTCACGGCTGTCTTCGGCGGACTCACCGCGGCACTCGGATGTCTGTTCACATCATTCGCATCGCAGATGCACCAAGTAAGGTTTATGTTTGATAATTATTTTGTTTTTTGAGAATAGGACCATATATTTTCTGAAATACAAAAGTGAAGATGATAGTTCGACTATAGCTTTCAAAATCAAACCTTAGCTACAGGTTAAAGACCAAACTAGTCTTCTGGCCTATAAAGCCATAAGATGATGCTCATCTTCGTTTAAATACAATTTAGGCCTTAGGTGCTATTACTAGTAATTATGCATGCCAAACGGATATTTTGAACAGCAAGTTAACTTCTTAACAGAGTTTTGAATTTATTTATTGAAACTGAAAGGATGAAGGGCTCATGATCAAGTATCCGATCCCTGTGTTAACCTCCTGGGTCGACTTTTGGGGATAACATCGAAACACTACAATGTAGCAATATAGTGTGACCACTAAACTATAAGTATACCCTGATTATTTCTTGTATACTTCTTAAACTACAAATATGATCTGATAAATCTGTTTCAATAAATATTGGAAACTGACCAACAACACAAAGTGGACTTTTTGCATTAATATGTTCGTTTTATAGATGTACCACTATTTCGAGGGTTTATTCACCACATTTGCGGTGCATCAAACTTTTGATTTTACCACAAAATTAGCAAATCCATGCTCGAAATAGTGGTGGCACCTAGAAAGTTCCTGGATTTCGGTGAAATCTTGAATCAAACTTTATAACAGTGCTTTGTATAGGAATTGTAACTAAACGTGTGTTTATCATCAGGTATTTTTGAGCTATGGCTTCGTGATGGCCCTTGGCCTGAGTTTAGCCAGGGTCACTTCCTCTTTGATGATCGGCCAGTACTTCAAAAGGAGGAGGGAAAAGGTGGAAGTCATCGTTACGTCCGGTACAGGATGCGGTATCATAGTATTCTCATACAGCTTTGCTAAGATCATCAGGCAAGTACTTTGCATGAAGTATTTACAAGACTACTGCATGCAATAATATTAAAAGCAACTGAAGTTATAAAGGGCCTTTTTAATAAGTTAATTGTCAAAAAGAGTAAGTTTTTGTTGTTATTTTTTTAAAAACCTATCCACTGGTGTGTCAAAAAATCACGCATAATTTATCGAGAAAATCTATTTAATTTTATACTAACAATTAGTATTTTTACCAAAAATGTGTTTTTAACAGACAAATTGTAAAGAAGAAACAAAATTCTATACCTCTGCTATGTGTAGAGCGTTTTAACAGTTATACAAAAATGTAACAACTTATCATAGTCTCGCTATGTGAATTAAGAAAAGAAAAGCTAATGCAATAAAACCAAATGAAAAAAACATAATTGTAAGCGAAAAAAATACTTATATAATTTATACTTATTTAGAGCTCTGGGCTGGCGCTTAGGCCTCCACGCTATCACGGGCCTCGCCGTGATACCATTCTTCCTCGGGATTTGCTACAGGTCTGCCTCGCTCTACCATCCGCAACGTCGAGCCATCCTACACCTCAAGAATCAACGCAAGAAAATCAAAGACAAGTCTGGGATATCGGACAAGCCCCCTTTCTTCGACTTTAGCCCTCTCAGAAACGGGGCAATCCTTGTCAGCATGCTTGGGGCGGCCTTATGTTCGCTAGGGATGTACGTCCCTTTCTTTCATCTGGTGAGTTCTTGATGATCTTGTCTACATATTTTTTGATAAATAACAGAATGCATGAGCACTTGCTTATCTTGTCGATATTTTTTGTTAAGTATTAACGTAAAGTGAGAAAGGCCCCTTCTCTACGAACCGCGCTACATTAGTTTTATTGGCGGCGAATAAATACAAAATCTGATTTATACAAAAATATAACATCTGTGTACTTGCTTACCATGTCGTTTTTTTAAATATTGACCGAAGGTGGTTAAGTTTTCTTCTACTGTGCTAACTCAATGTGTGTAAGAATTGTCTCTTTTCTACGGACAGTGTTATTCTTTTATTGCAAACAAAAAAGGTGATGATCAGAAAAAAAATACAATAGCATATATGATGCTATGTGTTTAAATGCCGGTATATGTGTTCAAACCCGGCTGTTAGTACGTGAATTTTCTCCCAGATACACTAAGGCATGTCAATTTTGAAAGTTAGTTTATACAATGTTCCATCAGCTAAATAATGAAAAGAAAATTACCGAAAACTGGTTGAAAAAAGGAGTTTCATTACACATAAAATTCACGCCAGAATTTCTTTAATTTTCTTAAAAGCTCTAAGTAAATAATAATAACCGAAAAATATCCTGCATGAATATACGCATGTACCAAAATAGCAACATTCCAATTTTCTCAAAAATACTTCTGACTAAACCGCAACCCTTTCGATAAACCAAACCAATGATATCTATTTCTGGAGCAAGAATACTGGAGGGCAATCAATGATGTCATACTTCTTTCTGCTTTGCGTCAGCGTTTACCACTATGATATGCGGTGACAGGACTAAGTTTTACGGCGATGCTTGGCGCCAGCGTGCATTATATGGGGTGTGTGAATGGTTTCTATGATAATTCCCTCACCATTCTAACTAATGAGTTTTTCAAGTTGTTATTGCAGGGGTTTCATTTGGAAATGGAAACGGCAACTTTGAATGAATGTGTGTAAAGTTTTATTCTTAAAATCTCTGTTTAGGAAATATTCATAGGTAAAAGTCGTGCTTTTAAATCATGTTAATTTGTTTTTTCACTATAGATGCAAAATCATGTAAAATACTTATAAGAATAACACTAGTTTTAAAATTTAATAAAAATGTACTTTGTTTTAACAATTGTGCGTATTAATACTAAGAAGACTGTAGACGAGCACAAACAATTTACAGTTGTAGAGTCATGCGTTAAAAAGTTACGTTTTTAGATAAATTCCTAGTAATTAAGGATTACTTATTTGTATTAAATGTTAAGCAAGAAAGCGTAAGTTACTCTGTAAAAGCAAGTGCTGTCTCAAGTTTTAGAAAGCAACGTTACGCCATATAGTGGTCTACACTTAACTACATAGCGGTTCGCCAGAAAAACGGAGTAAAGTTATATCACAAATATGGAGTAAGAATACATCATAAAAAAAGTAAGATTACATTCCCAAAACGGAGAAAAACAAATGGGCCCCATCTCTGGCTACAATTTTACAGAGGAATTTAACTGATAGTACAATACATAAAAGTAAAATTTTACAGCGATATTTTGCGGTTATCCTTATATTGTTCTACACCCAATTCAAAGTTAACCCTAAGGCCAGGTTGGAACTTGCAATCCTTTGAATACAACTATGTCGCTATACCGACCACTCAACTGGCTTGACAGAATATTTTTATAATTCTTTTTGTTTCAATATTTATGATTGAGCATGTACTTGGACTCTATGGAAATTTTACACCAAGTTACACAGAGTTTTATGCAACTTTCTTAACATAGTTTAAGTTTAGTATGTTTATTCCTAAATTTGTGTAAAATTACATCCAATTTCATGATAACTTTGGCGCAGTTTTACTACAATGTATAGTCAATATAATTACTAATTAACTTAAATATCGTAATATTAGAACCAGACTGTATAACAAAGAAAAAATATTTAAATTTCACAATACGAAGCAAACAAAATTAAATAATTAATACATTAGTTAAATCCTTTTAACGCAAGTAATGTTTTATTTTAGTTATCCTCAAAAATTAAGAACAACAACAACAAAAAACTTCGCAGAGAAAGCTAACAAGAAAAAAAACCCGCATGACGAGTTATGTTTGCAAATTATTACGGTTAGCTACATTCTTTTTTCCTAACGTAATAAAGAAGCACTCAAACGACATGTTGTCTAATTAGAAAAGATAAAGAGCAGTCATTTTGGATGTTTAATTTGATCCGCACGAAGTAACTAAAGGGTTATTTTTGGCCATCATATATCACATTCCATGTTAAGTGAATTGCTGAAAATTCTTTTTTATGTATAAAAATAATTCGCCACTAAGAAATAAACTAAATCTGAATAATGGAGATTGTCCATGCTAAATTGGATTAAAATCTAACAATTTAAAATTATATGTTTTTAGAAATATAATTTTTATTCATAAATATTGTTTTGTAATGCGTAGTAATATAAATGATTCAAGAAATATTTGAACTTTTTAAATCAACTAAATTTTTAAAAAAATTATGTTAAACTTCTGGATCAGAGTAATATAATTATTGTGGTGTCTTTTTTTTTCTCTTTTCGTATGCGCTGTTAAACTCTTAACTAAACTTAATAAAACAAATTAAAATGTTGAATATTGTTATTTTAACTATTATAAAATATATTATAAAATAATTACGTTACATTAAACTGTAATTAATATAATTAAAAAAATAATCGTAAAGAATAAATAGTTTTGGTAGTGACAATTAATATAATTAAAAAATAATAATATTTTTTTAAGTTACATAGTACACTTTGAAAGAGTGTACATGCACTCTTTTAATACTTTCTTTCAAAGTGAAAATATCGCGTTATGTTTGTAAGTCATTGGTAAGAAAACATGAAAGGTTTCATTGTTAATAAATTGATTGATGAGTAGCCTGCAATTGTGCACCATGGCCAAACTAGTATTAAAGAAAAAAACTAATTGCAACTTAATTAAAAAAAACTTATTGCATATTAAATATTTTTTTGACATTGACTTGCAATCCGAAAGTAAAATAACTGAAAACTTTAATTAACTATTTTTAATTTCTTACGGTGATATAGTTTGCTAGCTCTGGTAACAATGGCAACTATAATCTTGGAGAAACTTCTGTTAAGTAAGTAAAACTGTAAACTGTTTGTCAGTAAACTGTAATTATTATATAATAATTACAGTTTACTTGACACTGGTATATTGTTTTAATCAGTGGTAGAAGTGTAAAGAAAGGTGGGGTTATGCCCACCATTCTTAGTTGCAAGTGATCCCCCCTACCATACCAGATTGCTAAGTTTAATATTTTTTCACTTATTTCGCTTTTGTTCGAAATTATTTAGTAAATATCACAATTTATAATGCATTTTAAGATACATAAAGAGAATGCTTGATAGTTTTTTTGCATAAGAGGTATTTTTAAAATGAGCTCCAGCTGATAGTTTGACTGCTTAATGAGAACAACTGAAAAAAATAAAGATTAGCATCCTTTTTGCTTTCTTCTGTTAAAAGCGGAGAGCAGCTAAACAAACCAAAAAAAAGGGGGAGGGGACGTGTCACCCCGCGTATACCCATACTCCTAGCACCGAGTATAACTTGGAACATGTAGTATGATATTTCCTTTTTACCAATTCCCCCCCCCCCCCCTCCCCACAAAAAAAAATTTATGCGCGAATTTTTATCAAAATGTCATGCTAAATTACACCTCATACTTAAAAGTGGATATATTTTGTTCTTACACATTTTAGGTCTTCAGCTTAAATAAAACAATTCTTTGACTATCTAAAGACAATCTAAAACTACACGTTTTCGCATTCTTTCAAAATCTCATTATCAACTCCAATCCGAAGAATCGACTGATGATATATCAAAATGTGAAAGAATCTCATCAAATTGTGAACTCAGACGTGGAAAAGTTTGTTATCTATACAAACACAACATTTTAAAGCGAACAGTTTCTTGCTTTTGCTTCATTTCTACCGTAAAAAACAACAGAAAATTCGTCTTAGTCATTTAACTTAGTTTCCCGCATGCATTGTGATATGCAGTCCTTCATTTCAAAAGAAAAGTGATGGTTCAGCATTTTTATGCAACGATATCTTCTAGAAATTTATGTCATTGCCCCTCCAAAAATAAAGATTGCATATGCACACTCGGGATCGTAAATACTTTCGAAACGAAAATGCTTTGTGACAAAATAAGGAAGTAAAGTAAGAGACATAAAAAGAGATATTTCATATTTTTATTCTTTTATTTTTGTGGAAGTAAATGAGATTTTCTAATTTTGAAATTTAAAGACAACTCTTTATGGAAACTTCTGATAAAGCACTTTTAAGTTAATTATGTTTTCTAATTGAGTATTCATTATGATAAAAATATAAATAATTAGTGATCATACATTATATAATCTGGAAAAAGAAATGAATCAGAATATGACATTTTATAGAGATTTTAGAGGGAAAAACGCCCAAAAATATTGTTAAAAGAATCATTCAAATAGTCTATAGTTTAAAACTAAATATGTTATTTTTAGTATATGTTATGTAATTAAATATAACTAAAAAACGCCACCCATAGCTAATTTAAAACATCGACCGGAACGCAAATAATATTCAGGGATAGATAATAATTAAATGCAATTCCACTATTTAAAGAAACCTAGGGCTAAAAAAATTTGATAATGGAACAATACTGAAATGCAAGCGCTATATGTCCTTCACAAATACTTTAAACGAAGTATAAAAATGCGTAAAACCTTGAAACTTTGATTAGCAGTTTAAAGTTTGCAACGACAAATTGACGAAATTGGAATAAAATATGGTACTTTATATGGTATAATAAATAAATCTTTACTAAGCGTAACTTAACAGAAGTTTCTCCAAGATTATAGTTTCCATAGTTACCAGAGCTAGCAAACTATATCACCGTAAGAAATTAAAAATAGCGAATTAAAGTTTTTAGTTATTTTACTTTCGGATTGCAAGTCAATGGCAAAAAAAATATATTTAATATGCAATAAGTTTTTCTAAAATTAAGTTGCAATTAGTTTTTTCTTTAATACTATTTGGCCATGGTGCACAATATCAGGCTACTCATCAATCAATTTATTAACAATGAAACCTTTCATGTTTTCTGACCAATGACTTACCAACATAACGCAATATTTTCACTTCGAAAGAAAGCATTAAAAGAGTGCATGCACACTCTTTCAAAGTGTACTATATAACTTTAAAAAAAATAATTATATTAATTGTCACTACCAGAATTATTTATTCTTTACGATTATTTTTTTTATTTATATTAACTGCGATGTACATTCCAAACTGTACAAAAATTAAAAAATATTTTCAGTTTAACCCTTTCACTCTCAATGATTCCCATTGAAATCATCAAACTTAACATAATTTTTTTTCTCACTAAGTTAAACTCTCACTTATTTCAAATAAATATTATTAAATTCTGCATACATTTTTTAATAAAAACATATTTTCTTTTTGTATCATTAGATGGAAGAATCATGTCTTTTGAAGGATTAATTAATGTTTGTTGTAGTTAAATGAAAATATTGATAACGCATGGTAAAAATAATATTAACTCTTGAATAATTTTATTATTGGTCCTAAATTGGTTCTAAATTTTTCATGCTTGAAATTTTTAAATGTTTAAAACTAATTTTAGCTATTTTTAGCGAATAAAGTTTCGAAAAAAATTATTGTTATAATTTATTTAAAAAAGTTATGATTTTAAAAATTGTTTTCCGTAAATTTTAGTTAAGAAAGTAAGATTTTTTCTCTGCTTTTCACCTTTTCATTCTGGATGCATAATGAATCTATTTCATAAATTTTAGATTTTTAGAATAAAAAAAATGGGGGAATTGAGAAAGAGTTAAGAGTAACGTTCTTCTGGCATTCTGCGGTATAGATGCCACATCACGGATTAAGTCTTAACATCATCACGTCTTTCTGTATTATTCCACGCATGTACGCAAAAATAAAGGTTAGGGAACAGCTGGACACGTCATGCTTCCCAATTACCTCTTTGAAAGATTACTTTGATCCACTTAATGTAGCTGGCATGGATTCCGAATGATTGACAAATGGAGTTAGTGAATGTCTTCTTTCTGCTACTTAAAAACAAAAGATAGTGTTTTGAAAAAATCATATTGGTGCATGGAATTTATGGATACATTTCTTTTGTAAACATGAAAAAAATCTTTGTTTATTTTACATTGTTTATAATTAAGTAAAAAATAATTAATATAGGAGTTACATTGTATGGGAATGTTTCAGATGATTTAACGATCTTGTTTTAATTTTCCTTCGTACTGCGATTTCATTGGTTGCTTCGATTTCACTTTCAAAATGACCGATATAGACAAAAAGAAAGTTTTCTTTCTATGAAAGTTTTATTTAACAAAGGTTTTGAACAACCAACATCACACCAAGAAGTTGGCATTTTAAAAATTTAATGAGTAAAATATTCTTAAAAAACTCATTTTCGAATACCAAAACAAAAGTAATTCCAGACAACAAATGAAAACAAAGGCAGATCCAATGTAGAATAATGGAATCATAAGTTAGTTTTCTAAACTGCCTTCTGTTGCCAGGCAACGCTCACAATGTTTTCAACGCCACAGTATATTTTTCAACTAAAATTATGCTAAAAAACTATGAATTTGTCTTGCGATTTTTTTTGTAACCCATTTCGTAGTTTTGAAATATTTTTTCCCGATTTAAACAGCTTAAAGTAAAGTTTTCAAAATAGCAAATTAATCGAAACGCGATATTAAATCTTATTTAGTTGAGTTGCATCATTTTCACAAAACCTTCAAATTTATTATCTAAGCCATTTCAAAATTAAACTCTTTCTTTTATACTTTGACTGAGGCTATGAAAAATATCTTCTTACTAAATATTTCAATTACAAGTTTTCGAAATATAAGAAGTATTTGTTATCCCCCTTTTTTCCATGTAGTGCCCATTTTTTTCCTATCCACGTTTATAATTGAAGTGGTTCGGTGTCACACCGAGTCATCTATTACAATACATCAAACTTCCAACTCCAGACACTTGGCGATATTTCTTTCGCTTTGCGACACCATAATTCTGTATCACAGAACAAAAGGGGCTTATAGCCTTTGTTAAGACAGTGGGATATAGGCCACTTTAGATCTGAGCTTCGGAATTTGAGTTATGCCTAAAAAGCACAAAATAGAATCCGATCTTCGGTTCCACTTTTGATGCTTCTTCAATTCTTTTTTTTAGAGGGTCGGGTTTTTTTAAATGGGAAAATTGCCAAAAACAGTCAGCGCAAATAAGTGAGGTCTGTTTGAAAAAAAGAGTTGATGCTATCTTCGAAATACAATATCTGTGAAACATTTGAAACCATTTATTCGAAATAGTACCGAAATAGTAAACAAATTTTATAATAATTGATTATTGCTCAAGCAAAATATGGTACAAACGTTATGACAAAATTAACTGCAGTTTTTGTGAGTTCACAATTTTGTAATGTTTTTAAACTATTCAGAACTTAAGAGAATTTTTACCATGGCTGAAAGGGAAGCGAAGGTTTATTGTTTTTTTTCACTTTGTATATGGGCAATTCTACTATAATTTTTAATTTTTCGTCCCTTGGGCATAAATTTTGAAAAAATTAATATATATTTTTCAATTTTTTCTTATTATACTAATTAGACTGGTCCTTACATAATTGCAAAACGGTATTTTAAAACAAAGAAACTCCAAAATTTTTTTTGGACACAAAACATTGCAGAAAATTCCTTACCACCCCTGTCCCGAACTTAAAAATTGTTAGTTTGGTACTCAAAAACACAAAATTATATGCAAAAAATGTAATACATTTGAACTTTAAATTGAACTAATACCACTTCTCAACAAATAACTTCTAAACAATTTTGACTTTCCACAATCATAATATGGATTTCTCATTCCTGAACTTTGTCCCTGGGTTTTGGTTTCTTCAGTGGCTTCATAGCAAAAGTGCTAAACAAAGACTTCGGATGGAGCAATATTTAAATTTCAACTATGAAAATTTTAAGCAGAAAGCGTGCATTTCATTTAGTAGCCGCATTTTTCGCTACACTTCGACAACATGCCTTGAAGTTAAAAAAAAAAAACTTACTTAAATGAGCTCCGTGACTTTATTGCTTTCCTTACCTTCCCTCAGGTTTAAGGTTAATTTTTGATAGATTAATGGGGTTTTTCTATAAATATTTTACAAGTGTGTAAAACGAGTACAAAAAATCCATTCCGGTTAAACTGGAGTTAGTTCCAACACAAAAGAGACCGGAAAATATAAGGATTTTCATTACCGTCCCTTCCTTAACTTCCCTTCTTTACCGTCCCCATGATCTATGGATGGAAAACTGAAACTGGTTTTAAGACCAACCGGGTTTTTTTTTTTGAGACTTAAGTTCCATTGAAAATCAGTTATTTTTGTAATGCCGGTGTAAACCGGTTTCTTTGATATATTAAAAAAAAAAGCTGCTATCCCTTATTATTATATTTTTTTTACAGCTATGAGGCTTGCTGAATTTTTTTTGTATTTATATCTTTATTAACTCTTTTAAGCATTTTTACACAAATTTAAAGTGACTTTGAAAAAATAAATTTCACAAGTTTTTTATACCAGAAATTAAAAATTATGGTAGAACTTCCCATATGTTGGCTCTATGGAAAAATTTCTAGTTCACCATTCCTTTAATTTTAAGTTTATCGGCAAGGTTTTTTTTAATGAAGCTTAAACAGTTTTATTTGGAGCTTAGGTTGCATATTTATTTTTAATTTTATTCTACCTGATTTTTTAAAACTTAAACTGAACACAGGGCTGTAATTTTACATCCATTTTTTACAGTGCCATGGATAAAAAAAACTGCCTAATGTAAAACACTTATATTTTAAACACATTAAGGCATGGCGATATAAGAATTTTCGCTTCGACGCGACGACTTAAAAAAGAATACTAATTCGGCCACAGTATAAATCTTTAAAAAATATTTAATAGTATATAATTCATTTATTTTAAGCGCTTAACTGTTTTTAGGTAGTTTCTCAATTAAAATAACTTCTGTTTTTGTTGTTAAAGTTTCGTTAACTATATTGGGTCTCACCAAATGAAAGATCACGGAACAGAATTTCGTAGTTTAAAAACGTATTTAGTTACCAACGAAAATCTGAACTAAGTTAATTGTCTGGGAATCTGGTCTACACTGATAAATAGTTTAAAAAAAAGTAAAGATTAATAATTGGAGAGGGATTGTCAGTCCTATAGAGCTAATGCATTAGTTTTCTAATCACAACTTCCGCAGAAGTATTGCTTTGCCATGTTAGCCCTATTTCCCAGGTATGAGAATCAACATAACATCGAAATGAAACAAATTTTGAAACGAAAATGTTATCTAGTTATTTAATTATATATTTTTGAAGTTTTAAAAAGCCAAAAATTACAGCAGATGGTGACACTATTTAAAAACATTATCAATTAATAATTAAATAACCGGATGTTATTTTCTATTCAATTTTGTTTTAAATTGATGTTATGATGATTCTCATACCTGGTGAAAATGGGATAACATGACAAAGTAATTTTAGCCTACTTTTCTTTTTTTAATTCGAAAGAATTAAAAAAATGAAAAAGTAGGTATTGACATGCGGTCGATGTCCGTCTGTCCGTCTGTCCGTCTGTCCGTCTGTCTGTCCGTACCCCCTTCCAAAATCGGTTCTAATCATCGGATCTTAAAAAATTTTTTTTTGTTAGAAAGCTATAACCTCAGATACCCAACTTTCATACTTTTTGTCCGTCTGTCTGTACGTCCGGACGGACATAAATTTACTATCTGTCGGCGAATTTCCCATTGAATTAGCATTGAAATTCAATTTTGAGTCATTTAAATCACTGTAGGTATTGAAATGCGGTTGATTTCCAACTGTCTGTCTGTCCATCTGTCTGTCTGTTCGTATGTCTGTCTGTTCGTATGTCTGTCCGTCTGTCTGTCCGCCTGTCTGTCCGTTTGTCTGTCTGTCTGTACCCCCCTTCCAAAATCGGTTCTAATCATCGGATCTTAAAAATTCTTTTTTTGTTAGAAAGCTATGACCTCAGATACCCAACTTTCATACTTTTTGTCCGTCTGTCTGTACGTCCGGACGGACATAAATCTACTATCTGTCGGCGAATTCCCATTGAATTAGCATTGAAATTCAATTTTGAGTCATTTAAATCACTGTAGGTATTGAAATGCGGTTGATCTCCATCTGTCTGTCTGTTCGTATGTCTGTCCGTCTGTCTGTCCGCCTGTCTGTCCGTTTGTCTGTCTGTCTGTACCCCCCTTCCAAAATCGGTTCTAATCATCGGATCTTAAAAATTCTTTTTTGTTAGAAAGCTATGACCTCAGATACCCAACTTTCATACTTTTTTTCCGTCTGTCTGTAAGTCCGGACGGACATAAATCTACTATCTGTCGGCGAATTTCCCATTGAATTAGCATTGAAATTCAATTTTGAGTCATTTAAATCACTGTTGCCAAATCAACAATGACATGAGAAACTTTATTTATTTAAATATATTTGAAGCAAAATAATATTTTCATGAATCAGTTTGGAATGACGTCATAAAATGTAGCACAATTTGATTCTTTGATTGTTCATTAATTATCTAACAAGAAAGCGGCAAGGCATACTTTTGCATACAATTATGCTTAGTTTTAATTTACATTTCTTATTTTTTTTAATGCAGTTTGGAGTTTCATTACTTTTGTTATTAATAAATATTTAATTATTCTTCGAACTACAAATAAATCGCGAGCAGACGATAAATAATATTTAATTAATTTGCGAAATAATATTAAGGAAAATAGTTGATTTTGGCTTTTAGAAGTTTAAATTATTAGCTGGATGCTGTGTTTCGATTTTTTTTTTTTCTAATCTGTATAAATCTAGTGTAGAAACGGCTGTTGATGATATTTACTGTAAGAACCTAGTTTTTTCCCGATTAGAACTTTAGTAAGTATTTAAGTATCAGGAAAGTAGGCTATTTTAGTTCTTTATGAACTTCTTGTTTTTGCAAAAGTTGTGTTTTCAAAACTAATGCATTATCTCTATGGGACTGACAGTTCCTCTTATGTCAAACTAATTTAACCATTGGCATAGGCAAACGTTATTACACTTACACTGGTGCAACCGTGTACTTCAATATTCCGTAAAATCCTCTTATGACGACCCATAACTATAATGACATAAGCACAAACAACTAATTATTTAGAGTCCCATTCGGAGGATGTATGATATTGTGTAATCAACAACGTTAATTTCATTTGAAAATTTTCAAATGACATGGCCATTATGGTTTTAAAACAAGACAAATTACGATATATTTTTTACGATGAGAGTAATTATCAATTCTTATCTTTCTATATGTTAATTTCTCTGCCATTAATATTTCGTTTATTACAGATTTTCAAAACTTTTGATTGGTTTGAACACTTGCCAAATGAAACTTTGTTTGCGGACAGCCGTTATAATGCACCATCCAATGAATTTTTGTAAAATTATGATTTTTTTTTGATTCAGTAAGATATGCATGCTTTAATAAATTTTAAACAAAGTTTATGTATTAAGTTCATATCTGGACTCAATAATAATCTTGACTGTGGTTTTAAATTGTGAAGCCCGCCGCCAATACCCCTCGTGTAGCTTTAGTGTGACGATAATTCAAACTAACTAACAAAAATTACTAACTTTAAACTGATAACTTTTTACTATTTTAATTAAATCTATACAAACAACCATTTTGAGCAATTTTATATAATTTTTAGTAATTCTATTGTAAATTAATTTCTTGAAATTAAGAATGGAAATTGCTTCGTTCTTGTTTCTCAATAAGTATAAACTAGTTCGAGCAGAAAATATAAAAAATGAATGCTTAAATTGCAGAAACTTGCAAAGCAGACCCTATTATTTAAACATATAAAGTATTTCTGACTCAATTTATTGTGTCGATATTTCTATAGAAATAGGACTGAAAGTGGCTATTAATCTTTTCATAAATTTTTCCAAGTCCACACAACTACTTTTAAAAACTCGCAATGCCCATAAAGTTTTATCTGTCATAAGACTTTTCAACTGCTTTATTTGATACAATATATAAGTTTTTATTTTCCGGTATTTGACAACAGTTCTATAATAGAAATTCCGATATTTACTGCTACGCAACAAGATGAGTGCCATATATCGGATTTAAAGTTGTGGAAAAGTAACAATTTTCCCATTATTTTCTGTATATCAAAGTTTTATACCAAAGTTTCAACTTTTGGTTGTAACTGTCTGGAATAAAAGAGGTAAAATTTAATCGGCTTTATTTTTTAAGAATGTTACTTGGCAATAGAGGTTTTAAAGAAATGTAGCAAATAACACTTTGAGAAAAAAAGTTGAATATGTAAAGATGTACGTGGAATTTTTTCTATGTTTAGTGACGAAAATTGAACTAAGTAGTATTTTCAATTATTTATAAAGCGATTTAACTGTTGCAAATATTTTATCATTAGATTCAAAATCTGACAAATACAAAAAAAATCATCTCAAGCCTCGATTGGTGAATCAATACAATGTCACTTTGGAACAGAGCACCTATCGGAGTACAGATAGAGGAAGTTTAGGAATGAAAGATGGAAAGGAAATACGTTACATGAAACAAGCCAATAATATTTTTGATTGGCAGATACAAATTTTAGTAAGAAAAATTTAGAGTTCTACAAAAATTCTTTCACAAAAATTAAAAAGTTATTCACATCTCTTAAAATTGACCCAGGAGCTTGGCACTTCTACGTATAAACTGATGCGACCCCAGCATCGTTCTAAAAAAGATAAAATTCATCTTTGGAGAGTAATTATGCTGTCTACTTCCTTTCTAACAAATAGCTTCGTGAGCTCTTCCAATTTTTCCTAACTGACGAGATATCGTTTGGTTTACGCGGTATAAAGCATTTTGCCATTATTTAGCATTCTCTATTTCAGAGCTAAACTAAAGTAAGTCTTGAGAGGACAATAAATAGTTTAATTATGTTTTATATTTCAAATACAATGATGTTTATAGTTTAAATACCATATTTAATTCGTGCTAATAACAATTATTATTTAAAATGCAGGTTTTCAAGGTAGACAGTGATATTTTTGAAGATATATCATAGGTCCTATACAAAATATATACTATGACTTACACCGTTACAGAATAAAGATGTATGTATTATTAATGTGCTGCGTTCAATATAAAGATGTGAGTTGAGTCTTTATTAAGGGAGAATTTATTACATAACTGAGACATTCGCTAACATGGTAGATTTCTACAGGTGAACCTTGTGCTATTAATATTTCCTATTACTTAATTCTGAATGCAAAGGAACAGTGATTCATCGGTTACACGTATTTCCCATAATTTGGTGACGTGTTCCTTTATTGTAAATTATGGAGGCATTTATTTGAATTTTCAGTAGTATTTGAACTATGCCTTTGCTTCTATGTTATAATGGTCTTCATTTATTTCCTACTAAAAATAAATAAGTCCATAAATGTCTATTTTCTTTTATATAACGCTATAATTTTGAGTATGATATTAAATAATGTTGATCTTCAATTGAATCATTTGTTTTGAATATTATTAGCCCTTGAACAACAGTATTTTTCATTACTTAAATTTGAATACGAAAAATACAGGTATATGACGATTACACGTCTACTGTATATTTCATTTGTTGATGTGTTCCCTCAATAATTAGTTTCCTGTAATTAGATTGACACTCATTTAATATTTAGTTGATATTATATAATTTTACTTATATTTTTTGGGCAATTCCATAAAAATATCAACTTTTTGAAATGTCACTTTTTTGAAATATTTACTAATTAGGTTTAAAAATGTATTCCAAGCTTTCAAATTATGGTTTAAGAAAGCAGGGACGATAAAGGACGTGTATTCACATTTCCCGAAAAAGGAGATCGATGCCTTGTGGACAAAAAAAAAATTGTTTTCTCAGCAAATTCAGCCGCATTTCAACTTGTTGGAAATCGACCTCGATAGTGTTTGAAAAGCCTTTCACATGTGAATAAATGTATATAATGTAATATTTAATATCTTATAGATATTCTATAGATAATAAAAAAATTAAATTTATTACTTTAAACACTTTTAATTTAATATAAAATTTATGAAACTTTTAGTCATTCCGTAACGTCAAATGACAGTTAATTTAAACCATGTTACAGGTAGATTGCTCTAAATTATAATTTACATAGATTATATATATATATTATATTTAAGATATGCATTAGTTTAAAAACTCAATGTATAGTTAATTCACAGAAATTTCCATTTTTAAGTACCAGGATGCAGTCGTGGTTGCAAAAATGCCATTCCGTAACCCAAAAAAGTTAGTCAAAAATATAATAATCAAATACTTTTTAAAAATTGTCAACTTTTTTTATAATCTTTTAATCATTAACAGTAATATATAAACTGAAAAAATAATTTTCCTTTGAAAATAGCTTTGTGGTAATTGTTTTACTTCATTTCTACAGTTCAAAATGTCATTCCGTCAAGCATGGAATTGTCCTTTTCCTTTATGAGGATTATTAACTAATTCAGATCAATACTTAATAAATTTTATATACAATACAAATAGTGTATTTAATAAAAATGATATATTTTTTAAAAATCATACAGTTAATAAAATAGTATATTCAATAAAAATATAGCATCATACTTATAACTTATACATGAAACCTATTATACTTTTGAGCAGTGTGTTATAATTATTAGCATTCAATCAAGTAAATAACATTTGAAATTAATCCAAAATAATAAAAATGAAACGTCCAATAGCAGATTAAATGGTACGTTTACTTTGATCGATGATTTGATAATCTTTTTTTTTAGTTCGTCCTGGATATTTATTTGCTAGTTATCAATAGTAGCGTTATCCATCTAAATATGATTTATCGGTTATATACGCGTCTATTCAATTCCGTGCATGTATATCTCCAATTTGGAAAATTATAAAGACATTCATTTTCTCTTAACTATTCGAAATCGTCATTAAAATCTACTATATCCTTATTGATGCATCCAAGAAAATAACGGGCCAACTAAAGCCATTTTAAAATTTGCACAAATTTTGTGTTGTTGTTGTTGCTTATCCTCCTTGCCTGACGGAGTCAGACAAGATCCACGAGTTCGTTGACTGTTAGGTAGTCAAAGAGTAAAAGAGGATTGCAATATATATCCTCTCTAGAGAGTCCCATGCATTCTAAAAGGTGTTCAGGAGAAGCCTGATGATTTGGGCATTTAGTGCAGGTGGAAAAGGTCTTCTTGCCCTCGCGAGGCACTTGATGTGACCTCTGGCGAGTCTTGAGAGTACAGTCCGAGTACGTCTGTAACACTTTAGGCCAAAAGACAACCCGGTTTTGATTCCAAGTACCAATTATGGGTGGGGGATGTTTTTCACTCCTCCGTAATTTTTGATTTTTCTCGGGAGTATAGCTCCAGAAAAGTAAGTGCGGAAGTTTGAGTGGTTGAGATCCTACAACCCTCCTTAGCAAGATTAGTAACCATTTCATTTCAGTGGATATTTACTTGTGACGGTATCCATTGTAAATGAACGTCATGATTAAGTGAAACGAGCTTTAGTTTCGTCAGTTTAGAGGGATCTGATCTTGTCGCCTACAAGAAGCCAATTACTATGGTAGCTTCTGAAATCCAGAATCACTGGGCAATAAGGCATTCTTTGGACTTCGCTTCATCTTGAAATATTGTTTCCTCTCCAGAAAAACTAGGTTATTAGTTTATAAAACTCTCATCAGGCCGGTCCTAATATATGGTTTAGAAACTTGGCCTCTAACTAAAAATGGAGAGTGCAGAATTGCAATATTTGAGAGAAGGGTTCTGAGAGGCATTCTTAGTGGCGTCAGGGAGAATGGCGCTTGGCAAAGACGTACTAACTCTGAGATTTATAGGTTGTTTAAAGAGCCTGATGTCATTAAAACTATCAAAATAAATAGGATGAACTGGGCTGCGCATATAATACGCATGAAAGATGAAAACCCAGTCAAAAAGGTCTTTTCTGCCAAACCTCTCACAACACGAAGACGAGGTAGACCAAAACTAAGATGGATTGACTCTGTGGAGTCGGATTTTAAAGTCCTAAAAGTAAAAAAACTGGAAGACCCAGGCCAAGAGTAGGTTGTCCTGGAGGAGTCTCCAGCAGAAGGCCTTGGCTCACCCTGAGCTGTCGTGCCAAATATGATGATGATGATGGTAGCTATAGGACAATTTTTTTTTAAATAGCCCCACATTAAAACAAATCTTTAAAAATTTTTTAAAGATTTGTTTTAATGTGGGGCGATAAAATAGAAATGGATAGAATCTCAAATAAATATTTTGCAAATGATTCAAACTGTTTTTAAATTTTTCTATTTATTTACTATTTTTGATATTGTTACCGCCTGAAATTGTTTCGAATGTATAAGAAATTGAATACCTTATACAATCTATAAGAAATCATTTCCTTTTAAAATAAAATGAAATAAGGTAGTTAACAATTACTTTTTGATATTAAAAATTGTATAATTTGTTCAGAAAAAATCTCTCTTAAAATACTAAAGTAAATCAATTTTTATGTTATGCATAATATTGTTTAGTCTAATCTTGAATTTCACAAACTGGGCTATTTAATCTTTCAGAATTGTTATCTTCCATAAGAATTGCTTAAGAACATCATTAATCATTGAATTGTTTTTAATTATCATCAAAATTAACCCAAAACAAGGATAATTTATTTAATTATGTTCATTTGAAAAAACGTTAGTTATCCTGATAAGGGTGTTAGAATAAATACTTCTCTAAAAAAATAACGAGTCAATGAATAAAATATTAAAATTATATTTAAGTATTTTTGCAAAATTCTTATTATACAGGGTGTCTATAAAAGAACTCCGGGGTTTTAAAAATTCATATCTCACTAACTATAAAAGATAGCAAAATTTAGTCGATTTCTCTGAAAAGAATAGCTCAAAAAGTTTTACTCATACCAATTGGGAATGTTTGTACCAACTGTTGGCGGCGCTGCAGGGCGTTGCCCTTAAAATGACTTCGCGAAATTTGAAATGATGGCGACTCCGCAACAAAAGGCTCAATGTGTTATTTGGCTCATAGAAACGAAACGTTTTTCTTCTGGGGGCATATCAAGAATCTTGTGTATGCAGAGAAAATTCGTGATGTTCAACATCTCAGGGAACGAATAGTCAATTGTGTGGCAACCGTCCCCCCCCCAGACATGCTCGCCAGGACATGGGAAGATGTAGAATACCGTTTAGACGTCTGCCGTGCAACTAACGGGGCTCATATAGAACTTTACTAAGTGTTAAAAAAAAAACTTGAAAATGTAAGCTTTTCAGTCATGTATAAAACATGTATGTATGTTTTTATTTCATTAAAATATTTTGCCACAAAACCCCGAAGTTCTTTTATAGACACCCTGTATATTTAAATTGGTGCATTTTAAATATCTATTGTTTGACAAAGTAAGAAAATTAAGGTATTTTTAAATGTATACTTTAAGTAGATTATTATGCATTTAAAATTAATGCTTTAATAAAAGGTATTTTTGAATAATGATAATCGAATAACTAAGAATTAAATATAAAAAGAGATAATTGTATTCTTTTTTAAAATTATACATTTAATTAATGTTATAGTTTTAAAAAAATCCTATTAATTGTAATGGAATGGAAGTAATACTACATGCCTCGGATAAATCGAAAAATATTCGTGGGACATTGAGAGATACCAAATTTTTATCATGTAGAAAAAATGTCAAAGCCCAATCTTTAAACTTCAACATTCAAAAAGTTTAAACTTGGAGTTTGAGTAGGTAAAAAGTTTTATAATTTACTGAATAGGTGCTTTTATTTTTTACTGAAATAATTGAATGAAAATCTAGTTAATAAAATAAAAAATACATAAAAAAATTCTATTTTGTTTTAAATCTATAACTTGGGTGACAAATGCATTAGAACTTCTGTTATCCGAAATCCGACTATCCGAATGCCAATGGTATATTTCTGATCCCTTTATTTATCCGTCAAAGTTTAACATTCACGAGTGTTACATTTTTATTTAAATTAATCAGCTTTCTCTTTGCAAATATTTTTTTCCTATTTTCAACATAAATACAGTAATTAAAATATACTCTTTTATCGGACAAAATCCGATCATTTGAATAGCTTGATTTTCCGAATAAGGGCCCGATAAAAGGAGTTCTACTGTATAAAACTCAGGTAACGTGCATTGTTAAAAAATTTGTGCTTTGTTTCACCATGAAAATAGTTCCTAGTAGCTGCAACGGATAAGTGGTGAAATGTTTCACCATATTTTCGATATTCGATTAAACCGTCTTTCATATTTTGAAAACAAAAACCTGAAAAATGTTTCAAACAAATACCGTAAATATAAAGAAACATTTCACCACACAGCCACTGCAGCTACAAATAACTATATTTTTCTGGTAATTTCACGATACACTCTTAAAACAAACGAGCGGTTTTAACTCAGTCTGAGTTAATTTCCACTCCTTTCCGTGCCGAAAATGCACTTCTCCTATAGGAGTGGATTTCACTCTTTTTCGAGTGGGTAAAAGAAATAAAGAAAACAATCTACGTCTACACTCTTAAAACGAGCGGTTTTAACTCAGTCTGAGTTAATTTTCACTCCTTTCGGTGCCGAAAATGCATTCTCATAGGAGTGGATTCACTCTTTGTTTTAAGAGTGTACATTTTTAATAGTGTGAGTTACTCGTTTCACCAAAAGATACAACACCCAAGACTCTTTAAAAGCAAATCAAAATCAATAGGTCTTAAGTCAAAGGACTGCGGCTATTAACTATTTCCAGATATAAAACAAGCGTGGCTAGCATTACCGCCAAAGACTTTGGATTGAACAGACTGTGCATTTGCAAAAATAAAGGGTGACCAACTTCACTCACGTGACTTGGTCTTTAGTCACTGTGGTGAAACTGGAGAAAGCTTGCACAATGGGAATGTTTCAGATGATGTAACGTTCTTGTTTTCATTTTTACGTGTCCTGCGACTTCATTGATTGTTTAGGCTTCACTTTCAAAGTGACCGTCATAGATTAAAAAAACTTTCCTTTATATGCTATCTTTCTTTTAAAATGATTAGCTTTCTTTTAAAAAAGAATTCAGAAAATGTATTAGACATATGCGATGTGAAACTACATTACAATATCTTTCAAATATAATGTTCTTTGGCTAAACCTGGACATTTGCCCAGAACGTCATATCTGAAGTGTGGTATTTTGGCAAATCAAAAAGCAAAATGTGGTGAATTCCTAAATAATATAAATTTGTAAATTTAAAAAGTATAGTTCTGCGCCTCCCCCCAGATGATTATAAATTACTTTTTCAAACTTCAAATGCTAAATTTCAGTAAAATCATATAATTTATCAAATTTAAAATTTATGGGTGTGGCTGGAAAACCCGACAGTCAGATTTGTACATTTATATTCCTTAACCCTTTAAGACCGGCTATCAGAGAGACTACATTATAGAGTGTTATCGAAAAAAATACCTTAAACAGGAACAATGCCAGCAACTTCTTAAAAAAAGTTATTTTTTATACAAATAAAGAAAGTTCCAAGTCATATGTTTCGGTATCGATATTTTTTAAAAGCTTGAACATTCTCTTATATACCCGCACGATCGTGATAGCTCGTACGGAAAGGGTTAAAGGGTTAATACTTAAATTTTTGTCTTTTTTTTATCTAGGGCGGCATAAATAATAGAAAAGTCCTTGTTTAGCAATAAAATGACAAACCTTGTAAATGATTTGGCGAAATTTATCTAGGCCCCTTCTTCTCAGCTGCCGTTTCAAAATTAAATTAGCGATACCTTATATTTACGTCGTTGATTGCCACTGTGTCCTATGGGCAATTACCAGCAGTGGCATGGTTTCGAGCTCCCGCAGAGAATAATTGCAACGCGAAACCCAAATTACAATCACGTACCACGCGTAATTACCCTCCCTCAAACTCAATTGATTCATAGATACACGGGTGTTTTAACATGCACTCGGATTAGATTGTGTGCGTCTTGGCGCGGAAGTGGATAGCTTTCCCAAAATTTGGGGTTTGGTTGGTTGATATAATTTAGTTAAGGGATGCCGACTATTAGACGTTATCATTGACTGGGTTTGTGAAAGTATAGTATAACTACAATATTATCTCCTGGCTTTAAATGAAATATAGTCGCTTTCGAAGATATGGTGAAGCGAGGGTGTTTTAACATGAAATCGGATTAAAGTGTGGGTGTCTTGTTACAGACGTTGATAACTTTCTTGATGTATGAAGTACATATAGTTTATAGTTAGTAGGATGCTCACTATATAAGGGTTTACAGTAGAATGCTTTCTAGTTGTTTAGATTATACTTTTGTATATTAACCTTTTATTTCGATGAAGTCGCTTCCAAAGAAATGGCAAAACACAACTGTGCAACTGTGAGAGTTTTGCACTTAGATTAGATTTTGGGTGTTTATTGCAGAAGTTGATAACTTTCCTGATGTTCGAAGTTTAGTTAATTGATATTGTTTAGTTAAGGATACAGAACATGATAATTTTCCTTGGGTTTCGGTTGAAGAAATTTAGTTGTAATGTTAATTAACAGAATTTATCAATTGACTTTGTGAAGGTACAGTAAATGTCCACTTCATGCTGTTCAGACATGACGAAATTTTCCAAGACATATAAATCATTCCCAATAATAAAGCAATTAATCTTAGGAGAACAAAAAATTCTTTGCTCTTTCTAGTTAGAAATTTAAGTATTCATTTAATGACAGATCCATCCATTCTATAATTGGTGGAAGGGTAATTTGCATTACAGCAACAACGACCCAAGTCAAATTCGATCAATATATTTCGGTTCTGAAGATACCATAGACTTCTACACTTTACAATCGTTTTTCACATTGTTTATTGGAATGGAACTTGAGTCATTGTTACTCCGACAGACCCATATACTCATAGTAAACTTCAACACCGTTTTCGTGACCACATGAGATGGAAAGTTCTACAAACAGCCGCCATCTTTGAAAAGCGAGTGTTAGGCCTAGCGCCTCCGAGCAACGAAATCGCTCCTAAATGCTCGACCGCTACACGACTTAAAGTGTGAACGGAATTTGATATATGGAAATGATCGACCGATTATACTTCTATAACCGACCGAATCATGAAAGAAGGCTGCAATTAACTGCGGCCATTTCGTGAAGCGGGTTCAGATTATCCATTTAATTCTTTTGTTTTGTGTGCCGATGGCTGTGTGTGGCGTTTGGGCAGTTATGATCGCTTCATATCAAAACGTGATGTCTGTTTTTGATTGTTTTTGTGCTAGAAGTTAGCTTCTGAGTTTTGATATTGATCTTCGTACTTATTATTAAAATCCATAACCTGATCTACCCGCTATATAATCTCATAGCAATAGTAGTTTGAAAAATTAATCGATCATCATTAACCAAATGCTGTGGTCATGGTCATTAAAATAATAATAGTAAATTTTACGTATTTTGGCATGGTTATCCATATAAATTAAAATATATTTGTTTCAATTAACAAGCGATATTACAGTTCAATTTTAAAATCACCATTTATTCATGCTAGCTTAATAATCATTTTCAGATTAATAAAGTAAATGGGGTGATACAGACTCTTATAAACTTTTATAAAAGTAGAAAATGTGAAATGATAAAAAAAAAATAGATTTAATAAGTATTCTCAGTTTCTTATTGATAAAAATGAATCATTTTGATTTGAAACGTAAATGACTCTGGTTAATATTCGCATTTTACAACTAAACATTGCAATGATAAATTCTTAAAGAACCTATCATTGCAATATAAATATAGTTTTGAATATAAAATATACTTTTACTTTGTTTATAAAAAATGTTTCTTATTTTTGAAATAATTGTATCTTTAATAAGTTTCTAGAAACTATACTATCAATGATATTGCATAGAACAGAAAAATAACGCTTCCTAGCAGTAAGAAAAAAATTATTGTTGGCCGAATATCTAAATTAAATTATCTTATAAAACTATTTGTTATAATTAATATTTACTAATTGAATAAATTTAGCTTTTATATTCTTCATTCTGCTTTTATATTCTAATATAAAATATATATTTAATTTAAAAACATAAATTCACTTCCTTTAAAGTAAATGCTTATTGATTTTCTTTTTACTCAAACGGAAGCACACACTTCTTCAGGTTAAGTCAATGTTATCTCAATATCAGAATAAGAAAGAATTTGAAGGAAAAGGGGAAAAAAACCAACTTTGTTTATCACTTCCTTCTGCTTCTAGGCACCGCAATTTTTCACCTGCCAATTCAATTAGCTCAGCCACAACAGATTTTTACTCATGTAGAAGCTGTAACTTTTGAAATAGTCAATAAATCTTTATTACAACATTTATACAACCACTAAACGTTAAATAGCTCTACCTGTATATTAAATTCGTATACGACAATGAACATAAATCAGGTTTTAAGTACGCGAAGCAAGTCGATAAATTTTCTACGTTTTTATATACAATGTGTGGGGTCCGCAATATTTTCACGCTGAATAACAGGTTTTAATTTTTACTTGTATTTCATTTTTTAATGAAGTAAAATTTCGTTAAAGAGGATGCTTGAGTGAATTGGAAAAGTATGTAAGATTTTGATTAAAAACCGCTTAAATTAATTTTAATCGAGTGAAAATATGAAGCTTTTCAACAGCAGTTACTGGTATCGCTTAGAAATTATTCGGTTATTAATATTTATTATTGGTGAAAGTATTTTTTAAAGACAGGGACTAGTTTTCCATGATTTTTTCTCTTTGATTGTATGTTTTTTTTACATTCATTTATTTTGAAGGAAACAAAATAAAATTGCATTCTTCATATGTTTAGCTACAAACTAGCGCATTAATACTTTTCCAAAAAGTATATACACATTTTGGCAGCAAGTGATTAAATGCAAGCACGTTGAGCTGGAAAACGTGCCCTGTATATTTTGTACAATTTCCCAGACTGCTGAAAATGGATGGGGCAAATTTTCCAATTATTCGTAAAAAGATTTAACACACTTACAAAATATTTTATTGTGTTTATGTACATGTTATCGTAAACTAAAATAGTCTGAAAAAGTATACCCAGAATATTTGGTAAAAATTGTAAAAAAAACCCAGTTTATTATAGCAAAACTTAACTTTAAAAAATTTCAATAAAGGTCACCACTTTCCCCTTTTGCGTAACCATAGTTTTGTGATTTTCTGGACGTAGTCTAAAGTATTGCTAAAAAAATCGCTGTTACCATATGCACTATGCACTGAAGTTTGGTAAGATTTCGTCCCCTTTTTTTTTATCCAGCCAATTGACTCCAAACTTTTGGATGCAACATGACAAATTATTATTTAACGGTGTAATTATTTACGATCTTCGGGAAGTTACTTTAGTCTTAGATTGCTTTATTGCTATTACATCATTTCCCGATAGTTAGCGACGTGTATTTCTACATAATAGTACGTGTTTCAATTGCTTTCTTTTTATTACTAATTAGACAATTTTTTTTATATTGAACAAATATTTGTTTTTACATTTGGAACTTAATGTATGGTATATTATTTGCTCATATATTAAAAAATAATTAAATTTTTTGAATAATAAGCTAGTTTATAAGGCCTGGAGTGCGATTTTCTACAAGGCATTGTTGGAATTGTTGCTCCTGTAAACATTTGGAAAACCTGAACCATCACCATTAATAGTACCTTGATGAGTTGAGGTTTAAATTATTTTGAAAAAAAATTATAGATACGTAGAGAGAGGTACCACATTTTAGCAATAGCAATATTAAAACTGTAAGTTTTTAAAACATTGTTTAATTTAGGTTTGAATGTAAGCATGAAAGTATTCTATGGTAAACTCACAAAAACAACTCCAGCGACAATATTACAGCACCAACTGAACAAAGATTCGTGTGGGTGATAAAAGACGCGTTACTTATAATCCAAGCATCCAATTGACGCCCCTAATGCCTCATTTCAAATATGAGGCTTGGTGGAAAGTTTACACCATTGGAAAACTAGCCCTTGCCCCCCCCCCTACATTTGAAAAACAAAAATGCCTCGGTAAATAAAATAAGAAACTAGATACTAATTGGAAATGGTGTGTTTGTGTTTTGGTTTTATGATAAATAATAAGTAAAACAATGGACACATGATACACTTGGATTAATAGTTAAAATCATCAATGCGCATACAAACGACCACATTAAAACTGTTTGTAACATTATATTTAATTACCCAGTTCTTCATATCTAATCGCTACTAACTCATAAAAGACATATGTAACGTTAATACTCACGAATATCAAATTTAATTTTATTGCTGTACGTTTAAACACCAACTAAGTCATCGGGTAAAATACCATTTGAATTATATCATCAACAGTTCAATCACTTCGAACAGGCCAGACATGAAACGTGATCAAAACTCTTTTGCCGTGGGCAGGTAAACTGCAGTAACTAGCCTGGTGACTAATACCATTGGTCTAAAAACTCAATTACTCTAGCCTATAGTAAAACATTGGGAAAGACTAATTATTTCAAAGCGAAAATGGTCTAATCTATTGTTGTGGTTACTGCAGTTTACCGGCCCAAGTCAGTCTTCGTCTCCAAGACTGAAAGGACCCGAACTGCACAGATACCGGGAGTTAATGTTAGATGCTGTAGGTTTCTTTTAATGAACGATGTCTTCTTGTTAATTTTCTCAACCATCGAGGAAACTCTCAAATACAGCTACTATGCTAACACGAATAGACATATATTACCAAAATAGATATTCCTACCGACTTTATTGAGCTGTCAGAGATAGTTTTTTCCCATATTCAATTCCTCTAAAAATATCTATTTGGTACTCACGTAAGAGCTTGTAATCGTAAAAATGGCTGAAGAAAGTTATGCTAAAAAACTTCATATTAAGAAACATCTCAAAATTAAGAGCTCAAATTCATTAAAATTGGCTGGATTCTCTTGAAAATCTTCTGCTACTCAAATGTTACATCCAGTTATGTCCCTATACTTAATAGATATAGTTTGGTTGAAACAAGGTATATGGAGAATGAATCAGCTGAATAGATATCTTGAAAACTCAGGACAAAAAAAAAACGTATAAAGCTTTCTTTTTCAGAAAGAAGTGGCATATATAACAAACTAGCTTTATAAACCCGGCGTTGCACGGGTGTACCCTTACGGTGATTGTTTTTTATGTAAACTTTTATTTTATACCAATTGATTCTCTGTCCACCGGTAAGCACTCCATCAGTATATTATACTTTATTCACATTCAAATATCAGCATTAATTTTAAAAATAAAGAAGTCCGATTGTATCCATGCCTTTCTAGGAGTTACTTGGCTTTCCCATAGGCCCTGTTAAAATTGAAAGAATAGCTATGATATAATGGCCAGTTTCTATTTGCCTTCTTACACCCGAAAATGCTCAACATGTGGTAAACATTCCACTCCATATTAGACCACTCGACAAGGCTGGGGAGCCCAATCAGTAAAGGCGTTCGCCTTGCATGCGAAAGGTCCCAGATTCGGGTCCGGGCATCGTCAAAATAGCTGCCGCCCTATAAACGGCCCATAGATCCAAAAATGCAAAGTCCCGACGCTGCGTACGATGTCGCACTTAAAAGTTGCATTGGGTGCCTACTCATGTTTTGTCTCGTCCCTTAACTGTGGTTCTAAACGAAGATGCCCGTGGCCAATAACCCTCGTGTGTAGCTCTAGTGTGACGATAATTCAAACTTACCCTAACCCATACAACTGGATGGGAATAGCTACCCTGCGTTAAATTTTCAACTTCGCCAAAAGCCGCCAATGCTAAAATTAATAGGCTATTGTATCATAGTTGTACCAAACTGTCAGTTTCATAAACATATAGTAATACGCTATACGTAGAGATAATCGACATTTCTTAGAAGTATTCATCAGATCAGATCTAGAATAGTTATCGCCTTTACTGGCATGAGACATTGTAGCAATATCTTCATTTCTTAAAATTTGTAAACATCAATTAAATTAAATTCGGAAACAAAAAATCAAAAGATTTAAATTCAAAGAATAAAATAAAATACTGATATTCAAATAACAATCCTACAAATTAAACTTACGTGCTCTTACGTGTTTATATTTAATTTTCGTTTACGCTGAACACGCTGAAATTTCTTTTAAATTGAAATAAAAAGTATAAATTCTAATCTTACAATGCTATTTCTATGGAGAAATCGGCTCACGTTTTGCACTCCTACACCCGTTTGTGTTCGAATTTCAAAAAATCGCTTCTTAAATGACGCCTACGATATAAAAAGAATATTTTCCTAAAATTTGGCAGCTGTACCTCCAGTAATTTTTGATGGGCGTTGATACGTGAGTCAGTCAGTCAGTGAGTCAGTCAAGACTTTGCCTTTTATATATATAGATAAAACATTACATTATGTTTTTATCTTTAATATCCATAACAGATATTACTAGAGGATCGCTCAAAAGTATTCATACTCCTTATAAAGATGTCTGTGCAAACAAAACATGAAAACTCTTCGAGAATGGCCATACATTTCTACCTTTAATTCTGTAAGTGGGGGAATACTGTTACAGTAACAAATCGCGCATTGGAGTCACGTTTGGAAAAGGCGGATAATAAGCAGAAATTACTGAGCAACTTTAGATATAAGCTATTGGCGCCTCCAGGTAAAGATGAGGCCTAAGACAAGAAGAGGCTATGTTAGGTGTATTTATATATTGGGCGATAATTTGAATGTCTTTGAGTTATTACGTAGTACTAGATAATGGACACTATTTCTCTCTATTTTCTATTTTAGATGTATACCTGGTGGGTTTTAATTGGAGGTTCGATTTAATATAAGCTTAAAGTGTGAAGTAGAGACTGGATTGATCATATATTGTTAACTTCCATGTCAGATTTTTGCTATTGCTCCCATAAAGCCCATCCGTTTCTGCAGCCTTGGGTTCGGAATGCTATTTAAAAGCGATTTTGTCAATGTCGATTGGCTAATTTGACAATTTAATACAAGTAAACATCTTAACCAAATAACATTCTAATCAAATTTATTGACCCCAGAGTGAAAAAAACGCTGAGTTGTCCTAAAATTAAACGGGGGCATTTATGAAGCAATTGATTTTTATTAAAAGAAGTGCAATGGAATATAAAGAAGTAACGGAGCTTAAAAAGCGATGGAATAAAGATTAATGTTTTAAAATCCTCTAATGTATATCGTTGTTTAGGGTTTTTTCCTGAGTTCGGCTGAATCGAAGAAAAGAACGAAAGCTGTTCGCGCACATTCTACTGTAGTTTTTTGGTTCCGAACACATTTTAATGTTCTTCTTCGGAATTGTCGACTTCCCAAACAGGACGCAGAGCGTGACGTCACGGAGTGCTTCTCTGACTTTATAACTTGAGCCGGCTTTGGCTTAAGTAAGACTCGCGAATTGTTTATACATATTTTCTTAACTGTAATTTAAAGATATTGTTATTCAATCATTTAATATAAAAAAATTATTTAAAAAAATACGTTTGATTATCAATTTAACGAATTATAATTCGATATATAAATAGATAAATCTAAATTTATATCTCTAATTATTTTTTTTTTAAATCTCCAATGGAATCAATAAGATCTTCACTTATGCCTTTTGTCAGTGAAAGTACGCATAAATTATCACATAGCTAGAAGCATTAATTAGTTTGAAAAACAAACTGCAATTCGACAATTCTTCCAATTTCACAGAAAAAAGCCTATTCGAAATTTAATTCCATAATGCATGGGCCCTTTTACTACGAATTCATTGATGTGAATAAGATTTATCAGGTATTTGACTTGATTGAGGAACTAACATCTTTAATGCGAATGAGATGCATATTGCAATTTATCCGACACTTCTCACTTAAGTCATTGAACACTCCTTTGGATTAGTGGGCCCATCCCTTAATCAACGTGTTATTGGCGTTTGAGGATGAATGTTTATGTATACTTTTTAAGGACTTATTTTTTTAATTTTTCATTATTTCAGTGCCATCTTTTTTAAAGTTGTACCAATACAGCCCGTGAAAGCACAATGATAGTTATCAAAGATTTGTTAAAGTATTTTTCATAACAAAGTCTAGGTATAGTAAAACAACTGTACGCTACTCCGCGTAAACTGTTTATAGCAACCCTTGGGATTTATATTCTAAGTCTGAAAACGGTAATAGCCCGTAGCTATAGTGGGATGCAAATTCAATCAAACCAAAAATGGTACAAGACAGAGGGGAAGAAAGTCAATTATAAATTTGTAAAACAAGCGAAAATTATTAAAATGATGTATTTTTTGGATGGATTTTAGTATGTTTTACAACTTTTTTTCCTCGTCTATTTGACAGCATTGTACTGCATGTGTGACCGGCAATAGTTCATAAAAGTTTAGCAAATATTGCCATATGAAAATAATAGGTTTATCAACATAAAAAACTATATTTAACTAGATTGATAGCAATTGTGTTAACTGTACAAGATCCATAATCTCACCACTGGATAGAGCCTGTGAGGACACATAATTTAAAATCTTGTTTGATTGCATAATTTTCGAAATGTCGCAAAAGCCACAAATATAAAATCAGTATATGATTTTACACTAGATAATAATGTTTTTGTCAAGGTCTCTCCTCTGTGTGAAAATACATTATCAGGCATTTTTTTGTTTTAGCTTCCACACTACGTTTATAACGTAAAAAGTGGAAGGTATTATAATCGTTCAGTCCGTCTGTCTGTCTGACCGTCTGTCTATCTGTCCGTCACCCACTTTCATATCCCAAACTACAAATGCTACGGACAAGTGTGATACGTCAAAAAATTCAGCGCATCGAAATAAGAATACATTGAAAATTTCAGAAAAGAATTCGAATTCGAAGTACTTCAATTATTTAAAAAACTGCAAAATTTAATGCTAATTTAAAAAGCATAGGAAGCCATTTTTATCTGAATTTAATCACCATTGCCATTCGCAACAATCGCTCGAGACATTTTAATTCTTTTAGACAATAAATTAGAATAAATTTATTTTTGAAACATCAATCAGTTTGAAATGACGTCAAATATATTTCCCTACGCGATTCTTTGTACGTTGATATGAAATGTTTTCATTCAATTTAAAAGCGAGGAATATTACATATTTATTCTTTGAAATATAAATTAATTTTTGCAAACGAAAAGCAATAATTATTGAATTTTCGAAATAAAATAAATGAAACTAGCCAAATTTAGCATGTAAATGTTTAATATAGAATAGTAATGCTGTGTGTGTCACCTTTTTACCTGTTAAACACAACTGTTGTGTGGAAGCGGGTTAAGTGACAGATTCGTTTACAAAGTTACATGTTTTATGTATACAAATGCTGCGTCACACTTTTGCAACAAAGGATTTAAGTGGAAAAGTACGGAGGTATTGAAACAGATGTTTCATATGAAATAGTACTCATTTTCATTGTGAACATATCTTTCGTTAGTTTATCAAATATATACTGGTGTATACTGCATATGGTAGTGGTAGTTCAGATATGTACTAGTTCTTGGGATGCTTTAATGTACCCCTCACTATTTTTATAAAAATACTTTTGATAAACACAAATTAATTGTATGAAAAATTATTATATTGCCCTTAAATAATATTACATAGGAAGCCCAACTGAATTCTTATTGTATTGAATATTTGTATCTTTTTTTTGTTTTTACACTATGTTTATAATGTAAAAAGTGGAAGGTATTATAATTTTTTTTGTCTGTCTGTCCTTTTCTCATCCACTTTCACTGGACATGTTGCGTCAAGTTGAAGCAAATAAAGTAGGTAAAGTAGGTGAAATAATAAAAATTGTAACTTCAAACTATTGATTGCACATAAAATTCATGCGTCTAAAGAGGCGCAAACACAGCATTTAGTTCTATATTAAACTTTTTATCATCATTTATTTTATTTTAACAATTCGATAACTATTCTTGTCGTTTGCTAAATTCATTTGTATTTAAATTAATAAGTATGTAATATTGCTCACTCTTAAATGGAAGCAAAACAGTTCTTATGCAACAACAATGAAACTATGTATATATTATGACGTCATTGCAAACTGATCTATATCACAAAAATACCTTTTTTAAAAATATTTTTTTAAATATATGTAAAGTTTATCGATCGATTGTTCTGTTGTACTGATGATTTAATTCCATAAAAAATGGTTTTCTTATGTCATTTAAATGGATATAAAAATTTACAGTTATTTAATAATTGAAGTACTTCGAATTCGTATTTTCGCTGAGATTTTGATAATTTCTTGTTTCGATAAATTTTGTTGATTGCATTAATTATGTGGAATAATTTTTTCCCTAGTAAAAACTGAAATCATTTTTCAGGTACCCCTCCTATCCTCAGAAGGCCTCGAAGAAGACTCCATCCTCCTCCTCCAATTCCACCTCGGGGCTGCTTTTTCCTCCGGTTGCTTCTTCTTCGGCTTCTGCCTGGTCAGGAAGACCACCGAATGCATCATCAGCAAGCAGTATTTATGCCAAGCGGCCATGGTCGCTATGGGGCTGGGCTGCCTGTCTATAAATGCCGCCCAGGGTTACTACGGCTTTGTGCTGTTCGCCTGGATGTTTGGTGTCCCCTGCGGAGGATTGCATTATTCTTTGAAAATGCTGGTGTTTGAGAAGATAAGGGCGAAGAGTTTCAGCAGGGCTTGGGCTTATGTAGAGTGGGCCCAGAGTGTACCTGCGTTGATAGGTATCCCTGTTTCGGGTAAGTTTGCTTTTTATATCAGTATCTCAAAAGCGGTATCGAAGATGTTATTAATGTGCATTAAATTTGAGATCCCGAGCATAAAGTTTCGTTAACAATCTAATATTTACCTTAAAATTTAATTATACTCAAATTAGAAATTGCAGGACATTGTTTTCGGATAATTTTTTTCAAGATATGATGGTTATAAAATGTGTTGTCCTTCTTATTCAACCATGCTTATCAAACGAGATATATTATAAATCTATAAATGGGGCCAAATGTAAAATTCACTATAATTATGGGAACAACAAATAGAATTAACAACTATTGAATTATTAAATTGGAGATGAATTTTAAGGGTCCTGAACCTAAGGATCGATTTTCTCAATAAGTCATTAAATTTTCTCCTTAATTTTCTCCAACTCCTTCAGTTTTCATATTTAATCTGCACAGTTGCATAAAAATTACTCGTTATGTCGTAAATGAATCCAGTAAACTATAAATGCACAGCTAAGTTCATGGAGTTCGGCTGCTACTCAAGTAGGCTTATAAAAAGTCGAAAACAACCGTAAGTCATTCCGATGTATAGACGGCGATGAAAAGACATCTATTAACTTGAGGTCTTTTAACCTTTATCAGCACACCTTTATTCCAAATGACACTAAGAGCCAATACCTGTATGTGCCTGGAATACATTTATAGCCTTAATTATTACATCAATCCGACCGCAAAATAAAAGAACCATGGTCTATTATCGGATTTTTTTTAATATTTGAATAAATCGTTACCTTTGGTTCTGAAAGGCTATTCGATGCCAAAGTTAGACAAAATTGTAATTAGCATTTAATTAATTTGGCGCAAAATAGTTATGGAAGAAAAACTTATGCTAGAACCTTAGGAAAATAGAAAACTGAATGAATCCACGTTGTTTGATAAGTGTTACACTCAGTGACCAAAAACAATAATTGAGCATTTAAAAATGTATAGTACTCATATTGTTATTTTAAGTAACTAAAGAGCAAAATTAATGGCCATAATTTGTGGCGTACTTTAAAAAAAAAAACCCAAAAAAGCTATGTAAAAGATAAACCTCTATAACGCATTTCGGTATCAGAATTAAAGCGTTCTTTCCCTCTTTTTTCAATTTCTTTGGAAAGATTCTCCTGCGCAACGCTCCCCAAATACTAAAATGTTATAACTATGTTCCATACTGAATCGACGTTCAATATGGTACAAATATCCAGTATGGTTTTTAACAGCTCTAACTTACTGGCCTCTGAGTTTAGAGTTGACACAATCTTGTAGTACTAGTATTAAATATATTTCTGACTAATCTGTCAGTTACAATTTTATGAAATCAAGCCATTCCATTGACTAATGTATTTTTCACGCCTTTCCACTATACTCTTGTAATCGAGAACGATTATTGCGACTTTCTTTCAATCTCATTGCATTTTCATCATCTACTCTTTTTTTTCGTAGACAACGCAGCGTGAGTCTAGATGGTTCTAATCCAATAATCAATATATTATTTTTATATTATTTTGTATGGTTCGTCCATAGGTCTTCGATAATGATTTTAAGCGGTTTCCTTGAATCTGTGGGTAGATGAGATTATTTTTTTCATCAGTAAGAGCTTAGGATAGATAGCTTGAAAATCGCAATCATCCTTTGAATATTAGCGAAATAAGGTGTGGACTTGTGTTTTGCTTCATCCGTTTAATGTCTATATTCAGTGGAACCATGAGAGGAACTGTTTTTAACCTTCCAGCCATGATTTCCTAATTGTTTGTCTTCATAGTCATAAATTGGAATGTCATATGAATTTTGATAAAGAAATTTTAGTGATTTGATAGGCTTGGTTTCATGAACACCATTTGAAGAGCTTAGTGGAAGAACGTGCTAAGTGACAAAAAGGTGAAAACGAGAAAATAAGTTTTAAAGTTTTTCGTTTGTACTCGGATCTTTTGAAAACGGTACTTGCAAACCGTAAAAAATATACTTAACTTAAACTTTACGAAAAAGGGGAAACCTTTCATGGTTAAAGAAGTTAGTAATATGTTCATTGACGGGCCATTCCATGGGTAACTGACTGACATTCGGAGGACAAAATTACAATGTTTTACGAAATAGCGGGACAATTATATAGTTTTACAAATTAGGTTTTATATATTTTAAAAGAAAATTTTCAGCTGAATTCAAATATGGTTTACAATTTTAGATAGCCCTGATAGAAATTGTTAGAAAAATTATTGAAGTTGTGGTAACTGACTGACATATCTGCAACCTTCATTGACACTTCAAGTTATTCAATATCATTTTCTTCTGAATATAAAAGAGGTGGCTTTTAAAAGTCAGGCCTATATTAAAGTGGAAGAAATGAACTATCCAGCACATCAATTTTTATATCAAAATATTGAACCCTGGAAAAATACCTGCTTTTAGAACGCCTTGGTAACTGACTGACATAATGGTAACTGACTGACATCTCTGAAATACTTAACATATCTGATGAGTTTAGTTTAGTTTAGTTTGCATTATCATCACACTAGAGCTACACAAGGGCTATTGGTGATGCACGCCGTAATTTAGAACCACAGTCAGGTGACGAGTCGACACCTGAGTAGGCACCCAACGCAACCATTAAGGGCGACATCTTACGCAGCGTTGGAACTTTGGAGGATATTTAAGGTGCACTCCCTCTACATGGGACATTATTAATCAGACATTTTCGGCTGCATGGGCCGTTTATAGGTCGGCAGTTATTTTAGAGATGCCCGGACCCGAACCTGGGACCTTCCGCTTGCAAGGCGAACGCCTTAACAAACTAGGCTCCCCAGCCGCCCATGTCTGATGAGAGAAAACCCAAAAAATTAGTTGCACATTCATAGTATATAAGAATTAATAAACAACACGGGTCGACACGGAACATACACAGGTCAGTGAGACAAAAAGCGGGACTGTCCTGCTTAAAACTGATCGTCTGTTCACATTAATAAAAAGACCAACATGTGATTGAATCAAACATGAAAGTTGAGTTGTATTATAAAAATAATTTATGCATAGGGTCAATACTGGGGTAATAATAAGTAAATTAATACCCAGCTACACCTATGTCAGTCAGTTACCAAGTCAAAGTGTCAGTCAGTTACCAAGCAATTTTTACATGTAAACGTTCATTTTTTTAATTTTGTCCCATTTAGTATTATTTAGTACTTATTGAAAACAGAGAATATCTTTTATAAAGATTCTGCAGTCCAAATTTCTATTCTGAAATTAAAAAATTAAAACAAATTTGGTAACTGACTGACATTTTATGAAAGGGTGTAATAAATGTATCCCATTACAAGTAATTTTGCAACGTTTGATTTGGGTAAGAGCATAGAATGTTACTTTACAATGTAGGGAACAATTTAATTAAATTTTTTAAAAAAACATATGGAAAGTTTAGGAAAAAAAATTTCGAAAGGGTAAGAATCTAACACTTAAAATTATGGATTTTTTTTTAGTGTTCGTTAAAAAGCAATTTTTCTTCAAAAAAATATATATTTCAAACAATGAAATTAAGTATGTTAAAATAGAGATTCCAATCTTTAAAATGGTATGTGACACGAAGTATGTACTTAATTTTGATATTTTGGTACCGAGGTTGACATTTTCGTGGAATAGCCCTGACGCAAAAATCTAAATTTTTTCAAAAATGTCACTTAGCACGTTCTTCCACTAAGCTTTTCATTTCTTTCCTGTTGTACTACAGCAAGATTTAAAAATATTTTATTTAAAAAACAAATCAAAAATGTATTTTATAATGGGTAGATCAGACAATCCACGAAATACCTGATAAATTAAAATGTTCTCTAAATCAGAACTTTAGGTGTAGAACGGTAGAGTAGACAGTGGTTTTAATATTTTTGAAACCACATATCGCACCGTACGCGGAAAAGAGACGAGACCTATCGACCAAAATTGACTTTTTAAGATAACACTACTATAGGATGCAAAATTTTGATATCTTTCGATTGGTGCAATCGGCATAGCGATCCGAGCCCTAGTTCGGCTGCAATTAATAGATAGGTCTTTCTTTCGCGTTCGTTTTGGATGAAAATGAGCGGGAAAGAAAGACCTATCGCACCTGGCGTTTTTTCGTTTTGCGTTTTGCAGCTGCGGCGGCGATGAAGTTAAGTTTGAAGTGCTTGAATGGAAAGGTTAAAGTCGGTTATTTATTTATTTATTTATTTATTTATTTTCTTTGTTTCTTTATTTGAAATACCCATTCAAAAGCTCTGTTTTGTGGTATTTAGTACAATAAATATATATATAAAAATTCATGTAATATGTGTAGATTGCAAAATTATCTGTCAATATGTATAGATATATATTTTTCAAATTAATATTTTAGCAAATGATAAATTGTTTTAAATCGTTTTCAACGTCGGTAAATTACTATAAATCTAAACTCAATTGCTACAACTTGACAGTTTGCGATACAAAGTCAGTGAATTCAACTGTATACTTAAGGTATGAAGATTACTTACAACTTACTTTTAAAATTTAAAACTTTTTTATATTTTCATGAGTTTTAAAATGATTTTTAAATTTTAATAATGCTTCAAAATTTATTTTTATTTTAATTTTAAACATGATACATAGTAAAAATTTAGATTGAAAGGTTGTTGTAGAAAATGTGGATATCATTTCTTATATCTTGTAAGTCCTGATTTTGTAAAAGTGATTCGTTTCATAACACCTATTTTTTTTATATAGACAAAGTATTATGATTTCAATCATTTAAAAATATTAAATTATAAAAATAAACATGACTTTAAAATAATATCGTAATTACATGATAAGATATAAACCTTATTACATAAACTTCATTAAATTGGTTAAACAAGCTTTTTGTTAACTTTAATTTTAAAAAAATATATTCTTATTGTTGATCAATATATTATTACATTATAAAAATGCATTAAGTAAATGAGTATTCTTCATAAGTATGTTTCCTTAATATTTAGAATGAATTTAGCAGCAAACTTTTTAGGACCGGTCTTCATAAGAGCCGTTTAAAGTTTTGGTAAAAATTCGAATTATCACAAAATCGTTCCAATTCAACCTAGATAAAAAATATTTGGCATGGATATCAGTTTTATGAGTATCAAAAGGTATGCATAGTCATCTTTCACTTTAAATTTGCCTTTGCTGAGATATTTTCAGATAGGTCTTTCTTTCGCGAACAAAATCGTTCAAATTTGTACGCGAAAGAAAGACCTATCTGAAAATATCAAAATTTAAAGTAAAAAATGACTATGCATACCTTTTGATACTCATAAAACGGATATCCATGCCAAATATTTTTGATCTAGGTTCATTTGGAACGATTTTGTGATAATTTGAAATTTTACTAAAACTTTAAACGGCTCTCCTGAAGAATGGTCTTTTTCGCGATAGGTCTCTTTTCCGCGTACGGTGCGATATATATTTATTAGTGGAAGTTCATTCAGAAAGATAATTACTTAAAGGTTTCTAAGAAGTACACATTCCATTTACAGTAAAACTTAATTATCCGAATCAAATGCGGACCACATCATCTATTGAAATTTTTTAAAAAAAAGTATTTTTTTTCAAAAAAGGGTATATTTTTCTTACTGCTTGTATTATGAAACTGTGTGGGAAAAAACTAATTAAAAAACCTTTTTTAAAAAAAGGCCACACATTACATGGTAAACGTACGGTCCTGGATGATAACATTAGATTTTGGATAGTCGGAGTTCGGATATTTGGAGTTATACTGTACCACAAATTCATCTTACACTGTTAAAAAGTTTGGTGGAGGATTGCACCGGAGAGAGTCCTGGAACTTTCTATCTACCACTACTATTTGAAGCGTCGATTCACTACTTTTGCGGTGTATCAAAGTTATTACCTCTAAATTGGTAAATCCACGTTCCAAATAGTGGTGGCAGCTACAAAGTTCCAGGATTCCGGTGCAATCCTGCACCAAATTTTTTAACAATATAAATATTAGCTGGTAAAATGACAAAAACATGAATGTGCAAATCTAGAAATTGGCGGCTTTTAAAAACGGTGGATTTAACAGAATTCAGTTTTTCATCTCTGGCTTTTTGCACATTCGAGGTTTTTCCATTTGATCAACGATATGCAACATCCTTTTCATTTTTTTTGTCCCCTAATAGGTTACATGGGAGGTGGCAGTGGCGGACCACGGACAGGTTTCTATTTTGGTGCAGCCTGTTCGTTTGCTGGCGCCGCGGCGCTTTTCCTCAACAGCCTCACCTCCCGGTACAGCGGGGGCTGGAGGAGGGGCCAGGGTTCCTGCAGCACATGCACGTCTCAGGCGCCATCTTGTTGCTGCACGCAGGAGTTCAACATGCAGAGGTGCGTATTACGGCTCCATTCACTCACTGTACAAAAAAACAGGAACTTTATGGGAAAATTTCAAAAAATTTCCATTTGGATGAAAAAAACGGCCTCTATTCTTCTTACTTCTTTTTCAACTACATGGTGGTTGGAATTATATCGCCCAGTTCGATCCACCAAACTTCAATTCATTAAAGCCCTTCACAACTACGCGTCATGGCTATGGCTGTTCGTTGATAACGATGCAATATATTAAATTTTTCAAAAAGATGTATGTTAAATGATATTACTTATGTTAGTAAGGGGGGGGGGGGCTTATTAAATTCAAAAAAGCGATGTAAACATGAAAAAGCCAGGAACGTTTGCGAAATATAAGAGTAACGTTACGTAATTTTTTTTTACAGTACTGGTGGACATCTGACACCAGACATAGGCAAATCTAGGGAATTGTTGGCCAGTTTGTGAATAAGTAACCAATCACGTCCAGGAAAATCTGTTCCTAGTGTTAGTGGTATACCGGTCAAGGGAATTGTTGGCGTGGTTACGAAAAGAAGTCAATCACGACCATAAAATCTGTATCAAGTCTTAGATGTATACCAGTGAGTAGGCGCCTTTAAGCAGGGCGTCTAACCACACTGTAGTAAAGGGTCATTATGGACAATCCATAATCCCGAC
Organism: Oedothorax gibbosus; assembly: GCA_019343175.1. Taxonomy (NCBI): domain Eukaryota; kingdom Metazoa; phylum Arthropoda; class Arachnida; order Araneae; family Linyphiidae; genus Oedothorax; species Oedothorax gibbosus. The sequence continues at coordinate 23,019,794 of CM033274.1, read as the reverse complement.
AGGGACGAAAACCAGACAAGGACGAAATCCCGACTGGGCACGGCCAACTTCAATAACAAGGCCATAGAAGCTCTCCCAAACATGAGCGTAGACGGAAATTTTGACGTCACTGTTCCCAGTGCCGAAGATTGAGAAACTAGTTCGGACGCATTCGGAACCCTAAAATTGTGGTCAGCCGCGAACGAGTGGTTCCGAACAGGTTTCGAGACAGGTTGTCCTCATCTTCGGAACAACGTTACTCGGAACTATGACGTCAAAATTTCCGTCCCCGAGCTTGTTTGGGAAAGCTTCTTCAGCCTTAGTAGTTGATTAGGCCGTGGACTGGGTCGATTTTTTTGCGATTCTAAAATTTTTATTTTGAAATGATATAAACTGTCAGTTGTTAAAAAATTGTTGTGTACTATTAAATATTTAAACTCATCGCGAAAACCACCATTAACTTACTACATTACCTATTATGAGAAAAAATTATGTCTATCGGGACTAGATATAATAAATAAATTAAAATTATAAAACAGAAACAATAAAAATAAACAATGGACCATTTAAAATACTCCTATTTATTATGTACCTGATTTCGTATCAAACGCATTTCGAATATAATACACCTTTTTCGAACCAAAAGTATTTCATGGTTACATAGCAATAAAAGAAAAATCTCTCTTCTCAAATGCAAAGAATATAAATGCAAAAATTAGTACTTTAATAGCCCTTAATTAAGCATAGCGTTATTAATGTATTGATTTGTTGGGATTTCGAAAATGTCGGGTTTCGTTCTTGTAGGGTTAATGACCTGTCGATATTTTGGCCCTGTCGGATTTCTGGTCTGTCAGGATCAGGTCCGTAACCCATGTCAAACCAATCACTTACAGGTTAAAATGCTTTCAGTAACGGTAACATCATGCAGGCGATGTGTGACGAAGTTTCACATGTCTTTCAACGGCCCCTGTCTTTCAACGGTATGCCTCTACCTTAACTAGATATTTCTGTATATTCGATCTTTTTTAGAATTAGCGATTCATATAACCATTTTGTATTTCACTTCCAGCCACCAAAGCACCTCCAGCGGGCATCCCAAGTGCCAGAAGACGATATCCTTCAGCGACACCGTCGACGTGGCAGACGAGGACAGCCCTAGACGATACCCATACACGGGAAAGCGATACGAGGGCCAAAACGACTTCATGCTGCAGCAACAACAACCCAAACCCGACGACTGGAACGACGTCGGAAATGACGAAAACATAGACTTCGACGTCGTGGACGACAACGTCGTCATCTGCTACGACGAGATCTGCCGGCAGGCGACGAATAATACCGTGGCCGTGGTTGAGCAGGAACAACAGAGGAAGGTTGTCAACAGGTACGGTTGCGGACATTTGGAAGAGGAGTTCGGGGACAACAACGGAGCTGCGTTGTTAGCGTCTCTGCAGTTGCCCAAGCGGCAGATGACGATTATAGAAGAGGTGACGAGTAGTGTGTAAATTTGTTGTAATAAATATAAGTTATTTAAGGTTTGGGTTTTTCTTTTAATCAGTATTGCTTAACAAACTGAATAAGAACGCATGTTATATTAAACAAGAAGTTCATAAAGAACTAAAATAGCCTACTTTCCTGTTACTTAAATACTTACTGAAGTTCTAATCGGGAATAAAAACTAGGTTCCTAAAGTAAATATCATCAACAGCCGTTTCTACACTAGATTTATACACATTAGAAAAAAAAATCGAAACACAGCACCCAGCTATAATTTAAACTTCTAAAAGCCAAAATCAACTATTTTCCTTAATATTCTTTCGCAAATTAATTAAATATTATTTATCATCTGCTCGTGATTTATTTGTAGTTCGAAGAATAATTAAATATTTATTAATAACAAAAGTAATGAAACTACTCCGAACTGCATTAAAAAATAAGAAATATAAATTAAAACTAAGCATAATTGCGTGCAAAAGTATGCCTTGCCGCTTTCTTGGTAGATAATTAATGAATAATCAAAGAATCAAATTGTGCTACATTTTATGACGGCATTCCAAACTGATTCATGAAAATATAATTTTGCTTCAAATATGTTTAAATAAATAAAGTTTCTCATGACATTGTTGATTTGGCAACAGTGATTTAAATGACTCAAAATTGAATTTCAATGCTAATTCAATGGGAAATTCGCCGACAGATAGTAGATTTATGTCCGTCCGGACGTACAAACAGACGGACAAAAAGTATGAAAGTTGGGTATCTGAGGTCATAGCTTTCTAACAAAAAAAGAATTTTTAAGATCCGAGGGATAGAACCGATTTTGGAAGAGGGATACGGACAGACGGACAGACAGACAGACGGAAAGACATCCGAACAGACAGATGGACATCAACCGCATTTCAATACCTACAGTGATTTAAATGACTCAAAATTGAATTTCAATGCTAATTCAATGGGAAATTCGCCGACAGATAGTAGATTTATGTCCGTCCGGACGTACAGACAGGCGGACAAAAAGTATGAAAGTTGGGTATCTGAGGTCATAGCTTTCTAACAAAAAAAAGAATTTTTAAGATCCGATGGATAGAACCGATTTTGGAAGGGGTGTACGGACAGACAGACAGACGAACAGACAGACGGACGGACAGACAGACAGACGGAAAGACAGACAGACATCCGAACAGACAGACAGATGGACATCAACCGCATTTCAATACCTACAGTGATTTAAATGACTCAAAATTGAATTTCAATGCTAATTCAATGGGAAATTCGCCGACAGATAGTAGATTTATGTCCGTCCGGACGTACAGACAGACGGACAAAAAGTATGAAAGTTGGGTATCTGAGGTCATAGCTTTCTAACAAAAAAAGAATTTTTAAGATCCGATGGATAGAACCGTATTTGGAAGGGGGGTACGGACAGACAGACGGACATCGACCGCATGTCAATACCTACTTTTTCATTTTTTTAATTCTTTCGAATTAAAAAAAGAAAAGTAGGCTAAAAAGACCGGATGCTGGGATACAACATGAGTCGTTGAATTGGCCAAAATGAATTCTATTTGTGGCAAATTATCACTATTCATGGGTTGAACCTATAATGGCAAACGAAAGTTAAAAATATATTTTAAAAATAATTATCTGTAATAATTAGACATATTAATACCACTATTATTACTCTCGAGTACCTCTAGTGTTGTAAGATCTTTTAAATGATAAAACCATCTAAAATCAGAATTATGAAAAAATTTATGTAACTTAATATTTCATTAAAAATATCTTAAGGTAAATGAATACACACATTTATGAATTAAGCATTATAAGTTAAAATAAATTACACCAAAACATTTTTATAAATGTTTATTATTATTAAGAGAACTCTCGACGAGAGAATTTAGAAGAAATAGCAAAACAGAAACCTGCAAAACAGGCATAAAATGTGCACTTTTAAGTTTCATATGATTTCATTTTTTTAAAGTTCAAAAATAAACTATATTAATTTTAAGGGACAATAAAAATATGTATAGTAATACTCTGTCATAGAATTGACTTCAGGTAGAATGCCTGTCAACATAAAGAGAAACCACTTGTTAAGAATGCTTGCATTTAACATTATGAGTAGATATTATACTACTGGTATACAATAAAGTGTTGCTAGTTGATCTGAAAATTGTACTCCATTTGGATCAAACTCCAGTTTTAAAAGATTTTCACTGAGAAAAGCAAATATTAACAAAAATTATAACATTATTCTACAAACATATAACAAAACAAAAAATAATTGGAGACTTTCAATTCAAAAAGATTCTTACAATTCAGAAACTCTTTCCCAATGCTATATAAGGCGATTATAAAGATTTTTCCGCTCAGAAATGACAAGTCAGATAATCAGAAGACAATTTTTAACAAAAAATGTCAATTCCATCAGATAAGTTCAAAGTCGGTTTCTACAGAACATTACAGATAGTGATGCAATAATAACTTCTAATTTTTAAATGAGAAGGTAACTTTTTCGTTTCCTGCAGTCTGACTGTCTTCTTTTATGTATTACTTTTGAGCATATATTTCAATACTACTTTCGAAGCCGCATGGTGATTAAACGTAATTCAAAATCTTGGTGATACATTAAACGAAAGTCTAAAATATCCATCTATCATCCTCTTTCTCAGCCCGAACCACTAATGACAATGACAAGTGTAATACGTGAAATCGTAGGTAAGATAGATCATAAGATTTGGTGACATTACAAATTTCATTTGAAAATTATAATTTAAATTTGGTTGTCTGAAATCAGGAAATTAATGTTTTGTTTATGATTGCAAAAGGTGCTTCTTTAATTATTACGTTAATTGAAATTTAGCCATGTACTATACAAACATTCACAAAAAATATCCAAATATTAAAGCAACACCAATTTAACAGTTAATGCGTTTAGTCTAACGGAATTCCAGGAGGTATTATGGAGTCGATCAAGGCTTCGGACAATTTTTCGGAAATTTAAAGCGAGTTGCTGGGAAAACGGTTTATATTTATATTTTTCAAAGGAGAGTTCAAGAAGTTTTCAATAGTTAAAAATAATTTAGTCGTTGTAAAATGTTTCTACTAAACATTATCCAAAGAAAACATTCCTTTCCAGAATGCAAATCTATTTTGAACTCTGGTACCAAATATTTTAACTAGTTCTTCATTTGAACTTAAGGAGTTGCTTACTATCAATGTTTATAAATAAGATCAACGAATATTTTATTAAAATTTATCTGTTTCAGTCATGTAGCATGAAATGGGTATGCGTGCGGGAATGGTTGAAGCCGAAAAGCTGAAAATTGACACATAATATGTTACATATTTGTAAGGAAAATCAGCAAATTAATTATAAAAAAAGTAATAAATGTAATGCATAAATATTTGAAGAACCCTTTTGATTACGGCAAAAACTTTGATGAGAAAGGTAAATATCTCGTTTAAGCACGAGGGACTGGAGTAGTATTGCTCAACTTGCATCTATAAAGTTACAGGTCAAGGTAAACTTGTAATGAACTATCACTTCTTGTACTCCCAGGAGAGTAAAACAAGTATTGAAATCGCCATTGAGCTTGAAATGGTCCAAAATGAAGGCTGGTCCGAAGCTGACTCTGGCACCACAAGAACATGCGATTAAACCATTGTGACAACGTGTATCTCTTATTGACAAAAACAACCTTATTGTAGTAGAGGTGTCGAACCGGCTCTGTTTTATCCATATTCAAAATATGTTTACAAAAGTTTTTTTTTTGCATAGTTCAAAAAACACATCCGCTTTCTTTTGAATGCGGTCTGCACAGTTTTGCACGGCTCAGTGTATAAGCAGATTATATCAGGAGGGCAGTTTATATGTTGTGACTGTTGCCTTCTTCTGACGAAACATGCAGTAACATTATTTTTTTATCTGTTAATCCTTGATATTAAATCATGACTACTTTAGAAAAAGAAAGACAACAGTAGATAATTCAGGGTTGCCTTTAGATGATTAAAATAATTGATTAAAACACTGTAAAAACAAATTTGTTAAAAGCAAAGGCAATATTGAATTAACAAGTGTTATTTCTTTTCTTATGGAGTCGTTATTTAAGATTATACAATGATAAATTAAAGTATCAAGGATTAATCCACAAAGGAATGATGTTGCATGTTTTTTCGGAAATAGACCTGAGGCAACAGTGACAGTATAAAAGCTGCCTTCTTGGTGTAATCAGCTTATACACTGAACAGCAACACAATTGTACAGACCTCATTCAAAAGGAAGTTGGTGTTGGTGTTTTTTCTTAGAACTGTGCAACAAACTTGTGCTAACTTATTTTAAATATGGAGAAAAAGATCGTTTTCGGATACTGGAACATCCGAGGTTTGGCAGAGCCGATTCGATACCTCCTCTACTACAAAAAGGTTGCCTTTGTCGACAAGAGATACACGTTCGGTGAAGAGGAATGGTACCAGGAGAAATTCAGCCTGGGTCTGGATTTCCCCAACTTGCCGTACCTATTCGACGGTCATGTCAAGCTCACCCAGAGCACGACCATACTGAGATACCTCGCCCAGAAGTATGGCATGGATGGCGCCACACCCCAAGACAAGCTGAGGGTATCCCTTGTCGAACAGCAACTCATAGATCTGCGTGTCAGCTTTGGAATGACCGTCTACAGCCCTCAATTCCAAACCTTAAAGCAAGGGTTCGTCGAAAAAGCTCCAGGTCGACTCCGAGAAGTTGAAAGTTTCCTCGGCCATGCCGATTTCATTTGTGGAGGATACGTCACCTACGTGGATCTTATGCTGGCAGAAATCTTCGATTTGCACTCTTACCTGATGCCGGAAATTCTACGAGAGTTTCCTCGACTTAAGGACCATAGAGACCGTGTCTGGGGACTGCCGGGACTGAAGGAATACCTGAGTTCGAATACCTATAGAAGATGGCCCATTAATGGGCCCATGGCAACATTTGGCAAAGATGGCGAAGAGCCTAAACGTGAATGACTTGTTATGAATACAATTCTTCCTTAAGGTAACTTAAGTAATTTAATGGGAATGGAAAAAAAAAACCCGACTATGTCAAATATTTTTTAGTGTATAGTATTAGAATTGCAAAAGACCATACCGTCTTAGCGTAAAAATACAGAATCAATGTTCAAAATGAATCTTCTCAAGTAAAAGTACGTATTAACTGTAAATGTATTTAATTAAAACATTGATGATTAAACTCTCATAACTCTTCATGACTTTAAATTGTTGTTGATAATTGACATTTTAAACAGTTTACTATCTATAGGAAGACATATATTGATGTTTTAGAACTAGAATTTTAAGCTTATGTTTACTTCTGTGACAAATTCTATAATTGACTAATAATATATTACCTACATTAGTGAAAATTTAAAAATACATATAAACTTAATGCTGACAGATGTACCATGCCTTTTTTTTATTACTTTCCTTCAAATAGGAGTAAGTGCATTGTTGATTAACTGTGCATTAAATACGGTTCCAAAGAGTTATATACTATAGTTTTTGTTGTTACAGCTTGAAATATATTTGTTAGATTTTCAAAAGTTTTAAAATAATTTTTTACGTTTTTATTATTATTGTTAAAATTATTATTAAAGGCTTTAAAATTAGTTTTTTTACAATTAAATCTCAAATGTGTCAATATCATTTTAATGGCCATACATCTAAATCGCAGTATTTGTTTAAAGGCAAATAATTTATAGAATACTTTTATTTTAACGAAGTAGTAAAATTGTGTTCAAAGTCCTTTATGTCGTATTTACAATTTTCAAATGAATCCAACTTGAGTTTTCCGCCGTTTCTCGGTTTTGTTATTTTTCAGCCTAACTAAATTTTTAATTATAGTATGTTGATTTATAATATGTTATGTTATTATTGTTATTATTAATTGTAATATGTTATTGGAATTTTCTTTATCTTTCACGCCTAACTTTTTGAACGTTTTGGTTAAAATGTACATGAAATATTTGAAAACTTTTAAAAACTCAATTAATAATAATAATTAATGATTATGTGCCGAATTAATAATGCGAGAATATAGTGAATTTAAATTTATTTAAATATATGATTTGTAATCAAAATAATATTCTATGTGTGTTGTTAAAAGTCTAATAAATCTTATATATAATTAAAAGAAAACAATTAATATAATGAATAACCAACCTTGGAAAAGGTTGTAAAAGTCAGTCGCTGAATTGGCCAAAAAGATTCCTATTGGCGGCACACTATCACTCTTTATAACGTGAACTTATCATGTCAAACGGTTATTGAAAATTATTTTTGGAAAATAATTATCAGTAATAATTGATACGTTAATACTGATACAATTTCTCTCGAATAGCTCGAGTTTGACGCAGTGTAACACCTTTCACATGATAAGATCTCTTATGATCAGAGTGATGAGAAAATGTATATGTACTGCTAAATTTCATTACAAAATATCGTAAAATAAATGAATAAGCACATTTCTGAATAAAGCATTATGAGTTACAAAAAAAAGGATCCCCCAATAATTTTCTTCTATATCTATATTATTATTATTAAGAAAAACCTAAGGAAAGTAATTACTAAAAATGATTTTACAGAATCTGTAAAATTAGTATCGTAATGTACACGTTTTAATGTCATACGATTATCATTTTTTTTTCTATCTGTAGCTATGTATATTTTTTACTAATTTCAAATATAAAATTCATACATTTAATTAACAATAAAACTTGAAATGCTTGTATGTTAATATTACAAGTCTATATGTTAGTATTTGTATACATAAAGAATTACTAGTTGATCTGAAAATTGTACCCATTTGGAGTCAACACCACTTTAAAAAATTGCCACTGTGAAAAGCGAATATTCACAAACTTAAGTACTTTTGTGAATTTAACGTAGCACTAAACTAGATAAAATTAGTTAAGTAGCATTAAGTTACTTAAAGTGTATCATATGTTACTTTTATCTATCTTTTCACTAAGAAAATCCTTATAATCTATATAATAGTACAAATATAAAAAGCAAAATTTAATTAAAAACTATCATTCAAAATACAGTTCAATAATTGATACAAAAAGAAAAATAACCTAATTGTCATTGTCACTTCTTATTATTGAAATGTTAATAGCGATTATATTTCTGTTTATAATAGCGCAATCACAATATTGAAATCACTATCCTAGTCATTAAAACAGTGATATTCTGATTACAGTCATCAGATAGTTAGCAATATTAATAAGGGAAATGACTAAATTATCCTAGTCGCATAATGAAAAAGAATCTTCATAATAGCACACTATAACTTTAATCGTGATGGTTTGTAGTTTCATATAACATTCGTCTGCTAATTTGGCCACAGATGTAATTTAGTATACGTGAAAGTGATTCCCAACGCATAATATTGATCACGGACCTATCATCATTTAGTGATTCTTCATCAATAGCGTAGGCTTTGGATGGTGCATCGGTTTTTAATAAAAGACTGCAGGATTATATATAAGGTTTTGTACCTGGCCTTAGGAGACTTTGATCCGATTTGATGCGAATATATTTTTGTACCGTCGAATAGGGTAACCCAAACATTTCAAGGTAATAACTTCTCGTGAAATATACTCTATAAAAATGTGCTTTTCTTTTTTCAATGGGGTTGTTTCACGGAGGTTCTGGCAATAGCTCCGCGGTCTTTGGTTTTGGTTAAATTGGTTGGTTTGTAGACCAATATTCAGGTTAGTGTGCTTGGTCAGCACACAAACCTTATTATCTCTAACAAAAAACCAAAACAAAAGTAATTCGAGAGACATGAAAACAAGACCGCGGAGCTATTGCCAGATCCTCCATGAAACAACCCCATTAGTAGCAACTCTTGACCTACCAGTAAAAATATATTAAAGAAGCAAGTCAATACTAGGGTTTTATGCTTTGGTCAAAGTTACACCATTTGACAGTACTTTAGAAGAAAAAATGACAATATCCGAAAGCACGAAGAGTTAAAAGTTTGAATTTTATGAATACGCACTAGTGAGTAGTACAGTAAGTATAATTTAATTACTATACTACTAGTTTATTTAAACATAGCAACGTAGTTAAATTAAGTATTTCATAATTCACAAAAATAGGCGTATGGAGTTTTTGTATAATTGTTATTCAAGTGAAGAACTATTTCTCTAGGTACCCACTGCACACACATCTCTCATATTTTAAAACCACACTTAATATTTATCATTCCTTGAAAATATATGTTGCACAAATACAGCATCCACTGTCACAACGTCTTTGTCCTAACATTCATAAGTATACAGAACATGCATTTGTATAAGGAAGAGTAAAAAGAACAGTGAAAGTATATGTACGTCAATCTAAATGTGGTAATATTATTTCCCAATTATTTTAAACGGTAAAAATAGAATAAAAATTCGCAGTTTGGTTTGATGCATTGAGTCGATAAATGACTTATTCTCTAACTTATACACGCTAACACTAACATTATGAAATCTGTTGTATCAAATCATTGAAATGTTGCAACCAAATAATCAACATTTTGCCTACGGATGAGCTGTTCAAAATGAAACTCTCAAAAATGAGTGTTAGGATGTTTTCATTTTATTGTTGAACAATCTTCTCAAAAGCAAATACGTTAAAATTTGAGATATTACATGTTCTTAAAATTAAATGCGTCACTTGCGGCTCTCAATACAACCGATTCCACATGCCTAAAACATCCATTTGATACTGGAGATCTCTTTATTACAGTTGGATTAGACCAAATACGAAGCATAGCGTTGGATACTCAAGTCGAGAGTTCGAACCTTCGTCAGTGAGAAAAATTCGTTCCTTAAACGTAACTACCTATAGACGTGATTTCATTGCTTCTACCTACTGCTCCGAAAAGTCCAACTACTCAATGACCGCAATTTTTAAAAAAAATGAGAAGCAACATAATCTCAAATTATAAAAAACCCGCATGTTCTCAATGAGCCAATTATGAACCAAAGATATTCTCAAAAATAAGAACATTATTCTAAAATTTAAGAACATTATTCTCAAATTAAGAACATTATTCTAAACTTTAAGAACATTATTCTCAAAATTAAGAACATTATTCTCAAAATTGAGGAAATTATTCTCAAAATTAAGAACTCATTTATAAAAGTGTGCATCAAGCCTAAACAAACATGTCACGAATAAAAAAAATCATTACTCTTTTCAATGAGGTTGTTTCACTTCGGGGAAGCAACAGCTCCAACGGATTGTTTTCACTTGTTGTCTGGAATTACTTTTGCTTTGGTATTCGAAAATGAGTTTTCTAAGAATATTTTACTTATTAGGTTTTTTAAATGCCAACTTCTTGCTGTGCTGTTGGTTGTTCAAAACATTTGTTAAAGAAAGTTTGCATAGAAAGAAAAAATTCTTTTCATCTATATCGGTCAATTTGAGAGTGAAACCGAAGCAACCAATGAAGTCGCAGTACGTAGAAAAATGAAAACAAGAGCATTACATCATATGAAACATTCCCATTTAAAAAGATTCTTGCGATTCAGAAATTCGTTCAGAAATCTATTTAAGACAATTACGTAGTTTTTCTCCGAAGAAAACTTTTGATAAATATATCATTTCCTTCAGATAAGTTCAACGTCGGTTTCTACATAGGATCACAAATAATGAGGTAATTATTGCATAACTTCTATTTTTGTTTATCAAACGTACAAAACGTTGTAAACTAATAAAGCTAAAATATATTTGGAAGTATGTATAAAATATTAAATAAAGTATGGTGAATCCTAAATGTAACCGATTCGGTTCAAACCACATCATTTAAAAAGATAAGTTTTATAGCGAAAATATAATAAAGTTTAAATCTTTGGTAATTTTAGCTCGAACACTACGTTTATAACGTAAAAAGTGGAAGGTAATATAATCGTTCAGTCCGTCTGTCCATCCGTCCGTCTGTCACCCACTTTCATATCCCAAACTACAAATGCTACAGGCAAGTGTGATACGTCAAAAAATTCAGCAAATAACATTAAAGACATTAAAATTAGAAGACATTGAAAATCTTAGAAAAAATTCGAATTCGAAGTACTTTAATTATTTAAGAAACTGCAAAATTTAATGCTCATTTAAAAAACATAAGAAGACATTTTTATTAGAATTAAATCACGATTGTCATTCGCAACAATCACTCGAGAAACTTTAATTCTTTTAAATAATTAATGCTACATCAATCAGTTTGAAATGACGTCAAATATATTTCACTAAGAGATTCTTTGTTTGTATGTTGATATGAAATGTTTTGGTTCTATTTAAAAGAGAGGAATATTACATATTTATTCTTTGAAATATAAATTAATTTTTACAAACGATAATAATTATTGAAGAAATAATTATTGAAATAAATAAAAAAAATGGTATTAGAAATAATTTTTGTGTTTGGCGGCTTTTTTCCTGTTGAACACAAATGTTGTGTGGAAGTGGGCTGAGTGACATATTATGTTACAAACCTACTTGTTTTAATTCAACATCTTTTACACTTATTGTTATAAAAAATGTCAGTTAAAAGAACACTTTATTACCTTGCGTTTTGCTAATTATGTAAATCAATATCTGAATCATACTTGCTTTTTTTATTGACAAGGTATACAATAGTGAAGTATATTTTTTGAATTTTGTCAGAATTTACCTTTGGTTAATTCCACGTAAATACATATCACAAGTGAATTTTAAAAATATTTTTTATTCCAGTTGAAACTTTTATATGTGATTCAGAAAAGTTTGAACTGTAAAAATTTTACATCAAAAACTATCATTGTTTTTATCTGTGGCAACACTGAAGTTTCAAAGTGGCTGCTTTTTTTAAAGCATGGGTTATGGTTTTTAATCATTTTGAATTCTTGAATTTTAAGTAAAGTATTATTTTCTATCAGATTTTTTAGTAAAATTATTAAAATACACTATAACAACTATCTTAAAAGCATATTATTAAACGGCATTTATAACTAAAATATACTTAATTAGAAATATAAAAATCCCCTTTTTGGCTGTGGTGTAAGTCACGAAAAGATATAAAAGTTTCTATAACTTTTTAAAATAAGGCTTTGCTTCAAAAATTTTAACATATTTTCTTTCTATATTAACCTCTGTGTAATTCCTCACCTTTAAATTTTAAAATAAAAAGCATTTTCTCAATTTATAAAACATTTTAACTTTGTAGTGTAAGTCACAACGTAGGTCAGTCACAGCTTCTGTTTGATTTATCTATTGTAGATTAGCTATAATATTTGTGGATTTCTTGTATTTTGATAATTTTGATTTAAGATGGCTAAATTAACAGCTAAAAGAAAAAAGAAAGCAAAGGGAATGACTTTAAGCATGTGGTAAATTTCAAACCTTTAAAGAAAAGGAAAGCAGAAATCATTTTACGGACAACACTTTAACTAAAAATAAACCATCTCTATATATATTGCAATGTTCCAACCGTTAGACAATATTGAATGGCATTTCTCTGCCACCAATGTTGGTCATCTTTACCTTTAGTCATGAAAAAGGACCAATTGATAGACTTGGTGATACAGTGAGGAAGGGATAAAAGCAGCCACACATTCCAGGAAAATTGACCCACATTCTGCTAAAGATTTTTTCACTTTGCATTAGAAATCTGCCCAAACATATCACTATTATACATTTCTGACAACTGAGTAAAGGGCGAAATAGGTAGATTAAATGATATTTGCTCATCAAAGGAAAATAAATATTTCCGATTCCTGACACTAAAAAATTGCTCTGCTTTTTAAAATTAAACAAATACCTACTTAAAACTGCCAATGTTTCATTAAATCCTCAAAAATACTACACGGCTGATTAAACAAATGGAAATGTTGTAAAAAAATACCTCTCAACAAAATTCTGAAAATGAATTTGATGCTGGAATAAGAGCTTTAGTTCCTTTTGTAGGAAAATTATAGTTAAATATTTTGTGGGGCAAATGTTAAGTAAAGATGCTTATTCAATAAAACGGAACATCTGCAATGGTCGGGAAGTCTTTTTGCGTCGCCTGAGAAGGAAGGTTTTTCAAACAATGCTATTGAAGAAAGAATTAAGAAATTACCAGAAACCAACTTTAGGGGACGTTGTGTAACTTTTTCAAGCTATGATTTCACCATGTATGCAATTCTTAACTTACCATGTTCAAAATTATTTACATATGTTATGTTATTATTGCCTAAATTTCCATATCAGTGATACAATTCACATGATGTAGTGTAAGTCACAAATTGAATGTAGTGTAAGTCACGCACAAAAAGGTTAATAAATTATTTCCTATGATATGTCAACACTTTTTTGCAATTAAATTATTTAGCTTTAAACCTTATACTTAAGATAAGCACTAGTAGAATGTTGATTTACTGCCCTATGAAGAAGAAATTAGAGTTTATAATGATAACCAAAAATCGACTTCCTTTCATGTAGTGTAAGTTACATCAGGGCATTTTTATTATTTTTTAGTAAAATATTAAATTAAAAAAGTTTTTACTGATAGCTAAAAATACTATATGTTCAGAGGTAAACTGACATACAATATTTTTTTGGAATAAATAGAAAATAATTATGAACTATGCAAACGAAATTTGTTAAATCGTCCGATGTAGTGTAAGTCACGCGTGGAAATGTCCCTTTTATTTAATTTTTTTAGCTGCAACGTTTATTATCACACCCTTTTTTTATTTACTAAAAACATATATTTGTAATGTGAAAATATAATTGTATCTGCATTAAATTTCCGAAATGGTCATGTAGAATCACTTAACTTTTAGAAATTGTTTTCCTATTATCTCTTGTTCATGGTCCATTATTACACTAGATTTTTCTGCAAACCTAAATGTTATAGAAACCTATAGGAAAACCTCATGACTATAAAGAATGTAAGTTATAAATTTTTCCGTTTACTAAAAAGTATGCAACGATAAACCAAGATAACAAAAAAATACCGTTTCCTTCGTGGAAAGAAATCTAAAACGAATATATCCTCTTCTTTCCCATGTTATTTTGACAGTTAATCCGTTTAGAGACTTAAGTCGGAGAGTTTTAAGACGCTATTCTTCAAAGTTAACTGATACGTGCTTCACGAAGTTTGCCTTCAATTTCAAAGTTCTTTTGGCTTTACATTACGTTTATAAAATGTTGAAGCTTTTTTGACCACCTGCCATCTTCGCCCACTGACCGAACCACCAATCACAAGCGTGATACGTGAAATTATAGCTGATCTTAAGGTTTAATTTATATTGCAAATTTCATTTGAAAATTTAAATTAAAATTATCGGCCTTGATTTTGGAAACGAATGTTTTTTGTGTTGTCTCGCAAAGTGTGAGTGAGCTCCGTTAAATACTACAATATTTGAAGTTCAACTATTTACAATATGAACTTTCACGAAAGAAAAATCCAATTATCAAAGACACGCCATTTTGTAAGTTAATTCGTTTAGACTCAGAATAGTCCAAGAGTTATGGAGTCGATAGAGGCTTTCGGAGTAATTGTTACATGCCCCAGTAATTTTGCAAAAATGTAAAGGGAAGTTCAGAAACTTTTCAAAGATTTAAAATTTTTAAGGAAAGAAAAAGGAAAGTCTGTAAAATGTTTCTACTAAACATAATAAAATGGAAAACATAATCTTTTGCTTCACGAAAACAGCAAAATGGCTTTCTACTATTTCTATTGGTGTCTTGTTTTCGCAGTGTTTTAAAATTGGTAAAAGAACATTCGACAGTCTCTTTGTTTTAATACTTTTAACATCAGTTAGAGGAACCTTAAAAGACTTTTTTCTGTGCCTATGCTTTTTTATATTTTTACAAAATGGTCACCCTTAGGCTAATATTATTAAAAATAAGAGACTGAAAAAAATTTAAAACAAGAAAACATTACGTGCCGTAGTAATTCCATGTCGAGTAAAGCTCACAGTGACTAACCTGCATTATTGGTACTCATAATGAAGAAACTTATTTGCGCATATTAAATAGACCCTAAGATATTTTAAAAATACTATACTAATGTGTTATTAGCAAGACGAGAATCATTATTAAAAAACTTTTTTTTATCTTTAAACTACAAACCTGAGTAATGACTAAATAATTGATTTAAAGTAGTCGATGATGTCATTAATAAGCTTAATAGCCCAAAGTTCACCTGGGGTAAATATCTACTCCCGGTGTGTAGTTATAGGGTTATGTCCTGCACCTGTGGTGCATGTAATGAGTTATATTTAGTTATGTTTGTCTACTCTTGTTTTTCAATTCGTATATATAAGTAAAGAAAAAAATTTCAGCTAAGTTTCGTTATTACGCATGCTTTCTTTTTGTAGATTCATTATAACGCAAGCTATTCCCTTTTGTAGCTTCGTTATAACGCAAGCTTCCCTTTTGTAGTTTCGTTATTACGCAAGCTTTTCTTTTGTTAAAGAGATAAGGAAAGCATAAACATAATTGCTAAAAGAATATACAATTCATAAAAAAATTTAGTGAGATGCATTTTCAAATTTAATACCATTTAGTTAATATTTGCATAAATTTTTTAATTAGTGGCATCGGCAGTTTAATATATTTTTAGTTTTGCATCAGGTATTTTTAAAGATTAAAATTTCTTTAGTCTTTAGTAAAAATAGAAGTTTTGGAAAAATTAGAATACACTACTTTCCTGTTACTTTAAGGCTCCATTAAGAGGCAGACGTACGGACAAAAGTTATCAGTGACGTGTCTCCGGTTTCATACCTTTAAAAAGAATAATAAAAAGCTGATGGTTAAAACGTATGTTTCAGGGCGATGGACAAAGGGCAGACGGAAAAACTGACGAAAAAAAAGGTCTCTAAATTCCCTTCAAACATTTTTGTTGTTGAAAATCTGAATGTTATAGGCTAATTCCATGTAACTGCAGTGTAAGTCGCGATTTAAGGGGGAATGGGCGCGCTGAACCGCGGGTCTCCAAACTCAAGTGCCTCAGTGTTAATCCAAATGCGAAAAAAATATTTTCTCTGCCACATTTCTCCGGCTGTATTGGATATTTTTACAAACGGTTTTTTTAAATGATAAATGTAAGTAATTTACAGGTCTCTATCTTCCCACTTTTTGAAATTGCTTCGAATATTTTGTGTAAAATTATTAATTGAAAATTAAGAAAAAATATTCGAACCAATTTCAAAAATTGGGAAGGTTGGGGCCTGTAAGTCAGCTACATTCAAGATCATTTCTATCTTCATTTTTGAGATAATGATGTATTTTTAAGCAATCTACCAAAAATAATATCAAAATATTACAACGATAAAAATACCTAATACTGATAATTTTACTGACTTGAGATATCCCCAATCTACGATAACATTGTTTAATTTTGTTCCTTACATTCGGCGTTTTACACCTTAAATACAGGGTGACACTTTTAACAGAGGCCTCAAAACTGTTAACAATAACGGATTGTCGATTGGAAAGCTTTATACTGTTACCCACCCTGTGACTGTCATTTAAAAATAAGATAAAACATCCGGTTGTTTTTTGCAAAGAAATTCGAGTTGATAGCCTTGGCGAGAAGGTTATCAGGGCTTTTATAAAACACTTTATAAAATTGCGTTGCTTGACAAAGTTGTATTTGATAATTATGTGATTTTTTGAAAATGATTTGTAAGTAATTGTTAGTTGTCTAATTTTGAGAACACTTGAATGATCATCAAGAATTTTGACTTATTTTTTAATATATAGGGGTTCAAAAAGCAACAATCCAGTTTAAATAATTAATTAAATAGACAATTTACTGTAATATCGAATAAATTTTTGTTAATTTTATTGATTATTATTTTATTTTTAGTTATTTTGGCACAATATATGTATTTTTTTTAAATGTGACGTTTAGACATTTTTTATTTGTTGCAATGATTGCTTTATTTAAAGAAAATAATAAAAATAATCTTAAATAATAAGTAAATATGCATGGAAATAGAACTTAATGTTTTGAACAAAATGTTCTTGTTAATAGAAAGAATTGAATAGTAAAAAAAAATTTGAATAGAATTGAATAGTACAAAAAACGCAATTTTAAAGATTACACTAGTCTGCGATGGTTCTGGGAACTGAACTCTGATGATGACTAATTCCTACGTAATTTTGGGTACTGAGTTCGAGAAAAAATTTTGGAAAAATTCCATCTGTCTTAATTTTTCATCAATAAAAATATTAATTCAACTCAACGCACTAATTTTCGGTAAATATAGTCAATACATAACTGTATACAACTACCTCATTTGATATCTCTGAAAAAACACCTATATCATTGTAGATGGAAATGACGAGACAACGAACAAAACTGAACATAGGTTCAGAAGTCAATCCTGATATCTTGTTCAGCCAAATTAACTGCACTTATTACACGTACTTATTACACGTTCGGCAAAATACGGTATTCAACAATGTTCAGTTTTTGTCCCAGCTCTAAAAACCTGAAGCTAAATCTTCAGCAATAATTTACAATTATGTCATACTAACGAAACTATTTTAAGACTTTGACATTGACATTAGACGTCTAACTGTATCTTCCGTTTTCAGATAACGGTCGTGCCTCCCAAGCGACTCGATAAGAATATTATATAAACATTAATATTCTTTATATATAGTTGGTCGAATACCTATTGTATTATTCTTCTGCTCAGTCAGATCATTCGCTGTTCCACTATCTAGTTGTGTTGCACAATGGCTCCTCTTACGTTGGGATACTGGGATATCCGTGGCCTAGCGGAACCCATTAGGTACCTTTTGCACCACAATAACGTGGTATTCACTGACAAGCGGTACAGCTTCACTTCTGGGGAGTGGCCCAAAGACAAGTTCAACCTGGATCTCGACTTTCCCAACTTGCCATACCTCTTCGACGGAGACGTCAAAATCACGCAGAGCACCACCATATTGAGGTACCTCGCCCAGAAGTATGGCGTAGATGGCAAAACCCAAGCTGAGAAGCTCAAAGTGTCCATGGTGGAACAGCAAGTCGTGGATCTCAGATGGTTTTTGCTGATGACTACTGTTTTTAAAGAAAATACCGAAGAAAACCGTGCCAGCTTTCGAGAGAAGGCTCCAGATATGCTCAAGTCGTTTGAAAAGTTCCTTGGCGGCAGGAAGTTCTTGGTGGGAGATGGCGTGACTTATGTCGATTTCTTGTTGTCCGAGACCTTCGATTTCTACAGATACTACGTTCCAGATGTCTGCAAGGATTTCCCGACCTTGATGGCCCACCAAGCAAGAATCGTTGGATTACCAGGAATAAAGGAATACTTGAATTCTCCTACCTACACCAGATGGCCCATTGTCGGACCCATTGCAAAGTTTGGTGGTAGTGGGCCAGAACCAAAACGGGACTGATATATTTTTAACTGTGACTATTGATTGTCTGAATATTGAAGATTCTTGGATGGTTTGTGAACGAATGTTTGTTATCGAACTAAAACTATACTTTAAATTTATTACATGGGATTGAAAATAACCATGTATTCCATATTCGTTTAGATAAATAAATAACAAGGTAATGAAACTTGAACAATATTTTCCTATTATATCACATACTGTACATTGTGAATTTGATTTGGATTCTTAACCCTCAAGTGACAGTACTTTTCTGTAACATTTTAACACAGTCAATGTTCTTACGACATATTTTTTAAGGAAAGTTCTCCAAAATAAATTTATATGCAACAAATGCAGATAACTATTTCAAATCCAAAAAGCTACTTTAATTACTCAATTTAAAAAATCCTATACAATTTCAACTAAATTAAGATTCTTTTTAATCATAAATCTTCAATTGAGTCAGTATGATTTTATTATGATAACTGCTTCTATTAAATTGTATTTACTATTGCCTAACATTAAATGTTTTCAAAACTTTTTTACCTTTTACTGCACCGCGTGCCAGGGCACATATCTAATTTTCATACCTATAAAGCAATAGGTTTACTTTTCATGCAATAGAAATGCCCATTGATGCCACAAGTAATGAATTTATTCTTTTAATGAAACACTTAAATAATACGCTAATTAACTTAAACCATTGTTTTTTATTTGTTGATTGACTGGGTGTGTTAGTTAGATATAGCCTCCTTTACAAGTTTTGTTAAAACAAAACATGTATTTTTAAAACAAAAATGTTTAGCATGTCTGTCTAATCTTCTTATACCAGTGTATCTTTTGAAAAAAGTAGGGATATAGTTTTTTTTAAAATCATTTTGAGGCATTAATAGTTTGATACTTTACAGCTAAATCAGCGATTGGGCGGCAAAGAATAATGAAGATTTTTTTTTTAAAAATAGTTTCCATACAGGAAAAAAAATCGTGCAGTAAAAGATTAAATGCTACTGCTAAAAAATGTGACACAAATCAAACTAAATTTCTAATTTAAATCGTTTCAATCCTAATGTTATAGTAAAATGACATCATATAAATTATATTATACTTATTATATTGAAGCAGACATTAGAATTTCTATTTGAAAATAAAATAAAAGAAAATAGATAATTTATAAATGAATATTTCATCATAAAAGTTTTTTACAACCATAATTATATAGTTATAATAACATCATTTTATTATGTTGTTCATAAATAATGAAACTAAGCATAAGCATTATTTGCACTCCTCTCATTATTACTTATTATTAAATTATTTTTTCCTTATGTAATAGCCTATACAACAAAACATTAGCAAAACCATTTATTAAAACGAAAATAACTGTTGTAAGTTAAACACAAAGTCATTTAAGGCAAAGAGAAGAGAAAAATATTTTTATAGTACTAAAATTTTATAATAAAAAGTTAATGGCTCGTCACACACAAATCCCTCTATTATACTTATTAAAGGGACACGGTACCACTTAAAAAATCTTTAACTTTGACATATTCACTATAAAATTGATGTTTTATTAGTTCAATCTATATTTAAAAACAATGTGACAAAAAAAAGTACAAATTAATTTAATTTTTAAAGTTATTTAAAAAAATTAATTTTTTTCAACTTTTTTAAAACGCTAAGGCTTTTTTAAGTACAAATATTTTAACCCAATTTTTTTCATGTACTTTAAACTGTTTTACATAAGAATTGACATCCAAATTGGATTTATCTTCAGTAGTTGTTTTATAAAAATATTTATCTAGAAAGTCCCAAATTATTTTAGCATATTTGAAAAATTTCGACTTTAGTATTTTTTTATAATAAAAGTATTACTTTTGAAAACAATTTTAATGCCAATTCTCAATATTAACATATTAGACAGACCACATACAAAATTTCTTAAACTTTTATAAATAATTAAAAAAACCTTAGCGTTTTGAAAAACTTGTCATCAAGGAAAAATGAACACCGAGAAAAACACATTTAAAGTTTTCATTCTTTTACATTTTTATCCTACTTTTCCGCATAAAAAGTAGAATAACTTTTTAAAAAATATAGCTACTCTTTTGAAACTGTTTCACAGGATTGAAAATAAGGTATCGATGGGTTATTCTATGTAGTGGGCGGAGCTTACCATGATATATCACTAATAATAAACCACTAATAAATCCCTGAAATGAAATCACATCACGTGAAACAAGCCAACGAGAGCCTTATTAATTTTTGGCACACAAAAGTATTATTCATAAAATTTTAGGTTTTTGTAAATCATTCGTGCCTAACTTTGAAGAAAGAGTGTTAATTTATAGTCACCCTTTACATTTAAGGAAAAATTAACATCAGAAAAAAAATTGAAGTATATTTTTTATATATTTTATTTATATTTTTGTCCTACTTATTTTCAGGTTTATGCCTAACCAAACATTTTTCAAGCTAGTTTTAATAAACTGTCTGTGTTAAATTCATTAAAAAAAATGTGGCATACCGATGGAATAGTTCAATAATATATCATTTTATTTTCTAGATTTTTAATAAGTTCAAATTTGCAACACAAAAAACAATGGACTTGATAGAAAAAGCTATTTACAATTTCAAAATCAGTGTCCAAAACTACATGGAAAATATCTATTGTACTTCAGTTCAAAAGCAAAAAGTTAAAATTCACTAACTAGTGTTATTTTTAGAGTACTTCTTCAAGACTTGTTTAATTAGGAAAAAGTTTTCTTTTCAGCAAAATTGGCACCGAAAAATTAACTCGCAGCTTAATGTGAGGAGCTTGTATACAACTATCACATTTGGTATTCATGAAAGAACAGCTATATCACTATCACAGGAATGAAACTGAACATGTGTTCGAAAACCACTCCTGATTTCAAATATTCAGCAAAACGAACATTACTTGTTACGTGTTTAGAGAAATATCATATAACCTGTACCCAATATGGACATCCTAAGAAAATATAATTTTTTTTCACCCCCATGTACGCATCACAGGACATTAAAAATATGTGACCACAATCTTTAGAGTCTTTAGACTGTGGACTATCATCAATAAAATTCGTGACCATGTAATTATTATGGATTAATTTAAATAATAAAAACAAAAAAAAATTACAAGTGTCATATAATGAACCACATGTCCCTATTATAGACATGCATGTCCATGTTAGGGACTGGTGGTTCCTTATGGAACTACTACTGGATGGAAGAGATGAAACTACTACTTGAGGGAATAAAAAATATCTTAAAGTATTGCTGGGGGAGGGGGCAGAGTAAATATCTTCAAAACGTGCACTTCAGAAGAGAGGGAGGTCATTTTCGGTTGCGACTATTCAAAGACCTTCGAAGTGCAGTAATGTCACTAATATAAAAATTGATTTAATAATAATTAGCTAAATAAAATCCCATTACGAATACAGAGACACATATGTTACAAATTTATGATTCTGAAGATTCATTTACTGTACTTCTAATGGGGACATAAGGTGCCCATATTGGGAATCAGGCGCAGTTTTTCTAAATCTTATAATAAATATACAAATAAAATAATATCAAGCAATATATCTAATATCAATGGGAAATATGTTTTATCTGCTTTCGAAAACACTCCACTTTTAAATATTTAAAGTAATTATTCAATGAATCATAAGAACATAAACTTTCCTATAATTAAGAACAGAACACCACGAAAATACAAATTACCCTAAAATGGGCGAACATAGCGCATTAATGCACTTTCTAGGCTAAAATATTTTTAACTGCTATTCTTCGCGGGCATGTAGCACTATCTATCGATTAAAAATTTAAATTTTAAAGGTATTAGGGGTGTACGTATTAAGAGCACTAACCATATTGGATACAAGTACTATACAACTACCACATTTGGTATATATGAAAGAACATATGAATCGCTGTTGATGAAAATGTTTAGAGATAATTTCAATTGCAATTGCAATTATATCATACCAACTAAATGAATAAAAATATTTGACATTGAGTTCTAACTGGTTTCTCCCGTAATCAAACAACGCTCAAGTATCCTCTTGTTTAGGAATAATGATATTTAAAAATGTCGTTTTGTTCTAACTTCCTCAAACCTGAAGCTAACTTTTCAGAAATATATAATTACAATTTTAACATACCGACGAAACCATTTTAAAACTTTGATATCGGAGGTCTAACTGTATCTTCCGTTATCAGACTACGCTTATGCCTCCGAAGCGACTCGATAAGAATATTATATGAAACACTACTATTCCTTATAAGTGATTAGTTGAATACCTATTGTATTATTCTCCTGCTCAGTCAGATCACTCGTTGTACCACTCTCAAGTTGTGTTGCACCATGGCTCCTCTTACATTGGGATATTGGGACTTCCGTGTCCTGGTGGAACCCATTCGGTACCTCCTGCACTACAAAAATGTGGAATTCACGGACAAGCGGTACAGCTTCACTTCCGGAGAGTGGCCTAAAGACAAAATCAACCTGGATCTCGATTTCCCCAGCTTGCCGTACCTCTTGGACGGAGACGTCAAGATCACGCAGAGCACCACCATACTGAGGTACCTCGCCCAGAAGTATGGCGTGGATGGCAAGACCCAAGCTGAGAAGCTCAAAGTGTCCATGGTGGAACAGCAAGTCGTGGATCTCAGATGGTTTCTGCTAATTAATCAAGCAAATACCGAAGAAAACCGTGCCAGCATTCGGGAGAAGGCTCCAGATATGCTCGAGTCGTTCGAAAAGTTCCTCGGCGACAGGATGCTCTTGGTGGGAGATGGCGTGACTTACATCGATTTCATGTTGTCCGAGACCTTCGATTTCTACAGATACTACGTCCCAGATGTCTGCAAGGATTTCCCGACCTTGATGGCCCACCAAGCAAGAATCGTTGGATTACCAGGAATAAAAGAATACTTGAATTCTCCCACCTACAAAAGATGGCCCATTTTCAAACCCACTGCAAAGTTTGGTGGTAGTGGGCCAGAACCAAAAAGGGACTGAAATATTTTATACTATGACTATTGATTGTCTGAAGATTGAATATTCCTGGATGGTTTGTAAACTAGCATTTGTTATCGAACTAAAACTATACTTTGAATTCATTACAAGCGATTGAAAATGTTCATGTATTCCAAATACGTTTAGGTAAATCAATAACATAGTAATGACACTTGAACGATATTCTATCATACCGCATATTGTGCATTGTTTGAATTTGATTTGGATTCTCAATCCTCATGTAGGCAGTACTTTTCTGTAGAATTTTAAAACACTAAATATTCTTACAGCATATTTTTTAAGGAAATTTTTCCAAAATAAATTTATAGGCAGCAAATGCAGATTACTATTTTAAATCAAAACCAACTGTAATTACTCAATTTGAAAATTTCTATATAATTTCAACTAAATTAAGATTATTTTTAATCATGAATCTTCAATTCAGTCAGTATGATTTTATTATGATAGCTGCTTTTATTAAATTGTATTTACTGTTGCCTAAAATTATTTTTTTTCAAAACTTTTAGCCTTTTACTGCACTGTATGCCATGGCACAATACTATTTTCAGACCTATAAAGAAATAGGTTTACTTTTGATGCAATAGAAATGTCCATGTGTGCCACAAGTAAAGAATAATTAAAGAGCTTAGTGGAAGAACGTGCTAAGTGACATTTTTGAAAAAATTGAGATTTTTGTATCAATGAACATATTACTAACTTCTTTAACCATAAATGGTTTCACCTTTTTCGTAAACTTTAAGTTAAGCACATGTTTTACGGTTTGCAAGTACAGTTTTCAACAGATCTGAGTGCAAACGAAAAACTTTAAAGCACATTTTCTCGTTTTCATATTTTTGTCACTTAGCATACGTTCTTCCACTAAGCTCTTCAATTTGAAACACTCTTTTTAATGAAACACTTACTCAAATAATAGGCTAATTAACTTAAACCTTTTTTCTGATTTGTTCATTGGCTGGGTTTGCTAATTCAAATTAGCCTTTTTACAAGTGTTTATACAAAACCTGTATTTTTTAAACAAAATTTTTTAGTATGTGGGTCATTCCTCAGAAAACGTACAATTTGAGGCGAAAAATCTCGAAAAAAAAATATTGATGAAGTTTTGAAACTTTGTATTGAGTTTACTACTTCGTATACTGAAATATAGCATTGTCCAGATCATACAATTAATATTATTATTTTGAAGTAGTAATTTATAATTTCATTTAAAAAGTTTTAACGCCTAAAATAACATAAAATATTGTTTGATGCTTTGACCTTTAACAAAAATCAGCTTTACTTTTTTAATTGTTAAGGCAAAATATGTGTTACACATATGCTTTAAACTCCTTTTATTACTACATATTAAATTACAATTTTTTCCTTATATCCTAAAGCATATACAACAACACATTAGCAAAACCATTTATTAAAACAAAAATAGCTGTTGTAATTTAAACACACAGTCATTCAAGGCAAAGAGAAGAGAAAAATATTTTTTCACGTCACGTGGAACAAGCCAACCGAAACTCCATTATTTTTTGGCACACAAATCTTACAAAATTTTTGCTACTTGTAAATCGTTCGTACATAACTTTGGAGAAAGAGTCTTATTTATCATAACACGCCTTAGCATAAGTAAAAAATTAAGAACAATAAAATTGAAGTGACATTTTTTAAAAAATGCGTATTTTCTTTATCAATAATAATAAAACAAAGGTCTGTCTGTCTTTGTCTTTACAGTAAAAACACTTATACTGCCGTTGCAAATCAATTTTAGAAAGATTCCCTTATACTAAACTGTACCTAACTATTTTTCTATTTTCCACTTTTTGACAGAATTCGATTTCTGAAAAATACACCACTTAGCTCAATCCATCATTTTATCCTCTTTCTTGATGCCTCGCTGAAAAAATTAAATTAAACTTTTACGAACATTTGAATTCAATGTTTTTCTAATTCATTTGCCTTTTACTTTATAAAAATTAACTTCATTTTTAAAAATAATTTTTAGATGTGTTTCAAAGTACGAATTTCGCAGCTAAAATCTCGAAAATAATTGTGGTTATTGATGATTTTTTCATTGATTTTTTGTTGACTAGCAGTATGCATATTAGAAATAAAGTATAGTTCAAGTCATTACTGAAATAGTTAATTATTTGCCATCGCACTAGAGCTATTAAATGTTTCATGTCTTTAGTTTTTATCGCCAAATACTGTACAAAACGCCAAATTATTACTAAATTCGCCAAATTGCAACTTTCTTTATAAATATTTACAAGCTGGTCGGTTGTTCGAAGTCATTGTGTTAAACGTATATCGTTGTATCTATACTATTATTCTCGACCAATTATTTCCACCTAAAACGATCGCAAATGAGCTAAAAGTTTTATTAATATGTGGGAATGTGATGACCATTTATGAAGTGCATTTATGAGGATTTTTTTTCATTTGGAATTTAAGCCAGACAATGGATTATTATTTTTACGACGGAAACACAAAAGTTTATGCTCTATAACAGGGTATATGGTACATATTTGGAATCTATTTGATAATTATTTTATTAGTCGTAGAACTGGTCATAAAATTTGCTAGTATCACAATAAATATAAAATAATGAAATAAGTGCAAGTATAAAAAATCGCGGTTAAGAAGGCTAAACTTATAAAATATTTGTTTAAATCTAAATTTTGACCCCTTTTTCATACTTTTTTCAGCTTTATGCCAAACCAAACAATTTTCAAGCTAGTTTCAATAAACTGTATGTGTTGAATTCATTAAAAAAAAATTGGCATGACGAAAGAATATTTAAATAATATATCATGCTATTTTCTCGTTTTTTAATAATTCAAATTTTCAAAAAAATAAAAAATGAAGCGATAGAAAAACTATTTACAATTTCGAAATCAGTGTTTAAAATAACATGGGAACTATCTATGGTACACTTCAGTTCACAAGCAACCCAAAGCTTAATGTGAGGAGCTTGTATACAACTACCACATTTGGTATCTATGAAAGAGCACCTATATGACTGTCGATGAAAATGACGAGAAAAGGAACAAAACCGAACATATGTTCGAAAACCAATCCTGATCTCAAATGTTCAGCAAAATGAAGCACTTGTTACGTGTTTAGAGAAATATCGTATTTAAAAATGTCCAATGTTTTCCTAGCCCCCCAAATCTGAGGCTAACTTTTTAGAAATAATTTCAATTACAATTATATCATACCAACTAAACGACGAGATGACATTGAGTTCTAACTGGTTTCTCCTGTAATCAAACAACGCTCATGTCTCCGAAACTTTCGACGACTCGATAAGGGTATTGCATAACACACTACTACTTCCCTGTTAGTGCTTTGTCGATTACCCGTTGTATTATTTGGCTGCTCCAGTCTGATCGGATCATTCACTGTACCGCTATATAGTTGCGTTGCGCCATGGCTCCTCTTACATTGGGATACTGGGACATCCGTGGCCTGGCGGAACCCATTAGGTACCTCCTGCACCACAAAAACGTGGAATTCACCGATAAGCGGTACAACTTCACTTCCGGGGAGTGGCCGAAAGACAAGTTCAACCTGGATCTCGACTTCCCCAACTTGCCGTACCTCTTTGACGGCGACGTCAAGATCACCCAGAGCACCACCATACTGAGGTACCTCGCCCAGAAGTATGGAGTGGATGGCAAGACCCAAGCTGAGAAGCTCAAAGTGTCCATGGTGGAGCAGCAAATCGTGGATCTCAGATGGTTTATGCTGATGAACGCTGCTTTTAAAGAAAATTCCGAAGAAACCCGAGCCAGCGTTCGAGAGAAGGCTCCAGCCATGCTCAAGTCGTTCGAAAAGTTTCTCGGCGACAGGAAGTTCTTGGTGGGAGAGGGCGTGACTTATGTTGATTTCTTATTGTCGGATACCTTTGATTTCTTCAGATACTACATCCCAGAAATATGCAAGAAATTCCAGACCTTGATGGCCCATCAAGCAAGAATCGTTGGATTACCAGGAATAAAAGAATACTTGAATTCTCCCACCTATACTAGATGGCCCGTTTTCGGACCCATTGCAAAGTTTGGCGGTGGTGGGCCAGAACCGGAAAGGGACTGAAACTTTTCAAACTCGAACTATTGATCGTCTAAAGATTGAAGATTCCGATGATTTGTACACATAGAATTGAAAACATATAGAATATCCATTTTAGGTAAATTAATCACATAGTAACGACACTTAAACGATATTTCATATTATACTACATATTCTACATCGTTTACGTTAGAACTTTATTTGGATTCTTAATCCTTATGTAGGCAGCTTTTTTGTAACATTTTAAAACTGTTAATGTTGTTATACCATTTTTTAAAAATTAATTTGTCCAAAATAACTTTGTATGCAGGAAGTGCAGATTACTATTTGGAATTAAATCTATTTTATTTGATAAATGTTTCTTAAATTGATTCAGTATGGTTCGATTATGATACTATTTTTACAAAATTGTATTTATTATTATCTAAATTTAAATATTTTTCAATTTTTTCAACCCTTTACCTCCGTGTGCCAAAAGTGGCTCATACATGTTTTTAAACCTATAAAGCAATAGATTTACTTTTTATGATATATTTCATACTATTTAGAAATGTCAATCGGTGCTTTAAGTAACGAATCAAGTGAAACATTACATGATATAAATGAAACCTACCCAAATAATACACTCACAAACTTAAATCCTTTTATTTTTTTTATTGACTGGGTTTATTAGTTGTAATAAGACTTCTTTTTTTCATGCATTGAGTGATTTTTGTAACAAAAAAAGTAGTTTAATGTACCTGAGTGCCTTAAACAGTGTACCTCTTAAAAATAGTTTTTTTTCTCTCATTTTGGGGCATTTTTAGTTTATAGCTTTACAGATAAATAGGAGATTTGGGTGACTTTTTAATAATTGTCCAAGTAGTCTGATCAACTGAAGATATTAAATCCAAGTTTCTATGCAGAAAAAATCTTGCAGTGAAGGATTAAATGCAATTATAAAAACTGTTTAAAAATGTGAAACTCATCAAACTACAACCAGTACTCATTAAACAGAGTAAATGCTTTTAAATCGTACTGTAGACATTAGAATGTCTACTTAAAAATCTATAAATAAAAGAAATTTCGGTGTGTAGTAAGAGAATATTGGGTATTAATAGTTTTTTTACAAACACTTTACGTAGTAATAAAATCATTCTTTTATTATGTTGTTTATAACTAAAACTAAGCATAACAGTATTTACATTCCTTTCCTTATTACTTGTTAAATTGCATTATTTCCTCACTTAGTAGCCTACAACAACACATTAGTAGAACCATTTAAAAAGGAAAATGATTGATGTAAGTAAAAAAGCCATTCAAAGTAGAGAGAAGAGTTTTAGAAATTTGTATAGTATTTAAATTTAAAAAAAAAGGGATACTGGTTCATCCATCGCTCCATTTTTCTCTATTGGTCAACCAATATAGAGGGCGGAGCTTACCGTATCATGAAACCAATACCAAAACTATAAATGAAATCCAGGAATGATGCTAAGCCGAGTAAAAGAAGCAAATTACAGCTCCGTTTATTTTTAGCATAAGAATCTCTATCTATTATCATCTTAGTTTTAGGTTTTTATTAATCGTTCGTACATAACTTTGAAGAACGGGTGCTAACTTATAGGCATCCTCTAAATTTAGGAAAAATTAAGATCGTATAAAATTGAAGAACAATTTTTTTAAAAGAATATTTTTTCCTTTGTATCAAAGATGCATAAAGTAATGAAATAAGCTTTTATAAAAATAGATAAATATGAAAAATCGAATAAACATTTTGTTTGGGTTAATTTCGAGTATAAAATTTTAGAAATATTCAAATACTTAAATCTTCACGTTTAAACTATGCGAGTAATTTAAGATTTTTCCTCATAAATGTTTTTAAATTATATAAATTATTAATGAACAAATCAGTAAAAATGCTTATTTTAGCTTCCACACTAATTTTATAACGTAAAAAGTGGAAGGTATTATAATCGTTCAGTCCATCTGTCTGTTTGTCCGTCTGTCCGTCACCCACTTTCATAGCCCAAACTACAAATGCTACAGGCAAATGTAATACGTCAAAAAATTCAGCGCTTCGAAATTAGAAGACATCGAAAATCTCAGAAAAAAATTCGAATTCTAAGTAGTACTTTAATTGTTTAAAAAACTGCAAATTTTAATGGTCATTTAAAATGTATAAGAAGCCTTTTTATAAGAATTAAATCACCATTGCCATTTGCAACAATCACTCGAGAAACTTTGATTCTTTTAAATTATAAATTAGAATAAATTTATTTTTGCCACATCAATCAGTTTCAAATGACGTCAAGTATATTTCACTAAGATATTCTTTGTTTGTATGTTGATATGAAATGTATTGGTTCTATTTAAAAGACAGGAATATTACATATTTATTCTTTAAAATATAAATTAATTTTTGCAAACTACAAAAATTATTGAAGAAATAATTATTGAATTATCGAAGTAAAATAAATGAAACTAAGCCAAATTTACCGTGTAAATGTTTATAATAGAATTAATATTGTGTTTAGCGACTTTTTTCCTGATGAACACAAATGTTGTGTGGAAGCAGGCTTAGTGACAGATTCTGTTACAAACCTACTTGTTTAGTTATATTTTAGTGTTGTTAACTCTAAATGTGCAAAATTTAAAATTTGTAAGTAAAGTATTTTTGATTTATAATCTAACAAATCAGAAATGATAATACTCTAAATAAATGTTACTTACACACATTCTAGCCCGCACGTTAAATAATTTCTAAACCATGAAATCATATTGTTTATGCAAATGTTTTTCTGACTGTTCTATAGACTCAAATTTCATTAAAAAATTAATTTAAAGTGCATTTAAAATTCAAATAACTAAAAAATTATGCTGCATTTAAAGCATTTAAATAACAAGAAAATTCCATTTTTATTGAATATTTCAAGTTATTTAAGTTTATTAAGTTATTTAAGTTTATTAAAAAAAACTCGTGAAGACACATTTATTTATATGGAAATATTTCTTATGATGTCATCGGTATGAAACAACCGATTTTATTGGTTGTTTTTGTTTTCTTTGACAAAGTGTTGAAACAAGCCCAAAACAGCTTAGAAAAGAAGGCCAAAGCTTAAAACAAGAAGAAACCCAAAAAGCTTAAAACAAGAACAATAAATAAATTTTGAACACGTCAGAGTATATATCACAATAGACATCTTTTGATGGTTCATTATACAATACATTAAGAAAGTTGCAGGGAAGTTTGGCTTCTTCTAGCTTTGGATCATAAATTTTACTAAATATTTGTATATGAATTGCAAATAAATTTAACAAACAAATAATAATATGAATTTAAATTGAGAAAGTTTGATCACATTAAACTGGGCAATTATGGCGAGTAAAAGATGCTATTAAGAAAACGTAGAAGAACTTTCTTTTTTCCCTATAAAACTTTTTTTTTTAATTTTTAAAATTATGTAAAAAAAAACTTGTTCTTTGTACTTTTGGTTTCGATACATTTAAAAAGCATATATGTAGGATTTTTTTATATTAAAAAGTGTTTTCATGGAGAAATAGATAATATTAATGAAATAGTATATCATAAATGGGAATATTTCTTATGTCACGCTCTCCATACTGCGATTTCATTGGTTGTTTTGTTTTTTCCCCTACTACTTGAAAGAAGCTCATTGGTTTCTTATAACGTCACGCGCTCCGAACTGCGATTTCATCGGTTGTTTTGTTTTCTTTGACAAAGTGTTGAAACAAGCCCATTTATATTATATTTTTGCGAAAAAAAATGCTCGAGCAAACGTACGAAATGGGCTTCTTTCAACACTTTGTCAAAGAAAACAAAACAAAAAATGAAATTGCAGTTCGGAGCGCTTCTTTATATAAAGTATTTTCCTATATTAAAATACGACTTTAAAATCATTAAAAATATCAATTAAATAAATCAAAAATCATGAAATTACAAATATTGTTATAGAAAGGGAAGTTTCTAGATTTCTAGAAAAACTAGTCCATGTCTTCCCTTTAGAAAGTACTTCCCTATATAAAGATACGACTTTAAAACCATTAAAAATATCAAATAAATCAAAAATCATTAAAAATATCAAATAAATCAAAAATCATTAAAAATATCAAATAAATCAAAAATCATTAAAATCATAAGTATCGTTATAGAAAGGGAGATCTCTAAGTGGTTTGACCCTCAGATATTTTCATCTTAAGTCGTCCGATTCGTTCAATCAATCGACGCTAACAACCAGTTATTAATGACTGGCGGGACGTGTAATTAACGCTTATTCTCACCCACTTCACTTTCATAGTTATCTCAAGAAAACAAGGACTGTCGCTATAATTTCGATTTTTTTTATGACAAGATCGTCCCAATTAAAAAAAAAACATTCGATAATTTGTATAGAAATGGAGTAATTAGGCGCTGCATCATATCCTTACTCCATCATATCCTTATCAAGATAACACCCAACAAGAATTTCTAGCTTTACTTGTAGTTACTATAAACATAAACACTTCCTAAGACTTTCACTTCGTTTTTAGCAACCCAAACTGTAAAAAAAAGGTATGTTGTTTTTACAGAAAAAACTGTCAGCTGGTGTGTGTTGGAAAACTACCGTATAATTTACAAAGAAAATGTGTTTATTTTATATACGAACAATTTGTTACTTTAATAAAAAAGCTGTTTTTTAACAGACAAATTTTAAAGAAAATAAAACAAAATTCTACCTTCCCCTGACAGGTATTCGAACCCCCGGTCACCCCAGTGACAGGAAGGGATACTGATCACAATACTTCCGTGAGCAGGTAAACTGCAGTAACTTCTATAATGACGTGGACCATTGTTGCAAGTACTCAATTGTTCTAAACTATAAGAAAACATACTGGAAAAAAGTATTTCAGAGCAACAATAGTACAACTCATTGTTACGATTACTGCAGTTTACCTGCCCACGGCAGAATACTACCAAGGAACAATAAACTGCCGAAACGGGGTTCGAACCGAAGTTTCGACAAACTGTTAAAATGCTGCAGTCTATTACACTATAAGCGGTTAAAATAAACGGCTTTTTTTTAAGCAGCATATTTTTACAGAGAAAATTGTTTAAAGAAAATAACTTTATTTTTCTGTAAATATATGTTTTTTTTCTCTGTAGATGTTTTCTGTAAATGTATGTTTTTTTCTCTGTATGTTTTACAGTGCAAAAAATATAATTTCAATTGGAAAACTTCTAAAAACATTTCAGCATGAATGATTAATCTATTGATTAGTTCTGCGGATTGTCAGCTCAAGTGCCAACATCGTCACTTTACCACGACTCTAGATTACGAGTCGTTCATAGAGCAAGGACGGATGTCCAAGGCAATGGTCCGACTAGCATGGAAGCCAATCTCTTTCATCCATACATATTTTCGTTACATCTCTTAACTAACAGCAAATTTGCTTTTGCTGAACATCAAACTGTTATGAACTGAATTCGAAAAAATTAAAAACAAATTAAAGACTTAATATAATTTTCATCAAATTAGTAGCACATTGTAAAAAAAACCCTCTTAAATTTACCATCACGGTGTGATTTTAAAAGTTCTGCCATCAGCCCGTGCTATGAATTTCCATATGCTGTAACATTTATCACCTGGTACCGGTAAAAACGTTTGCTGCACTGGCAGTATGTGCCCACCTTCTGTGTAAACGCTATTGGAGGATGTTGATCTTGTGACTCTGTACATCACCTCAATTACGTACGAAAACCTCAATTTGCTGCGAAACAAACATTACAACACTGTCATGTAAAAAGAGCCGAAAAATGTACTGTACTTTTACAAAAAAAAAATGTACAGTGCAGCCTAAAGTAATGGTTTCCTAAGATTACGGTGCCGTCATCCGCCAGATTCGTAACGGTTACGTATGACGTCACAGAAACCTTTTACGTACAAATGTATGGCGATGGTTTCCTAACAACACGTTAATCGTAACCGTAACGGATCTGTATCATCGTCACGGACGTTCTTGCTTTTCCGACTCTTCTTCACATGTTTTTCGGACACGTAACGGCTACTTTTGCGAGGGAAAAATGTTCGAAAAGAGCGCTTCTCAGTCGGCCTTTCTCTTCTGGGGCTATAGGATTCTTGTGGCGATTGTAGGGCTTCGAAACTAAATCTTCGCGCACATGATTTAAAACAAATTATCTTTGTTCGTAGATGCCGACGTATGAGGTTATGGAAAGCCCCTTCAGTTGTCCTATGTTTGAAAATTTCACTTTCCCTCTGCCGGCTACTTTCTAAATCCGATTCCTCATCCTCCATCAGTATTAGCAGAGCTAAATTTTCATAATCCAAACTCATTTTTATATTGATTGAAGTTACGAACCGGCTAAAAAATCACGATGTGTCGGTTTGTTTACGTTTGGTTCGGTTGCGGATTACGTTTCTTCATTTCGAGGAAACCGCATTCGCCGTAAACATTACGATCGGAATTGTAGCGGAGCGAATCTGTGACGTCACGCGTAGAGTTACGGTGACGGTGCCGTTATCTTAGGAAACCATTACTTAACTAGGCCTGAACCATATGTTGGATCCCTTGAAAAATGGAACGTACGCCCGAGTCTATTCGGGTGTCGGATCCTGTTTTCTCTTTGCCGAATTCAACGGGCCTGACTGACAGTCTGGGTATAAGCAACAACAACACTGTACTATACAACAACAGCAAAAAAGACATTCAAGTGTCTTTAACGTGAATGTAAATTATAAGTTCTGCCGCCTAAATAACTATCAAACGACCGAATCTAACGGTAATTTTGTGGGTAACGCACATGATGAAAAGAAAATACCACGTCTTTTTTTCCTTTTAGTGTCCGACTGATAAAGATAAGCCTGTGCCGAGATATAAGAATAACGGAACACATAGAAAAAAGAGCGATTTTATGCTGTCCAATTACATACTCGAAGTCTTCAGCTTATGTACAGTTAATCGGGATAAAAGAAGTAACTTTTGACTCCTGACTGTTGAAAAGACTATTGTGTATATATGAATTGGTAACTATTTCCTCCTACCAGGGTAAGAAAAATCTGAAAACTTACTTCTTCATTCGGGAAAGTTGTTAAAAAATACTTGCTTACTAAGAATTTTACTTACCAAAAATTATTTCATGAAGATATTACTTAAATATTTATCAAAAATTAATAACGGTTAATAAAAAGAGGTTCATGCAATACTGAAATATATTATTGAAATAAAAGAGATTATTTTTATTATTTTTTTAGTTAAAAGTAAATTCTTCTTCAAATCAATTTGCAACAGTTTCTATTTCATTTGATCATTGTATTATTTCATTAGATCATTCTTACAGCCCGATTTTAAAAATTGTTTTTTTTAAAGCTCTGACATCAGTGACGTATCTTTTTTTTTTTTGTCCGTCTTTCTGTACGCTTTTCCGCCCATCCGTCCGATCATGGTCTTCTTGAACTTCAGTTCTAACGGTACGATTTTAAGAATTCTTTTCTGCCAGAAAAGTATCAGACATTCTTTTGTTCGTTTTACTGTCTATTAAAACTATCTACTTTTTTTTTAGTTACTGGAAAGAGTGGAAAGTATGCTATTTTAGTTCTTTCAGAACTCATTGTTTTTTCTGCTGTTATTTTTCCGAATTTACTAAGCTAAGTGTGGGTATTAAATAAAGGTAGCATTTTAAAAATAAAATAGTATTTTTCAGTAAAAATTTATTGACTTAGTAAAGTTATACATTACTTCGTGAACTATTCAAAAGCCACCATTAACAAATAAAATTTACCTAACAACTGATTAAAACACTACATAAGGTTTTCTCAATTACTGCTGGCGACAAAATGAAAGATAAAACATTACAAAATAAGAAAAACTCTATTTCGGAAATACGTACTTCCCCAAAAATCCCACGACGAAAGCATTCCAGTGTTACGTGTGTGGCCGTTCTTCAGCCATCATTGGCGACATCAGACAGCTGTAGGATAATTGCTCGGCTGACAAGTTACGGCTAATAGCTGGTGACAAATGGGAGGAGAGACAAACTTCAATCGTGTCGCTATTTTTGGCGAAATTGGAATGCTTGGGATTATGTATTTGTGAGGGAAGTTGTTTCTTTTTTAACCCCGCATATTGCCCCTTATTACACCAATTTTCTGAACATTATCGGAGATTTCGAACAAAAGCATTTATTAAATTTTTTTTGAATGAATTGGGTAGAGAGACAAACTTTAATCGTGTCGTTATTTTAGTCGAAATTGGAATACTTGGGATTATGTATTTCTGAATGAAGTTATTCCTTGTCTACACCCACCGTTTTTACCTTTATAAAACCAATTTTCTGTCAACTATCGGCGATTTCGAACAAAAGTATATATTAAAAAATGTTGAATGAATTCGGTGGGGAGACAAAAAAACACTTCAATCGTGTCGCTATTTTTGGCGAAATTGGAATGCTTCGGATTATGTATTTGTGAGGAGTTTCTGGTTGAAAATCGCCATTTTGACCTTCATTAAACTAATAGGCATGTTTCTCTTCTTGAGGGGCAACAGTTCCTGCCTTATTTTAAGTCCCATTTTTGTCTATACGCTTTGTCAATAAAATCTGTTTTTCTATCTTATTGTTCATGAGAAAGTTTGATTCAATAGGAATGTTTCAGGTTTTGGCAACAGAAACTCTGAATGAAAATAAATTATCCGCCATTGCTGAATTAATGTCACGTGAGATCATCAATCGGAGCACCGATTGAAGGAAATGCAGGAATGATAGCTGGATGGAACAACGTCAACTGAAACCAGTAACTTTTACTGGCATTTTGATTGGGGAAACAACTCTAAAAACAAGAACGTGAACATCGTACTTATAAAAATTTCTTTTATTATAGAATACTTTCCTTTTACGTATTCATCAAATGCAGCACAAAAATGCCTTAATTACTGTTTTGTTTAGAACCACGGCATAGGTTAGAACGAAACAAAAGCAGACGATTCGGATCATTGATCCTTGGTGTTGCCATTCTTAACAAGATTAAAATTCGCGATAATTTAGCTAGCTTTTAATGGCCGCTTACGATTGGAAAAATTGTCGACAACTTAAATGCGTCGTCGAGTGTTTCGTCGACCAGCTCTATGTTATTAGATAATTTTTGCC
Source organism: Oedothorax gibbosus (assembly GCA_019343175.1). Classification (NCBI taxonomy): domain Eukaryota; kingdom Metazoa; phylum Arthropoda; class Arachnida; order Araneae; family Linyphiidae; genus Oedothorax; species Oedothorax gibbosus. Next base: position 22,982,664 of record CM033274.1, on the reverse strand, counting down.
TCTTCGTTAGATTGTTATCAAAAAATTACACGTGTTTCCCGCAACCTTCGCCTTATCGTTTAATTGTGCCTCATCTTTTGCAATTTTAACAAGCCGAGGAATTTTTTCTTCCTGTTTTTTTTAACTCTTTTGCTATCTTTCTAAATACGAGTAAATGATACTGTGCCACACAAATCAAAATCACATGTAGCTTCCAAATTGCAGGTTAAGTTCGAAAATGGCTATGCTCGGTGTCAACGTTCTAAACGAGATTTCAATGAATGGATATCTTTTTAATTACATGTAAATGGCAGCGAGAAGATTTGTTTATGATGTCGTGAAATTGGTAGGCAGAAAAGAAGATAACTGAGTCATTTATAAAATACAAGCAAGAAATTCTGTTTTGATCCTAACCATTCAGTCAATCTTATTAATTTATAAACTAAAGAGCTGTGAAACCCGTTTCTTTTAACCACTTAGACATTGAAAATATATTTTGTGCTTCAAATATTTACAATCAATATGCGTGAGATTTGACAGGATATTTTTCTGTTATTTCTTATAACTAATCGGTTACTGCGTGGTCAATTAAAATATAAACAATTTCCTTGCATAAAATAATATAATTTCCTTGCATAAAATCTGACGTGAGTTTGTATAATGAGATATAAATTTCTGAACTGATGTGTTTTGAGTATTCATTATGCATTTTACTCTGATACCTTAGCCGTTGGATGACAATTTCAAATCAGTTTATAAAGGTTTATAGTGCGTTCCTTTAAACACAAATTAGATAGGTTAGAATAACCTAAGTTGTTCCGCTTAGGTCCTCTTTAAAAAATACATAACAGAAAGAAATACATTTTAATACAGGATAACGGTGAAAATATGTGCGAAAACATATTAAGGGGACCAGCCCCCAAAAATTAAAAAAAAATGCCATTTCAATGTCTTTAGTGTTTCTTAAAATATGAAATCTTATCTTTACAACGATAACTTACAATAAAAATTTTGAGTACTAAAAGTATTTTTAATATATTTTTGAAAAAATGTTGTTTAGGTAAAATTTATTAATGCTTTATAGGAAAGAAACCACCGTTGTTTATTTTAAACGCTTGTATCTAAAAACTTACTTTTTCAATGTGGATGTACCTTTTTATCAGAATCTACTATAAGTATTATTCTGAAATTTTTTATACGTATTTAAGAAGTTGGTTTCTAAAACCCACTGGAGGGATTTGAGCATAACTATCTTACTTTTTTTTCTTTTTAATATTTTTGACGTTTTTTTAGGTACAAAAATATGTAGTTTCACTTAAAAATTTATACTTTAAAAACTAAACAATTACTTAAAAAATACCTCCAGTAAAGTATAGTTGAACATCCATTTAATAACTAGTAAAAATTTATTTCAATAAAAAGTATGTAATAGATTCTGAGGAAAAGGTACATAAAAAAGGTCATATTAACATGGGCTTCAATGGAGGGCTCCGGTCCCCCTTAAAGCGTAATAAGATGATACGTCTTGATTCGCCAATTTCCTGTATACACGATAATAAAGCATCAAGTACCAAGCGTAAAAAGATATTTTAAAAATAAAATCACTGTGTTTTCAGAACTTACACGAGCACATAATTAAAGTTTTATTAAAATTACTATGTGAATAGTGTTTCCTTTATAAATCATTTAAATAGGAATATTTTGTGAACATTGTTTCAGTGTCCAAATGAATTTCGACGAGGAAGGTCTTTTCGATCCTTACGTAGCTATTAAAAGATAAAACATTTACAAATTAATGTAAGTAGTCTAGGGGAAACTGTAATTTTCTAACTCTATGTCTATTTATTTTGTATTACTGATACACCCTTTGGGATTAATTAAAGAATGTTTTGTTCATCTTGGTCCGCTATCTATTGGGAATATTAGACCTAAGTAGCAATACCGAAGCTATTAATTAGTGGTCGTATTTTAGCCAAATATGTGTATGTATCTGCTTCATGAGGTTTTTGGAAGGTTAACAAGATGAATGGATTGTTTGAATTGTGAAGATTTGCTTCTTTATATTTGGCAATAGTTATTTGATTACTAGAAACACAGTTCAGAATGGTAATTTCCCCCAAATCGAAGTATTTACGTTTTATTGTAGCATTAAATTTAATTACAATGCCAAAAACTAGTAAATTTACTTTCTTTATTCTCTAAATAATCTAAGGAATAAAATAACCTTCTGAGAGATAAGCAAATTGGCCGAAGTGTAACTTTGTTTTCTCTGCATGGGTTTAAAATTTTAATTTCTTAATGAAAATTCCATTTCTTTAAATTTTTTAATGGTATTTCTGTAGCAGATGAAAAAAATTATTTCTCCACACTTCAACTTTTAAAATTTAGTAAATATAAAATGTTTAAGTTTTTGAAAATTATGTGTGTTGCTGGAAAACCTGACAGTTAGGTGGCGGGTTTATACATGTATATCCCCCAGAATACATTAGAAATAATGTTATATTTCAGTTTAATCTGAAAACTTTTACTTCTTCATTCGGGAAAGTTGTTAAAAAATACTTGCTTACTAAGAATTTTACTTACCAAAAATTATTTCATGAAGATATTACTTAAATATTTATCAAAAATTAATAACGGTTAATAAAAAGAGGTTCATGCAATACTGAAATATATTTTTGAAATAAAAGAGATTATTTTTATTATTTTTTTAGTTAAAAGTAAATTCTTCTTCTTCAAATCAATTTGCAACAGTTTCTATTTCATTTGATCATTGTATTATTTCATTAGATCATTCTTACAGCCCGATTTTAAAAATTGTTTTTTTTAAAGCTCTGACATCAGTGACGTATCTTTTTTTTTTGTCCGTCTTTCTGTACGCTTTTCCGCCCATCCGTCCGGTCATGGTCTTCTTGAACTTCAGTTCTAACGGTACGATTTTAAGAATTCTTTTCTGCCAGAAAAGTATCAGACATTCTTTTATTCGTTTTACTGTCTATTAAAACTATCTAGTTTTTTTTTAGTTACTGGAAAGAGTGGAAAGTATGCTATTTTAGTTCTTTCAGAACTCATTGTTTTTTCTGTTGTTATTTTTCCGAATTTACTAAGCTAAGTGTGGGTATTAAATAAAGGTAGCATTTTAAAAATAAAATAGTAGTTTTCAGTAAAAATTTATTGACTTAGTAAAGTTATACATTGCTTCGTGAACTATTCAAAAGCCACCATTAACAAATAAAATATACCTAACAACTGATTAAAACACTACATAAGGTTTTCTCAATTACTGCTGGCGACAAAATGAAAGATAAAACATTACAAAATAAGAAAAACTCTATTTCGGAAATACGTACTTCCCCAAAAATCCCACGACGAAAGCATTCCAGTGTTACGTGTGTGGCCGTTCTTCAGCCATCATTGGCGACATCAGACAGCTGTAGGATAATTGCTCGGCTGACAAGTTACGGCTAATAGCTGGTGACAAATGGGAGGAGAGACAAACTTCAATCGTGTCGCTATTTTTGGCGAAATTGGAATGCTTGGGATTATGTATTTGTGAGGGAAGTTGTTTCTTTTTTAACCCCGCATATTGCCCCTTATTACACCAATTTTCTGAACATTATCGGAGATTTCGAACAAAAGCATTTATTAAATTTTTTTGAATGAATTGGGTAGAGAGACAAACTTTAATCGTGTCGTTATTTTAGTCGAAATTGGAATACTTGGGATTATGTATTTCTGAATGAAGTTATTCCTTGTCTACACCCACCGTTTTTATCTTTATAAAACCAATTTTCTGTCAACTATCGGCGATTTCGAACAAAAGTATTTATTAAAAAATGTTGAATGAATTCGGTGGGGATAAAAAAAACACTTCAATCGTGTCGCTATTTTTGGCGAAATTGGAATGCTTCGGATTATGTATTTGTGAGGAGTTTCTTGTTTAAACTCGCCATTTTGAACTTCATTAAACTAATAGGCATGTTTCTCGTCTTGAGGGGCAACAGTTCCTGCCTAATTTTAAGTACCATTTTTGTCTATCAATCGGAGCACCGATTGAAGGAAATGCAGGAATGATAGCTGGATGGAACAACGTCAACTGAAACCAGTCACTTTTACTGGCATTTTGATTGGGGAAACAACTCTAAAAACAAGAACGTGAACATCGTACTTATAAAAATTTCTTTTATTATAGAATACTTTCCTTTTACGTATTCATCAAATGCAGCATAAAAATGCCTTAATTACTGTTTTGTTTAGAACCACGGCATAGGTTAGAACGAAACAAAAGCAGACGATTCGGATCATTGATCCTTGGTGTTGCCATTCTTAACAAGATTAAAATTCGCGATAATTTAGCTAGCTTTTAATGGCCGCTTACGATTGGAAAAATTGTCGACAACTTAAATGCGTCGTCGAGTGTTTCGTCGACCAGCTCTATGTTATTAGATAATTTTTGCCTCTTCGTTAGATTGTTATCAAAAAATTACACGTGTTTCCCGCAACCTTCGCCTTATCGTTTAATTGTGCCTCATCTTTTGCAATTTTAACAAGCCGTGGAATTTTTTTCTTCCTGTTTTTCTTAACTCTTTTACTATCTTTCTAAATACGAGTAAATGATACTGTGCCACACAAATCAAAATCACACGTAGCTTCCAAATTGCAGGTTAAGTTCGAAAATGGCTATGCTCGGTGTCAACGTTCTAAACGAGATTTCAATGAATGGATATCTTTTTAATTACATGTAAATGACAGCGAGAAGATTTGTTTATGATGTCGTGAAATTGGTAGGCAGAAAAGAAGATAACGAGTCATTTATAAAATACAAGAAAGAAATTCTGTTTTGATCCTAACCATTCAGTCAATCTTATTAATTTATAAACTAAAGAACTGTGAAACCCGTTTCTTTTAACCACTTAGACATTGAAAATATATTTTGTGCTTCAAATATTTACAATCAATAGGCGTGAGATTTGACAGGATATTTTTCTATTATTTCTTATAACTAATCGGTTACTGCGTGGTCAATTAAAATATAAACAATTTCCTTGCATAAAATAATATAATTTCCTTGTATAAAATCTGACGTGAGTTTGTATAATGAGATATAAATTTCTGAACTGATGTGTTTTGAGTATTCATTATGCATTTTACTCTGATACCTTAGCCGTTGGATGACAACTTCAAATCAGTTTATAAAGGTTTATAGTGCATTCATTTAAACACAAATTAGATAGGTTAGAATAACCTAAGTTGTTCCGCTTAGGTCCTCTTTAAAAAATACATAACAGAAAGAAATACATTTTAATACAGGATAACGGTGAAAATATGTGCGAAAACATATTAAGGGGACCAGACCCCCAAAAATTTTTAAAAATGCCATTTCAATGTATTTAATGTTTCTTAAAATATGAAATCTTATCTTTACATCGATAACTTGCAATAAAAATTTTGAGTGCTAAAAGTATTTTTAATATATTTTTGAAAAAATGTTGTTTAGGTAAAATTTATTAATGCTTTATAGGAAAGAAACCACCGTTGTTTATTTTAAACGCTTGTATCTAAAAACTTACTTTTTCAATGTGGATGTACCTTTTTATCAGAATCTACTATAAGTATTATTCTGAAATTTTTTATACGTATTTAAGAAGTTGGTTTCTAAAACCCACTGGAGGGATTTGAGCATAACTATCTTACTTTTTTTTCTTTTTAATATTTTTGACGTTTTTTTTAGGTACAAAAATATGTAGTTTCACTTAAAAATTTATACTTTAAAAACTAAACAATTATTTTAAAAATACCTCCAGTAAAGTATAGTTGAACATCCATTTAATAACTAGTAAAAATTTCAATAAAAAGTATGTAATAGATTCTGAGGAAAAGGTACATAAAAAAGGTCATATTAACATGGGCTTCAATGGAGGGCTCCGGTCCCCCTTAAAGCGTAATAAGATGATACGTCTTGATTCGCCAATTTCCTGTATACACGATAATAAAGCATCAAGTACCAAGCGTAAAAAGATATTTTAAAAATAAAATCACTGTGTTTTCAGAACTTACACGAGCACATAATTAAAGTTTTATTAAAATTACTATGTGAATAGTGTTTCCTTTATAAATCATTTAAATAGGAATATTTTGTGAACATTGTTTCAGTGTCCAAATGAATTTCGACGAGGAAGGTCTTTTCGATCCTTACGTAGCTATTAAAAGATAAAACATTTACAAATTAATGTAAGTAGTCTAGGGGGAAACTGTAATTTTCTAACTCTATGTCTATTTATTCTGTATTACTGATACATCCTTTGGGATTAATTAAAGAATGTTTTGTTCATCTTGGTCCGCTATCTGTTGGGAATATTAGACCTAAGTAGCAATACCGAAGCTATTAATTAGTGGTCGTATTTTTAGCCAAATATGTGTATGTATCTGCTTCATGAGGTTTTTGGAAGGTTAACAAGATGAATGGATTGTTTGAATTGTGAAGATTTGCTTCTTTATATTTGGCAATAGTTATTTGATTACTAGAAACACAGTTCAGAATGGTAATTTCCCCCAAATCGAAGTATTTACGTTTTATTGTAGCATTAAATTTAATTACAATGCCAAAAACTAGTAAATTTACTTTCTTTATTCTCTAAATAATCTAAGGAATAAAATAACCTTCTGAGAGATAAGCAAATTGGCCGAAGTGTAACTTTGTTTTCTCTGCATGGGTTTAAAATTTTAATTTCTTAATGAAAATTCCATTTCTTTAAATTTTTTAATGGTATTTCTGTAGCAGATGAAAAAAATTATTTCTCCACACTTCAACTTTTAAAATTTAGTAAATATAAAATGTTTAAGTTTTTGAAAATTATGTGTGTTGCTGGAAAACCTGACAGTTAGGTGGCGGGTTTATACATGTATATCCCCCAGAATACATTAGAAATAATGTTATATTTATCCCTCACGTCAAACTAACTACGTTTCATGGTAATTCTAAATTTATTTATAAGGTTGAAAACTAGTAAACTATATTCTTTATAAATGAATCTTCGTTAAAACTTGTCGTAAGTAGCCCGCTTATTATTCCACGTTAATTTGTTCTAGTTTAGAGAACTATAAATATTGAAGAAAAATATTTAATAAAAATTTTTTACTATACACTCTTAAAACAAACGAGCGGTTTTAACTCAGTCAGAGTTAATTTCCACTCTTTTCCGTGTCGAAAATGCACTTCCCCTATAGGAGTGGATTTCACTCTTTTTGCGGAGTGGGTAAAAGAAATAAAAGAAAACAATCTACGTCCTACACTCTTAAAACGAGCGGTTTTAACTCAGTCTGAGTTAATTTCAACTCCTTTCCGGTGCCGAAAATGCACTTCCCCTATAGGAGTGGATTTTACTCTTTTGTTTTAAGAGCGTATATGCCACTCCCTTCATGGAGAAATTGGTTATTTAAATGGAACTGTTAGTACTTCAAAAATTACAAAAACGCTATATATTTTAATCACATTTCCTTACTAGGCGATATAAATTCCAAATATCTCTAAAACTAATTTACTCCATCTCTATTGGTACAATGGAACACTGGGTCCTGAGGAAATACTTTTAACACAGAATCCTATTCGACTTTCATCAATTTTCGCATGCACCAATTATTATTTTTGATTTTATTTCTATTGATGAGTTGGCAGCAGTGGTTTTTAATAGAGGTAATCGAAGGCGTTGACATCTTCACTTGTGCAATTGCGCAAATCTGTGGGCGAACTGGGGGCCATTTATTACCATTTGATGCAGGGCGTGGGGTCATGGCACCGAAAATAAGGAGCTTAGCACATTAATCTTCGAAATTGTAAAATAACTTAGTTAAAATTGGTTCGTTCCGCAGATAGTATCATTGCAAGAAATACTCCTCATGGTAAAACTCCAATTATTCTAAAGGAATTGAGAACGCTTCCCATTCGGAAAATCAAAAATCCGGATACTCGGATTTTTTTTAAAAAAAGGATGTGTATATTTCTACGTGTTTCTTTATTATGTATGTTTATGTGTGTTTGAAAAGGGAAGAAAACCTCTTTTAGTTTTTTTTAAAGAAAAAAATATTTTTTTAACTTAACCCATGAACGAAGACTTTTTAAACACCATTAAGGCCTTCTCATTTCAGTAAAAAAAATATTAAATTTAAATTTTTTAAATTCATTTTTCATGTAACTTAATTTATCCTTTATAAGTTTTTCTGGACAATAGTCTTCATTTGTCTTACATTTTGTTTTCTTAGGTAGGGAAGGGTAGGGTAGCTACATATATATTCCGGCTTGTACTTGATCAGAGACCCGCTTATAAGCCTTCGTCAAGTAAGACAGACACAGAAAGAATTTTTACTGTCACAGAGAAAGGAAGTACACCCAGGGCGAAGACGTTAATCGAACCCGCACCCGTTACAGCGCGCAATATGCTAGCGTAATTTTCCAAACCACTCGGCCATCCGGGCCCCGTTTTCTTAGGTATTCAGCAGAAAGCTCATTTTTGCGTGGTAAATTTTCTTACCAACCGTTAGTCCAGTAACCAGGTAGTTTTTTCAGGAAAAAAATACAGGAATTGTTTTCTCAACGGTTTTATATGTTTTCGGGAGTGCTGAATCCGAATATCAACTTTGTGAACAAATTCGAGCATGGGAACATTAAAAAAAGAAAAAATCCGAAAATTGTACCCCTTTTTTTTTGGATTTTTCCTTTTAGCAGGAAAAGTATTGATTTCTCAACAAAAACGTCAATACAAAAGTTAAAGTACTCTAAACAAGCTAAATAAAAGTAGATTACATCATTTATCATTTATGTCAGTCTATTAGTTTAGTTGCTACAGCGCGCTGAAAATCAAGCAAATTCCGCCCGAATGTGGAAAGTCCAAAATTTTCACTTGCGGCTCGTAAAATAGTATAGTCGAAATAGAGTTAAGGGTGAAATTAATTAGAACACAAACTATTCTTGTTGCAAATGGTAGGAAACATGCTTCTAATGAACATACTAAAAATTGCAACCCGAAATGTCGAGCAAAATACGTTTATAGGCCGCCATCTTGAAAAAACGTTAATTTTTTTTAAAAATAACAAGAAACCATACTAAGTCGAGTTTGATATCAAATTAAAGGAAATTTTATGTTGACAAAGAATATACTATTGGTTTTTTAAAACTTAAATATTTACAAAGATGATTTTGGAAGGAAACGATGAAAAAACGGCCGAAAATTTTCACTTCACGCGACGAAACTACTCCTTGTAATTATTGAGATGTCCAACAAAAGTTTGCTGCTTTGTGACTCACAGCCATGCTTCAATGAACAACAAACATGGAGTCCCTAATAATAAACAATATTGAACAAACCCTCATGAAATGTACTAAAAGAATGGAGAAGGAATAACTGAAAGTCAAACATGGAACCTGGATCATTCTAAATGCATTGAAATAACTTATGCAATGAGTTTGCTGACCAGTGTTTCCCGTTAACCTAACTCATGCAAGAATGACGAAAGATTTTGTATGTCTAAACAAGGTAATGCAATTATTTTATAGACCACAGTCCATTTACTGATTTTTCAAGTGCTTTGTGGAATTCTGTTAATGGAATGGAATAACAGATGGTGCAGACAAGGGACATGATTGAAAGAGATCAAACTAAGCTAACATATCTTTTAGAGGTGGAACTATATTGAAAACTAAACCATGCAGTTATGATGAAAATATTGAAAAAAGGAATAGTTATTGCTGGTGAAAAGTCAATGCGTTGACAAAACTAAAGTTTTTTTAGATTGCATAATCGTCGCATAAGAGCTAGACGAGGGCAGGTTTTAAAATCTTCCTCCCGTATTAGATATTTAAAAAAGCTGATACGGATAATATGTTCAATGCATGTAATAAGTATTCTAGAAGAATGGTTTGAAGGTAGCATTAAATTCGTTATCATCAACACTACAGTTACTTGCCTTTTGGCTATTTAAGGCTTCTTTGACGATTATTGTATTTGTATCACATTCTGCTGAACAACAGAAAATGACCTTTATGGGTTTCATAATATGAAAAGCGTCGTTAAACAATGAAAGAAAGAAGAGAAGAAGTGTAGAAGGTAGCATTAAAATATCGGTATGATCAACTACTACAGTTACTTGCCTTTATTGGGCTATTTTCTTCGTAACTGCTTAGTCAGTTTTTAATAAAGTTCCATCTCTAAAAGGTATGTTAGTTTATTTGAATATCTCTCCCGAACATGTCTCGTTAGCCTTGTCTGCACTATCTGTTATTCAATTAACAGAATTCCACGAAGCACTTGAAATATCAGTAAATGAACTGTGGTCTATAAAGAATTGCATTACCTTGTTTAGACCTACAAAATCTTTCGTCATTCTTGCATGAGTTAGGTCAGCAAACTCATTGCATAAGTTATTTCACTGCATTTCAAATGATCCAGGTTCCATGTTGACTTTTAGTTATTCCTTCTCCATTCTTTTAGTACATTTCATGAGGATTTGTTCAATATTGCTTATTATTGGGGACTCCATGTTTGTTATTCATTGAAGCATGGCTTTGAGTCACAAAGTAGCAAACTTTTGTTGGACATCTCAATAATTACAAGGGGTTGTTCCGTCGCGTGCAGTGAAAAATTTCGGCCATTTTTTCATAGTTTCCTTCCAAAACCATCTTTGTAAATATATAAGTTTTAAAAAACCAATAATATATTCTTTGTCAACATAACATTTCCTTTAATTTGATATCAAACTCGACTTATTATAGTTTCTTGTTATTTTTAAAAAAAATTGACGTTTTTTTCAAGATGGCGGCCAATAAACGTATTTTGCGTGACATTTCGGGTTGCAAATTTTAGTATGTTAATTAGAAGCATGTTTACTACCAATTGTAACAAAAATAGTTTCTAGCTTAATTAATTTCACCCTTAAATTTATTTCGACTACACTTTTTTTCGAGCTGCCAAGTGAAAATTTTGGACTTTCCTCATTCGGGGGGAATTTTCCTGATTTTCAGCGCGCTCTAGCAACAAAAACTATTAGTCTGACATAAATAGTGTGATTGACTTTTATTTAGCTTGTTTAGAGTACTTTAACTTTTGTATTGACGTTTTTGTTGAGAAATCAATATATTTCCTGCAAGAAGGAAAAAACCAAAAAAAGGGGTAAAATTTGGGGATTTTTACGATTTTTTTTAATGTTCCCATGCACGAATTTGTTCACAAAGTTGATATTCGGATTCAGCACCCTCTAAAACATATAAAACCGTTGAGAAAACAATTCCTGTATTTTTTTTCCTGAAACGCCTCTTTTTGACGACCTGGTTACTGGACTACGTCGTTAAAGAAGTTAATCGAAAGGCAACACTTATCTGTGTTGAGAATATGGATGGAGCAGAATGATATACCACTGAATTTCGGAAAGTCGGATTAGTTCGGATAATTGGAGTTCTACTACATTTTATAATTTTTTTGTTTGGTTTGATGTGATAGAAGTCTGAATTGTCAAGGAGCCGTCCTACCTATTAAAAGTATTGTACGGTTCATAACTACGCAGATAAACATTGATCAAAGATGGCCTTACATAAACGTTTTAAGGGTCTTGTATGGTAACAGATCTCTATACACAATTCCAATGGGGAAACTTTGGCTCCTGTTTTTAAATAAAGTATACGACATGTGCTCACGAAAACTCAGTAAAAAATACAGAAGAAATTTATTTTGCCATTAAAAAAATTAATAAGTCTAATTTTAAAGATATTAATTAGTTATAATTCAAACAAAATTTTAGTAATTATTCATGAACTTCAGATGGCAGCACTAACGGCATATAAATATCCAAACAAATTTTTTGTTTCAATTATAACTAATTAATATCTTTAAAATTATACTTATTAATTATTTTAATAGAAAAATAATTTCTTCTGCATTTTTTGGTAAGTGTTCATGAGTACATGCCCGTATACTGAATCAAAAAACAGGGTCAAAAGTTTCCCCATTGGAATTGTATAGAGAGGATGTATAGAGTTTCCCAATTGGAATTGTATAGACGGTTTAATGTCACAAACTTCGCAGGTGGCGCTGTTACTCGGAAGTCTGTCCAACCTACCTAGAAATATTCCGGTTCACGGGTTTGTTGATGTTTTAAACAGCGCTATCGCTTTGCGGTGTGTTCGAGAATGTATAAAAACGAATAAACTATACAATATATTCTGGAAAATAAATATACTGTACAATACAATATATCCAGCAATTATTGTATTGTACCAACCAATGTGCAACATTTTTGGCAATGTTTTTAACGAACATGGAAGCATTGAATCGGATGCCTAGATTAAAATTCTTTATGCAGCTTCCGAGTTCGTAATATTCAACACTTGATTTTAATGATCTAAGCTGTTGTTGACTATTTTAAACATTGATTTGCATCAAATAGAATTTTAAACAGAAATGCAACCGACTTTACCATCAAATTAAAAATAATAAGAATCATAATTACGATCAATACTTTTAATTAATAAGAAGACTTTAGAGTTATGAATTAAAATACTAAAAATTTTGCCAAAAAAGCACAATTCTTCAAATTATTTAAACTATGTAAGAGTCTAACGGGCTATATAATCTTACAATTGATTAAAATGACAATCCATAAATTGAATATCATTCATAAATTGTCTTATCATGTTTGTATTATTTTTTATACACACGTTATCGACGTGCACTATATATTAATAAATAAATATACATACACACGTTATCGACGTGCACTATATATTAGTAAATAAATATACATATATAGTAATAAATTGTCAAAAACTTGTATTATTAGCATTTATTTAGTTTTGATAGTAAACAAAAAATAACAATGTCATTATGGCAGAGATTTTCTTAAAAACAGTCTTCTATCTAAATAATAAAACACAATCTGCAATTGGGAGTAATTACTTTTATATTTGGGGAGGAACTAAATTGTTTTTTTAATCGCACAAACGTTAAGTTAGGTCATGTAAATAATTTAAGTTTCTAAATATAAAAGCAAACAGATTAAAAATAAAAATGATTTTCTCAAATTGTAAACTTTTTGAGTCAAATAACATATTATAAAAATACAATTGATTCCAATTATGTTTGGGGGAGGGGGGATTGAATATTACAACATCGCGCTACGGCATGAGGAGAAAATCAACATTGAAGCTAGCGACGAAAACGAGCTTCCGGTGTCTCAACCGGAAGTTAACTTGGTAGTTTTTTGGAGTAACCAATCAGAGGAAGGTAGGGTTTGTTTGCAAACTTTAAACCCTCTATAGATATCTGTTACCATACAAGATCCTCAATAAAAAACCAAGAATCTTGAAAATATAAAAATTTAGAGGAAAGGACGAAACTTATCTAAACCTATCTTCTCGGTTCATGTCATATGTGGTTTGATTAAGATAATTTATTAGTTGCCTCTGCCCTCTGCTCTTTCAATATAAACTACATATCTACATTTGAGATATGGCTTTAAGTGGGTTCTCCAAAGGGTCTTACCAAAGGCGTTTTTACCAATGGACGGTTTTATCGAAGTTTAACAAATATCTACGCATAGAATATATAAAAAAAACTTTATTTTTACATAAATTATGGATTTGCATTATATGGGCCCTTTTTATTTGACAGCTTCAGTCATTGAAAGAAAGGCAGATAGTACGAAGAAGATGATTAGAACTGAAGTTATTGGAGTGAACGGACAGATGGGAATCTCCAATTGTTCACGATGTCAATACCTTAATTATCATTTTTGAAACCTTTCGAACAAAAAAAAAGTAGATAAAAAAAAGGGGTTTAATTACATTTTTAAAATTACTTTTAATTCTTTATGATGATATCTTATTTATCTTATTGATGTATTTTTTTTTTATCTTAACCTCTTAATAAATTACAATTAAATGTCAATGTCAATAATATATTCATATATACTTATTCAGATATATATCAGATAATATTCAGATATACTTATCAGAGTTACTTGTAAATCTTACCAATTAAATTCAAAGCAAGTTTTTCAATAATTTAATATGATTTTTGTTATTATACACTATATAATATATATTTATTTATATTTCTTATTTTTTAACAATCTTTATTCTTCTTCACCAAAACCGAGACTAAAATATTACACATGCTGCCATCTATTAGATAATTAAAACACTATAATTTGGCACTATTAATGGTGCCGACATCTATCTTTGAATTTACGAAATACTTTTGGGAAAATGTATTTTAATATACTAGTTCGAAATATATTGTAATAAATATAAATAATTGTTCAATGAAAATGGAAATTGAATATTATTGAACTACTAATACCCATGTGTGTTTTAATATAACCTATTTAATTAAAAATATTAAATACGCCCATTAACTATAATTAGCTTTTTAAAAAATATTTTAATATCAAGTTTCAAAATACAAGAATGCAGTAATGCTTATTTAATCTTTATATGGGTAAATAAAGTTGCCTTGCATTGTATTGATAAACAGGATCGCAATTCGAAATGCCCTTCTAATTGTAAAATTTAAAACAAACGCAATTAAAGTAAAACCCCCGAAGGGGAGATGTAATTTTAAACAAGCTTCTCCAGCAAACTCAGTGAGCGCTGAGCTAACACACTTCTTTAGTTTAGCTTCGAAAAGGAGCTTCTATCCGATAATTTATTTCTACTATTCGAAGGAATTGTTTAAATTTATTTGAATTAAATTGCTGTGGTTTTCTAATATGACAGAAGAGAAGGAAAAAGTACCTGAACTGTTTCCCCATGAGGTAAGGTTTCTGATTTATTTTCTCTTTTTGTGACGCAATTTGTTTGGGTTTTTTTCTGTTAATTGGTTTGCATCTTATTCTACTATTACACGTTTTTAGTCGTTTCTATGCCACTGTTAATGCAAATCTTTGTGTGAAATTGTCGAAATGTGTTTTTAAGTCGTTGTGTAAATATTCACGAATGTTGAATGTAGTGACAATGTTAGGAATTCGCATTTATACTGTCGGTGTATATATATAGGGCACTCGACTTTTTTTTTGCGTTTAATGCTCTTAAAGAACGATACTTATGTATAGTCTATTCAAATATTTGACCACAAAAAATTGAATGTTATAACTATTTTGCTGTGTAAGTTAGGCTATTCAACTAAATAGGGGGTTGTATACCAAGTATCCTAAAAAAATTGAACTCCTGCAAGAAATAAACATTTGAAATCAGGATTTTCTTTTGCAAAATATTTGATCAATCATGCTAATTATTTGGTAAAACAAATATCCTTACCATAAGTCCTATTTTAATGGAGATACAAAAGTTAGTTATTTTAAAAACTAACTAAACTAAATGTTTTGTTTAGCTTTTTTTGTCCTTACAATAGCTAGAATTTCTTTTTGTTTATTTTTAGAAACTTTCAAAAAAATTTGAATATTGATATGGGCTACATAATATATTGGGCATAAATTAGTTGAATACTGATATACTCTTTTTCTTTAGTATTTAATGGAGCTATGTTTTTTAGAGCACGCGTAACGGTATTAGAAAGCTTTTCATACGAGGTCGTACAAAATAAATAAAGGCAAAATTTGGTATAATATCTAAAAAAAATTAAAAATGCTAAAATAAAAGCTGATTTTTATAACTGCATAAAACTTCAAAAACATTTTTGCGCTGAATACGAAAAATCAAAAGTCTCGGTGAACAAGTGGTGCAGTATTTCTTAATACGTATAGCTGTTTTTTTTATATATATTAAAGGATCATGTGTTTCATTGTTACGTCATTAGCCAAATATCTTAAAATAACCGTAATTCAATGCCCTCTCCATGTTTCAATTAAAAAAAACCCTTATTTTTAAAATAATAATAATAAATTGTCTAATAAACATCATGATAAAATTTAACATTCCATAACATCGTTTCTGCCAAATGAATTTCTTCTTCTTGGTATAAGAACAAATGAGAATGATACGCTTTCTATCTTTCGTTGTTTCATTATTTTTAATAATTTAATTATTTTTCGTATCCTAAAGAGGTACGTAACAATAAACGATTTTAAACATTTAAATTTTCCCGATAGCAATCCATCAAATTGCTTCATAATATCCATATGTTGTTTTTTTCAATTATACTTATGCAATGTTTAGATTATGTAATATCTTTTGGGGCACCCTATCGGAAGCATTTGTAGTTCCGAGAAGCCCTGGTGCCCGGCTTGAGGACTTAGAGCCACTCGATAGTTAGGTTCTACTAACTCAGGCAGAGTTGTGACAACCTTGGAAGTATGGTAAAGCTTCACTAAGGTATCATTAGCTTTTTGATAGCAAATTCAAGTTTTTTGGCCTAGATGGCCATAAATTGGCTCTAAATTGCCTCAAACGGTGAAAAGAAGTGCCTATGGTTATCGTGACACTTGTGCAGTATTAGTCCAAGTAAATATGGAGTGACTAGGCGCATCCCAGCCCACAAACACATGCAAATCTTCAAATCAATCAATCCAAAAACACATCAAAATCAATCATATTCGAGATGACGTTCTAAACGTAAGAAACTGTAACTGCGATTGGATTCCCGCCAAGGAAGGGCCTCTCAAAATAACTGCGATTTCGCACCCAAACAAAAGTTTCGAAGTTCCCTATGCGACGTCAGAACTTCATGTCACGTGACACACTTTAGGGATCGTTAAAATATTTAACGAAGTGAAATAAACCTATGTGTTGCATATGAAATATTAATAAAATGGCAATGTTTAAAAAAATGTTATTTTCATGACCCAAAAATTTAAAATAATTAGTCGTTGAATTGAAATATTTTTTTTACGTTTAGCCGGTTGCACTGTAAACAAGTTCTCTTAAAAGTCGTCTACTAAGAAATTAAACATGACTTTAAGCCAATTGCACAAAACACAAAAAAATTCAATGTTTTTAAAAACATTATTTTCACGACATTAAAATTTAAAATAATTACTTCTTATGTGTTACTTTATGTGTTTCCACTAATATCTTTCTTGCCAGAAAAATTGAAGAGCTTAGTGGAAGAACGGGCTAAATGACATTTTTGAAAAAGTTATGTTTTTTGTGTCAATGAACATGTTATTCCGTCCTATATAAAGATAATAAGATTCCCCATGTTCAAAAACTTTAAGTTGAGTACATTTTTTACGTTTTTTAAGTGCCGTTTTTAACGTATAAAAGTGCAAATGAAAAACTCTAAAGCTGATTTTCTCGTTTTCACCTTTTTGTTACTTAGCACGTTCGACCACTTCAAGCACTTCAATTAAATGTCATTTTTATAGGGAAAAAAAAACTAAATCATATATCAAAAATCTATGAAAAATCCTACTTTTTGGGTACAGTGAAAATAAAGTTTAAAATGGGCTTGTATCAACATTTTGTCAAAGAAAACAAAACAACCAATGAAATCGCAGTTCGGAGCGGGTGACGCTATAAAAACCAATGAGCTTGTTTCAACACTTTTTCAAAGAAAACAAAAGAACCAATGAAATAGCAGTGCGGAGAGCGTGACATTATAAGAAATATTCACATTGAATAAATTATTCTACCCATCAGTTGCATGAACCATTCATATACTTCTTTTTTTAAACTTAATTTCGACTTAGCAACCAAATAATAACTACTAATTATAATCTTATAATAAAGAAATGATAATGTATTTAAAAACATCGATAGCAAAGTAGTAGTGCTGCCATCTATTATTTATAATAATTATACAATCTTATTTCTTATTCTTATCCTAAATCTTAAAAAGAGAAAATCCATTAAATTAATAAATAATTTATAGAGTATTTAGAACACGGATACCAAAGCAATAGTGCTGCCATCTATTATTTTGAATATTCATATTATCTTAATTCTTATTCTCATCCTAAATCTTTAAAAAGAGGAAATCAATAAACTTAAAAGTGAAAAACCAATTATCCTAAAAACGGGAGAATCCCGTATTCCAATATCCGGTTTTTCCCGAGATTGGGAAAATCCCGTATTCCAATATCCAGTTTTTCCCGAGATCGGGGTAATCCCGTATTCCAATATCCGGTTTTTCCCGAGATCGGGAAAACCCACCTCGAGGGGAAATCCCCGTTTTTTCCGTTTTTTCCCGAGATCGGGAAAATCCCGTATTCCAATATCCGGTTTTTCCCGAGATCGGGAAAACCCGCCTCGAAGGGGAAATTCCCGGTTTTTCCCGGTTTTCCCAAAATCGGGAAAGTCCCGTATTCCAATATCCGGTTTTTCCCGAGATCCGGGAAATCCCGTATTCCAATATCCGGTTTTTCCCGAGATCGGGAAAACCCGCATCGAGGGGAAATCCCCGTTTTTTTTTCCAGCGTCTATATAAAGGGAGATGGTAGGCTGGCACGTTAATTTTACACAAGAGAAAATGATTATTGTTAAAACTAAATCATTCGAAGCGAAATACAACAAATTTAGCAGCATTAAAAGATTCAAGGAATACGTTGATTATAAATTAACTCTGATCGAAAACAATGAAATCATTAATTCAAAGCCATTCACTGGGGATCATATTCCAAAGGCATTAATATCAGGATTACCAGGATTCATGAAAAATATCGTTTGCTGTACGTCGTATTGGAGTTTGTTGGAAAAAACAGTTGTTAGTTTAATCGATCGGGACCATGCCTATGGAAATAAAAAAAACATGCCCTATGTCAAGGAGCTAATTGAACAAGTGAACATCGAAAAAGAAAACTGCCAAAACAGCAAAAGAAAGCGCAAATGAAATATCCAATGTTTTTTTAAATAATTTATTTATTGTTATTTCATTTGTTTTTAAATAAATAATATTTTAACAATCTAGATGATGATTTCTTCCAAGTCTTATCTTTTTTCATAGATGGCACCACTACTTAAAAGCACTTTTATGTTTCATTTTGCGAACCAAAAAAAACTTTATATTTATTTTACAATGCTAGCAAAAACAGTAAAAATTTATTCAATAAATATTTTTTTATATTTTCTCAAAAGCGAATATATAATTATTACTTCTGTTTAATATTATAGGCCAATTAGCATTCAGCATTGTTTCATTAAAATCACCTTAAACACGAAAACAAATTGCGAACAAAATATTGAATGTGTTTTATTTTGTATTATAAAGTAGTATATCTGATTTTATTAATTTACATAGATTCGGAAAAGGTCTTACAAATAAGACTTAAACTGTATAAATATATATATGGGCTTGTATCAACATTTTTGTCAAAGAAAGCAAAACAACCAATGAAATCGCAGTTCGGAGCACGTGACGCTATAAAAAACCAATGGGCTTGGAGAGCGTGACATTATAAGAAATATTCACATTGAATAAATTATTCTACCCATCAATTGCATGAACCATTCATACACAGCTTTTTTTAAACTTAATTTCGACTTAGCAACCAAATAATAACTGCTAATTATAATCTTCTAATAAAGAAATGATACATGTATTTAAAAACATCGATAGCAAAGTAGTAGTGCTGCCATCTATTTTTTAAAATATTTATACAATCTTATTTCTTATTCTTATCCTAAATCTTAAAAAGAGAAAATCCATTAACTTTATAAATAATTTATATATTATTAAGAACACGGATACCAAAGCCACTTTAGTGTTTCTCTCATCTAATTTTGAAACTAATTCCAATTATCTTAATCCTTAATTCTTTCATCCTAAATCTTTAAAAGAGGACCGATCGGGAATCCCGTATTCCAATATCCGGTTTTCCCGAGATCGGGAAAACCCGCCTCGAGGGAAATCCCCGTTTTTTCCCGAGATCGGGAAAATCCCGTATTCCAATATCCGGTTTTTCCCGAGATCGGGAAAACCCGCCTCGAAGGGGAAATCCCCGTTTTTTCCCGGTTTTCCCGAATCGGAAAGTCCCGTATTCCAATATCCGGTTTTTCCCGAGATCCGGGAAATCCCGTATTCCAATATCGGTTTTTCTCCGAGATCGGGAAAACCCGCTCGAGGGGAAATCCCCGTTTTTTTTTCCAGCGTCTATATAAAGGGAGAGGTAGGCTGGCACGTTAATTTTACACAAGAGAAAATGATTATTGTTAAAACTAAATCATTCGAAGCGAAATACAACAAATTTAGCAGCATTAAAAGATTCAAGGAATACGTTGATTATAAATTAACTCTGATCGAAAACAATGAAATCATTAATTCAAAGCCATTCACTGGGGATCATATTCCCAAAGGCATTAATATCAGGATTACCAGGATTCATGAAAAATATCGTTTGCTGTACGTCGTATTGGAGTTTGTTGGAAAAACAGTTGTTAGTTTAATCGATCGGGACCATGCCTATGGAAATAAAAAATACATGCCCTATGTCAAGGAGCTAATTGAACAAGTGAACATCGAAAAAGAAAACTGCCAAAACAGCAAAAGAAAGCGCAAATGAAATATCCAATGTTTTTTTAAATAATTTATTTATTGTTATTTCATTTGTTTTTAAATAAATAATATTTTAACAATCTAGATGATTTCTTCCAAGTCTTATCTTTTTTCATAGATGGCACCACTACTTAAAAGCACTTTTATGTTTCATTTTGCGAACCAAAAAAAACTCTATATTTATTTTACAATGCTAGCAAAAACAGTAAAAATTTATTCAATAAATATTTTTTTATATTTTCTCAAAAGCGAATATATAATTATTACTTCTGTTTAATATTATAGGCCAATTAGCATTCAGCATTGTTTCATTAAAATCACCTTAAACACGAAAACAAATTGCGAACAAAATATTGAATGTGTTTTATTTTGTATTGTAAAGTAGTATATCTGATTTTATTAATTTACATAGATTCGGAAAAGGTTTTACAAATAAGACTTAAACTGTATAAATATATATATGGGCTTGTATCAACATTTTTGTCAAAGAAAGCAAAACAACCAATGAAATCGCAGTTCGGAGCACGTGACGCTATAAAAAACCAATGGGCTTGGAGAGCGTGACATTATAAGAAATATTCACATTGAATAAATTATTCTACCCATCAATTGCATGAACCATTCATACACAGCTTTTTTTAAACTTAATTTCGACAAAGCAACCAAATAATAACTGCTAATTATAATCTTCTAATAAAGAAATGATACATGTATTTAAAAACATCGATAGCAAAGTAGTAGTGCTGCCATCTATTTTTTAAAATATTTATACAATCTTATTTCTTATTCTTATCCTAAATCTTAAAAAGAGAAAATCCATTAACTTTATAAATAATTTATATATTATTAAGAACACGGATACCAAAGCAATAGTGCTGCCATCTATTATTTTGAATATTCATATTATCTTAATTCTTATTCTCATCCTAAATCTTTAAAAAGAGGAAATCAATAAACTTAAAAGTGAAAAACCAATTATCCTAAAAACGGGAGAATCCCGTATTCCAATATCCGGTTTTTCCCGAGATTGGGAAAATCCCGTATTCCAATATCCTGTTTTTCCCGAGATTGGGAAAACCCGCCTCGAGGGGAAATCCCCGTTTTTTCCGGTTTTTCCCGAGATCGGGAAAGTCCCGTATTCCAATATCCGGTTTTTCCCGAGATCGGGGAAATCCCGTATTCCAATATCCGGTTTTTCCCGAGATCGGGAAAACCCGCCTCGAGGGGAAATCCCCGTTTTTTTTTTCCAGCGTCTATATAAAGGGAGACGGTAGGCTGGCACGTTAATTTTACACAAGAGAAAATGATTATTGTTAAAACTAAATCATTCGAAGCGAAATACAACAAATTTAGCAGCGTTAAAAGATTCAAGGAATACGTTGATTATAAATTAACTCTGATCGAAAACAATGAAATCATTAATTCAAAGCCATTCACTGGGGATCATATTCCCAAAGGCATTAATATCAGGATTACCAGGATTCATGAAAAATATCGTTTGCTGTACGTCGTATTGGAGTTTGTTGGAAAAACAGTTGTTAGTTTAATCGATCGGGACCATGCCTATGGAAATAAAAAAAACATGCCCTATGTCAAGGAGCTAATTGAACAAGTGAACATCGAAAAAGAAAACTGCCAAAACAGCAAAAGAAAGCGCAAATGAAATATCCAATGTTTTTTTTAATAATTTATTTATTGTTATTTCATTTGTTTTTAAATAAATAATATTTTAACAATCTAGATGATTTCTTCTAAGTCTTATCTTTTTTCATAGATGGCACCACTACTTAAAAGTACTTTTATGTTTCATTTTGCGAACCAAAAAAAACTTTATATTTATTTTACAATGCTAGCAAAAACAGTAAAAATTTATTCAATAAATATTTTTTTATATTTTCTCAAAGTCGAATATCTAATTATTACTTCTTAGTATATCTGATTTTATTAATTTACATAGATTCGGAAAAGGTCTTACAAATAAGACTAAAACTCTTAAAACCATTCTAGATCAAGAAAGATATTTTTCTTTATAAATAAAAGAATTTAGAGACCTTCCTCTTAGCAGTTATTTAACTGCAAATTCAACATGTATTATACATGTTTTGTAGAAACATCATTATACAAAAATTAAGACGAACGTAGGTGTCTCCCATGTGGTCTAGTGGTTAGGATTCCTGGCTTTCACCCAGGCGGCCCGGGTTCAATTCCCGGCATGGGAAGTTTGGTTCCATGGTGTAATGGTTAGCACTCTGGACTCTGAATCCAGCGATCCGAGTTCAAATCTCGGTGGAACCTTCGTTTTACTTCAATTTATTTTAATTTCATAATTTCTTAGTACAATATAACTTGTAACTACTCAGAAAAAAAAAATCCAAGATTTTATTTGATTTGAGAACATTATTGTATAGATACTCATATGGTGAGATTTTTGCTATGTTATTACTAACAACCATGTTCATTTAACACTTTTGCTACGTAGGATTTTTGTTTCCGTATAATATGTGATAGGAATATCATTATCGAATTATTAGTTGTACGGTCGTCTTGGCCGTTTTGGAAATGAAAAGGTTAAACATAAATATAGATGTGGTTCTAAATTACTACGCCCGGTTTTCAGTAGCCCTCGTGTAGTTCTAGTGCGACGATATTTCAAACTAAAGCTACTATCAATAAATATAAAACAACTTTTATGACTGTTGAAGGTTTTTATCTATAGATTTGACTTTCTGAAGGTTTTGATCTATCGATTTGACATTATATATTTTGACTTCCGTAGTACATGTTTTTATCAATGAATTAATAACAATTTACTGACAAGAAGTAAATGTTATTCATGCTTAAATTTTAAATAACAACAATGAAGCTGCTTTACTCTGAAAGATCTATAAAATAAAATAAAATAAAATAAAATAAAAATAAAATAAAATAAAATAAAATAAAATAAAATAAATAAATAAAATAAAATAAAATAAAATAAAATAAAATAAAATAAAATAAAATAAAATAAAATAAAATAAAATAAAATAAAATAAAATAAAATAAAATAAAATAAAATAAATAAATAAAATAAAATAAAATAAAATAAAATAAAATAAAATAAAATAAAATAAATAATAAAATAAAATAAAATAAAATAAAATAAAATAAAATAAAATAAATAAATAAAATAAAATAAAATAAAATAAAATAAAATAAAATAAAATAAAATAAAATAAAATAAAATAAAATAAAATAAAATAAAATAAAATAAAATGAAATGAAATGAAATGAAATGAAATGAAATGAAATGAAATAAAATAAAATGTATTATTATTATTTTTTTTTTTAACTCGGGTCTTCCCCTATCGATAGATGTTTTTTCCCCTTTTGGAAACGGGGTTTTTCTCCCTTTTGAAGATTTTTTTCTTGCTTTTTAGTATTTCCCTTTTTACGGATTAAGAGTTTTCAACTTTATTATTATATTATTATTATTACTATTATTATTATTATTATTATTATTATTATTATTATTATTATATTATTATTATTATTATTATTATTATTATTATTATTATTATTATTATTATTATATTATATCATCATCATCATCATCATCATCATCATCATCATCATCATCATCATTCATTATTATTATTATTATTATTATTATTATTATTATTATTATTATATTATTATTATTATTATTATTATTATTATTATTATTATTATTATTATTATTATTATTATTATTATCATCATCATCATCATCATCATCATTATTATTATTATTATTATTATTATTATTATTTTAAATAAAATAAGTCTGTTAATGTTTTTGACAGAGAGACAACACAAAGGAAAGCCAGATACTGTTGTGGATATGGAACTGCCTCGGCGAAAACAGTTGCTATGACTTCGACCAGTACGTGAGAGACGGAGTTTTATTTTGCAGGTGAGAAGTAAATTAAAAACTATTTTAGACAAATATTAGAATGGATATCGATTAAATATTCAAATTTTGTTACCTGGTTTTATCTATTCGATTAAAATAATTAAAAAAAAAACATAAATTTGTCCAAATCGAATTAAACTTTGCGTATGTCTTACTTTATATAAGGTTTATATATTGGTTTAAATTTTCTTTTAAAATAATTACATTTATTCTTTTAAAATAATTACATTTTAGTTTTGAACCCTGGCTAAGCAACGCTCATGTTCGTATACCAAATTTGCTGTCCATAGTTGCTTTAGTTCGAGCTGTAGAGCGGTTTCAGGCTGACAGACGGGCCAATGATCAAAATTTTTTAGAATCAGCACCCTTCAACACCATGTAGAAAACACAAACTGTCCATTACGGATTTCCAAAACCATCGCAATATTTTCATTACCCTACATTTTATATTATGTAATTAAAAGTAAACAAATCTTATCCAGGTTGATCAACTACATTAAGCCAAACTCAGTTCCTGGAGACATCAAAGCCGGAGCAAACCTGAAGCAAAAACGGGAAAATGTGAGCAAGTTTTTAAAAGCCATTCAGAGCTACGGGATCCCCAAAGAGTACCTCTTCGAGCCGGAAGATCTTTTGTTGCTTAGAAACTTGCCTAAAGTGACCAGGTGTATGTTTAAGCTTGGGAAGCTGGTAAGTTTATTTATTGGATTGTCTGCATGTAAATAAACTTCTATATTTATATAGTAGATGGCGGCACTCTGTTAAGTTTGGTTCTAGTTTTTATTAAATAGTTTTTTGAACTTGAATTAGGGAACAATACATTTTTAAGTTATCAAATAAGGTTATGAAAAAGAAAGAGTTGAAGAAATTTTAAGTAAGAAATATTAATTAATTTTTATTTATTACTTCTTTACTTTTAAATCACTTTATAAAGAACATAAATGTATACCTTACTTTATACTCAATAGATTGCAGCACTATAATAATTTATCCGCCACTATGTAAAAGTAACGGTTGTTTTTCTATCATACTGATCTAAAGAAAGCTCTAATTAAAAAACAACAGCACTGATTTTACTAAAACTAAAATAAAAAAATAGCGTGTTACACCACAAATGAATAAATAAAAACAATACATGAATGACAAATATTAATCTACCTAAAAATATTCCTTTCTGACAATTACATAATGCAAACAAATTAAAAAAAATTCTAATTTCTAAAAGAAGGGAAAGCGACACTATTTTTTTTAATAAAATTGTTGTTTACTTTATAAAATTTTTCTTGTAAAAATGTTGTGATAAAAAGCTTTAAAGTGCTGCCATCTATGTGCAATGTTCAAATCCAAATCTAACCCGGTTTTCATGCAGGCTCAGTCCTAAGCTGAAGGGAAACAAAATGGGTCCTTAAGTTTTAGTACTGCCATCTATAAGTAATATTTCCAACCAAACACTAATCCGAGTTTTCATACAGGCCGATTCCGACGGAAACTTCAAAGGTCCGTACTTAGGCGACGAGCCTTACGAGGCGGCCAACAAATCCGGAAGGAGGCGAGGTGGACTTCCGGTTGGTGACGACATCTATATTGCCCACGTCAAGCTGGAAAACGTCATCAAAATGCTGCACACTCCACCTAAAAAGATCGTCGATTTCTACAGACCACTGATTTTTTAATTGTATGCAATGTAAAACAAGCTATGATAAATTTTTGTTAGTTGGATCGTATTTGGTGGTAAAAGATAAAGATATAATTCAATTGTTCTTATAATTTTTTTAATAAGGAATCAACAAATATTTTTTTCTCTGAATTTCATTTGCTGCTGACTCTAAAAAGGTTTTATGAAAAATAGAAGTATTTGTTTAAAGTTTAATTTCTAAAAAAATAATTTGAAATTTGTTGAATAACACGAATTAGGACATTTTGATTTTTATTTAAAAATACGCTACAAAATTATAAATAAAAATAAATAAATATAAAATAACAATATAGGATGTGAAATATGTTACACTTTGTTATTAAATTTTAGTGCAATTCTTGTAGATTGAACTTTTTAAAAAAATAATACTTGCCACAATGTGATTATGCTTTGGAAATATGTATAATAAACTATATTACAATCCACTAGGAGTCTCTAGGACTTTTGTATAAAATGGTGAAATTATGAAGAATTTATAATTGAACCCCACACACATACACACATCACACAATTCTTCTAAATTTTACAGTATTAAACTTATTAAGTTTGAAAATATTAAAAAAATTATGATATCATCAAATAAATATATAAGCATAAGAATAATAAGCATAAAAGAAATATGTATATGATTACTACACCATGTCCATAAAATATAGATACAAATTATTTATTCAACAAAGGTTCATAGACATTATTCGTCTGAGTGCAGGTAAACTGCGGCATCTAGACTAATGACTTTAACCATTGTTGCAAATACTCAATAACTCGAAACGATTGATGTTTTTCGAGACAATGATGCATCAAAATCATTGTTAATGATCATTTTTTCGTGATTCAAATCTTTGTTGTGGTTTCTGTTATAGATTACCTGCTCAGTGCATTATTAAAAAGGCTATTTTTGTTGGGTTTCATTAGTTTAACCAAGTCTGCATCTTGACCATTTTCATATAAACAAAACTATGGAGGTTAGATTAATGTGGAAGTGCCGCCGGTCCAAAGACCAATGCCTAAAAAAAAATCTCAAATGAGGCCATTTATTGATTTTGCAATACGCCTCAATCAAACGCTTGGCCAATTACTTGGCATTATGTGCTTACAAAAAAAGTTTTTATTAAAAGGGATATTAAGTCACACGTTACAACTTTTCAAGAAATAAAAGCAAATTCATGCTTTTTTTTTTACAAAAAATAAAAAAATTTGGAAGCAAAGTTCAATATTGTACGTAATGTATGGTTGAACGTTCATAAAGTATTGAAAATTCTCAAAAGAAAAAAAAAATTCAAAATCAGATGAATACCAAATATTAGACTTACTACCTCTTAACAAAAAGCGATTCAACTGTACAAACTGTCATTTTTTGAATTTTAAGCATCAAACACAAAAGAAAAAAATACGAATTCGTATAGAAATCCATTACGAGTGCGTTGTATAGTTTGTTTGGGTGTATATCATTGATTAGTTTACTTTCAGACATGTTTACTATATTTTTGTGCCAAGCATCACTACTTTATTCTAATCTTCATAAAAGAAAACAATGACACAACTTGCAATTTGATATTTTAATGCAACAACCGCAAAAATCCACGTGTGAATAAAGTTTTTTGTAACTTTCTCTCTACGTTTTGAAGGTAAAAAGTTTTTTTTTATGAAGGCTATGTAACCCACAGATAAACTACAAAAGCTGCAGACAAGTGCGATACGTTGAAAAAAATCGACACATCAACACTAGACATTAATAAAAATTTGAATTTTTTTTTTAATTTGAAGTTCAATTATTAAAAAACAGGAAAATGTAATACCCATAAATACCTATTACAAGGCCATTTCTATTCAATTAAATCACCATTGCCACTCAAGAATCGCACGAGAAACTTTTATTTATATTAAATGGTGAATTAAAGAAGAATTATTTTTGGGGCATGAATCAGTTTGGAATGACCTCATGATAAATAAGACAATGTTTTTTTTCAAATGATTTGTTCAAAGCGCGACATCACTTTTATTTTATACACATACTAAACTTTATTTAAAATAAATACTTATAAAATAGTTAATTGTTAGAAATATGTAACACTTATTTTGGGTGTATCAGTGTTTTATTTTGCTGTTATGAAAATTATCATACCTGGGGCAAAAATGCTTACATAGAGCATCGCAGAAGTTGGGATTTTAAAAACTAATGCATTAGCTCTATGTACTGATCTACTGCTGACAATTCTCCTTAATAGATGGCAGCACAATTTTACTTTTTTTTTTTTTTTGCTTTAATACAAATTCCACTAACTACTATTATCACGGCCCTAATATATTTCCTGTTGTAAACATAATCATATTTAATTCAAATAAATATTTTTAATACATTTCAGTCAAATCCATTTGAAGTCAGCATTTTTTCTTCCACTTTTAGTCTCGTAGATCTGTATTTCTATTTCAAACTAAAAAAGTTAAGATGTTTATAATGTGAATTCAAAATTAAATACATCTAAAACTGTTTTAATAATATGAAACACAAAATGGATAAAAAAAATACATGGTAATTAATAACACAATCTAGCGCCGTAATCGCACATTTGTTGTCAGGGAAATGTATTAATTTTAGATTACATTTCTTGTTGTTTTATTGCTAAATTTTCTTCCGTTGTTAACTCCCATGTGGTCTAGTGGTTAGGATTCCTGGCTTTCACCCAGGCGGCCCGGGTTCAATTCCCGGCATGGGAAGATTGGTTCCATGGTGTAATGGTTAGCACTCTGGACTTTGAATCCAGCGATCCGAGTTCAAATCTCGGTGGAACCTACTTTTTTATAATTTTTATTTTTGGGATAATTACATAGTGTAGTATGTTAAATTTTAATAACTAACCCGTTTCGTAGAGTGGGCAACAGCCCTTTTTAATTCATAGGCCACAAGATTTAACTCTTCGCTGTGCCGTATGTTCCACAGATATTTATATTATCAGACTTTTGAGGAACACAAGTATTAATTTCACACTACATAAATTTTTATAATCAGACCTATATTTAGATCAATGAATGTGTTTACTTTTCATGTAATGTTAAATGCTATTTAGAAATGCCAATCGGTGCTTAAAGTAACGAATTAATTGAAAAAAACTCTATTTACCTACCCTAATAATAGACTAATTAACTTTCAAGCTTTTTTGATTTCTTGAATGACTGGGTTTGTAAGTTCTAATTATCCTACTTTGCATGCATTGAGTGAATTTTTTAAAAACAAAAAAGAGTATTCCTGCAAAATTTCCTTAAACCACTGCAACTCTTAGAAGTAGTAACTCAAAAGTAACTGTACAGTTCTTTTATCAGATTTTGGGACATTTTTATTTTAACACTTATTGTTTAAATCAGAAATTTGGGAGGCAAAGAATAAACGAAGAACTTTTTAAATAATTTTATAATAATCTGGCTACCTGAAGATATCAAATCCTTGTTTCACAGAAAAAAGGGTTCGGTGAAGGATTAAAAATATTCTCATATTGCTTAAAACGTGAGAATATAGCAAAAAATAAATAAATTTGTATAAATATTTGTTTCAAAGAAAAGTATTAATTGTTTATTTGAAAATTAATGCCCTTCAAATAAAAATCATTAGCTATACAACTATTATTTTGAGTAACCACATCACTATTATTTTGAGTAATCACATCATATTTTTAAGAACAAATATTAAACGTAAATTTTGAAAATTAATCCATAGATATTAAAAAGAACTGCTTAAATATATTAATTCGTAGCTGTAGGTTAGATTTTTAAAAAAAAAATTACAAAATTATTTAACATGTATAAAAAACTGGTTAAAAAAAGCGAAAATTAAGAATAAACACATAAAAGCACGTTAGTTAAATTTGTAAGATTGTTATTTGAGAATATCATAAATTTATTTTGTTTCGTTTCGTTTGATTTTGTTTTGTTTTATATACTTGATCAGATTCACTCAAATATATTCTAATTATATTTCCTTATTGAATTTAATTGATGTTTACCTATGTTTTGGTAAAAAAAAAATATGATATTTATGAATATTTATGCATAAATAGGGTTGCACTTCCTTAATATTTTACAATCATAAAAGAAGTTGCATGTTTGTTTCTTACTCTGTCTTTAGTCATACATGGTATAGATTTGATGTCTACGGACGTTCGGCAAATAAGAGACATACATGTTGCAAAGAATTGGAAGAAATTTGCTACAATGTCCAATACAGTAACGCCAATAGCCATTTTAGATTTCCTGAATACTTCTCCGAAATGTGAATTCCCTCCACATATGGCAGTTTTTGCGAATTAGCTGGAAAAGGTGAACTGTTAAACTGTATTTTTGATCCTCTTGGGCAAGGTTAATTATGAAAATGGTTAATGTTATATCAGGGTTATTATTATCAAGGTTATTAATGTTTATGAAAATGACAATTGTAACAGGGTCCGTTTTATTTTAATCAATGCTGATCCGTTTTAATTTAATTAATGCTGATATCATGCTTTAAGAGAATCATGCTTTAAGAGGAGATAAATCATGCTTTAGAAGAAAGGTAAGAAAACATTATTTTTTACAATAGAGTTGTCAATGAGCGGAATGCTTTACCAGATTCCAGATTATGTTGTGTATTCGAAGAGAGTAGAAGATTTCAAGAAGAATCTTGATGGTCATTGGAAACTGGTAAAGTATTAGATTTATTTTGGACCAACCTTGCTGGGCCTCTGGCCTGTTGTTGGTCGACAATTTTGTATTAGTATTGTATTTGTATCAATACGGGGGATTGTAATATCTTGATAGAGTGCAGACCAATGCAATGGAGAGGGGAATTGATAAGCATACAACGAAAGTTTACATAAAAAAAACAACGTTATTAAGGGTACATCCGTACAATGTCGAGTATAGGAAGTTAGTATAGTATATGAAGAGCTCAAGTGCAAAACAAGTTAAATCACTTTTTGGAAAAAATTGAGTTGGTTAGCTTTTCATAAAGGCATTGTAGGAAGGGATCCACCAACATTTTGATTTGCACAAAAAAAGTTTTCACTTTTTGTCAAAAGTCACTTTTTTGTGCAAATCAAAATGTTGGTGGATCCCTTCCTACAATACCTGTATGAAAAGCTAACCAACTCAATGTTTTCCAAAAAGTGATTTAACTTGTTTTGCACTTAAGCTCTTCATATATTGAGCTTTAAAACAAAAAAGCTAATTTCAATCATATTTAATTTAAATTTGAAAATATTGATTTAGTTAGTAAAAAAATTATACTTGCAGAGTAACGGTTAATTTTGCAACACAAAGTAAAACACTTCTCTTACCCGTTTGCATCATAAGCAAATATTTATTTTATCTTCGAGAAGTAATTTGTGTCAGAATGATTATGTCTTTAAAAAATTTCATTTTATAATTAATAAAACAACATTGTTGAGTGAACGGAATAATTTTCAAACTATGTTTGCACAGTAAAAGCATAGCGATGCGCTCTGAAATTCCCCAACCTATACTAATTTCATACGATATCTGTTTTAATATGCTAAAACATGAAAAAGTTTTCACTAAAATATTTTTTAGCATTTGAAATTCGAAAAGTGTTGCATCAATTAAACTCCATTATCAATTCAAACCATTCACTCCAATAAACTAAATTTAGCCAAAAGTTTAAATTTAGGAAAACCCGAAAAAGTAATTGATAATGTTTAACTTCAATAATAACTAAGTTGACAGTTTAATGAAAGAATCCAGAATTTTTTTAGAAAAAAAAAGAGTTTTGAGTAGTTATTAAAAGAATCAGGTCACAGTTCTGTGCTGAACTTTTACTTCATCTCTATATGAATCTACTTTTGATTCTAATTCGCGTAGATTTGCACGCTCTACATGCATCGAAGATACACATTATGCTCTTTGTTTTAAATAGGGTTTTATCTAGTCACAAATAAAGAGAAGATTATACCATTAACTTCGATGATGAGATAATGGAGACGTTTTTATATACAATTCTTAATATGAATGGCTAAAAGTAAAAAAAAAAGGCGGCTAAAGTATATTGGATAATTTATCCCTACGTTTCTTACTTTTGATATTTTAGTCAAGAAAAAGCGTACACGGTAATTCTTTTGGGAGTTTGACCCATTGTTACAATTACCGATTCATATGGTTTGGATGTTTAGTGCTTAACCGTGATAGCTCTAACCAGTAATAATAATAAAAAAATATTTTAGGTCTGATTTACCTATTAGGTCTATATATGAAGCGTAGGATTACGCTATACCAATCCTCAACGAGCCTCAAAATCTGTTCTTAAGCAAAGAAGTTTAGATATTATGTTGTCATTGATATTTGGTTTTTATATGCATTAAGTTTGTTATTTGAATTGAAGAAAAAAATAGTTTTATGTTATACAAAATCTAAACCTACCGTTAGTCACGAAACACAGTAAAGGGTTGGCAATTAAGCTGTACCATAGATGACGAAGCAGTCGTCAAGGAAGCGGTGCATGATGGGAATTATCACGGTGGTTAACCAATCCGGTGCAAATGTGCTTTCAAAGAATCGGTGCATGCCGGGAAATATAAAAAATATGGTACAGCTCTATTCTGCTGTGGGTGGGTAAACTGCAGTAACCACAACAATAAATTGGACCATTTTTGCTCTGAAATAACTATACTCGCCGCCAACCAAATTAGAACACGTTAGGGATGGCAGTTTTTCAGAAAAACCGGTTTTTCAAATACCGGTTCCATCCCTAAAGTGTAACAAATAAGGGTGGCGGGAACTATAGTCTTTTAGTATACTTTATCAGAGTTAGAGTTATTTCAGTGCTGAAAACAATGGTCGAAGTCATTTGTCTAGTTACTGTAGTTTACCTGGCCACTTCAGTATTGTCCATATGCTGTCAAGGCCCGATCCGGACTAATTCGGTACAAGAGAAGTCAGTTGTTTACGCGGTGAGCCTCCTTTGCAACGTCGCCAACCATACAATACATATTATAAATATAACTTAATTTCTACATTATCTATAAATTTCACGACTAAATAGATTGCCTGAAATGTATTTTGGGGCCCATTGTAAAGATAGGGCGATAAATGGTAATTTCGGACTTTTTCGTTGGATGTGCACTGTGTGTGAGTTGTTTAAAAACTGGCAGTCCCATGACCAGGGCCGAATTTCTAAATAGGCTAAGTAGGCTGTAGCCTAGAGCGGCAAGTTTTTTGGGGTGGCAAATTTTACGACCAATAAAAGCGGCATTCGGCATAAAAAATTATTATAAAGATACTAATATTAGAATCGAAAGAAAACAAATAATTTATATATTAATGCGCAAATCGTAAACGTATATACAGTACTAATATTTAGTAGTAAACATGGTAGCTGCGAGGGAAATTGCACACGCTCTCCCCCTGATTTGGAAGTTGAAAGAAAAGTAGAAGAACAGTTTAAAAAATTCGAATATTATTTCACTTTCGATTTAGAGTGTAAAGGTACATAAATGATTCTAATATGTAGAAAAGTCAAGAAATCTATATCGGGCGACAAATCGATCGTAGCCTACAGGCGGCAAATCTTTAAATACGGCCCTGCCCATGACGTATTTAATTATATAGTAGGTCAGTGTCTGTGTTAAATACAGTGTTATAATGCTGAAACATACACTTTGAAGTGACACACAAATTCTGAAACTGCAAACAACAGAATATAAATATGACTGTGAGAGGTAGGTACGCCGTTTTTTTGTTCAGAAACTCACGCACTTGATTAGAAGACGTTACTTTATCTTGCAAAAGGTACGCGCTCTAACAACCGACAAATTTGACCAACATAAAACGCAACAAATAAGAAACGAGATAAGAAATTCTTTTATCATATTTTATCTTTATTCACGAAAAATGGAAGAAATTACAATTCATTGTAGATTACCGCGTCTGCAATGCTTCTCACAAGATGGCGGCACGCGTTTAAAAAGCATTGAACCGAATCTTTTTGGTCCAAGAACTTCCATTCAGTCCGAATCTTCGAAAAATGATCCACTGAGAGATCGCCAAACTATTGAGTTCTTTAATTCTGCGCAGCTACAATCACATTTAAAGTTAACACGTGTTTCTATGAAATTAATTATGAAATTTCTGAATGAAAAATACCGTCTGAAAATAATCTTTTTTAATGTGCTGTTTCATCCGTACCTTGAGTGAGACGAAAAATCAATAAGAATACCGGTGATTTTGAAAGGTAAGATTTTGAATTTTTTAAATTGAATGAAATTTTATTTGTTTACACAGCTGAATGTTTTCTTTTAATCTTACGGATATTAAATTTATTGCTTTCTTATAGAAGTTGACTCTTATATAACAGCAGATTTGGGACTAGAATGGGAATACGATTATGACATAATTGAATTTTTAAAAAGTTATATAAAAAAGTTTTTAAAATATTAAGCTGTACTTCATATTTTACATTTTGAAAGTTAACTTGCATTAGTTGACATCGATAACTTTTTTTTATGGATGAACAAAAAACACTTTCTATTTGTACTTTTTAACTCCGCTGTCTGAATGAGTTGTCTATTGTCTGAATATTTACTTTCATTAGAAGAATTTTTTACTATTACAATAGACTTTATTATTTCAAAATGCAAATATAAGAATACTGCATACGTTAGTGAATCCGTATAAATAGCGAATAAAAGATTATTTAATTGAACAGTAGACAATTTTTGTTAGGTAATTTTTACAGTTCCCCGTTAAATACATTTTTCTAAGTCGTATTTAAGTAATATAACTAAATTGTATATTTCCTGCAAAGTTTTTGTACTTGAAAAAATAATCTTAATGTATGAAAATCAGCATTTTATTATCAATACCTATCATTTCAAAACACTTAAAAGTTGTTTACTAAATAACTCACTAAGCTTACACATTGTAATTGAAAAGTTTATTCAAAGGTTCTCAACCTCCTTTTTTCAATGGAGCATTATAAGCTTGAAGAGAGATAAGAAAATAATATTTTGCTAAGCTTTGCCTTTTTACGATACGCTTTTAACAATGGAATTTACTTTTTACATGAGCTTTTTATTATCATGTTTCATTTTAATAAATGTTTATAACTGTTTTATTTACTTTCAATACATTTAACATATTTTTAAATATCATAATTAATTTTTAACAAATATTTTTATTTATGGATGTTTCTTTTTACGTGTGTTTTTAACTATTATTTTTTTTAACATACTCTAACTGGATTTAAATTTTTAACATATGCAGCTAACTATGATGCTATTTGCTTTAATCAATGCTTTTTACCATGGTTTGTACTTGAATAGAACTTTTACTGCACAAAAAAGATACTATTTAAAAAAATCAAAAGATTCCACGGAAAACTTTTATAATAAGAGCTGAGGTGAAAAAATAACTAACGAAACCCTGACATGTTTGGTAAACAAAGTGGATGCACAACGCAACATCACATATCGTCTCTACAATTCATTTCTGCCTATTCTTATTGACTCTTAATTATATACATTCCAGTTAAATGCATTTTGGATGCTTTTTACCTTCAAAGTTAGGCGTAGTATGTTTGCTTTATTTCTACATTACGTAGGACTAATTTGAGGTAAACATTTTATTGTTAGACTTTTTCGTTAGAATTATCGTTACATTTTTTCGTTATTGCTTATTGTTGGGAAAACAAAGAAGGAATGTTTTTTAAAGAAGTGAAAACAAACTTTTTCTAAAATTTGTACTTCCAAAGAATAAGCTAGCAAATTTCTAAAACGTAAACAGTATAGAATAAGTTAAGTCAATAAATTTGGCTTTACTAGTGCACCCGTATACATCAGATTGTAAGAACTTAAAGCGTTTTAATTTCAATAAGAAATTTCTATGTTTGAAAAACATAAAATATCGGCTTTCCCTATACAATAATGACAACCAAATTATCGTAAATTTCATATAAAATTTAATTATTCACGTTAAACTTTTTTTTTATCTTTAGAAGAGATGAGAAAGGATACCTGGGTGCACCTGCACATATAAGAAATTCTGTCTTGCTTTAGTAACAGGACTGGCTCCTACCAGTGTTCGAAATCGGATAAAGAAATTTAGGCGCAAGCTATGCTACTAACTTTAAAAAACTAGGAGCAAGTGCACATTATCTAAGAACATTTTTTTAATTATTTAAAAAAAACTTTTTAAAAACAGGTTTCTAAATTTGATAATCGCCTCAATTTGCGGATTTTTACGAATATTTGCAATTCAATGATTGCCAAAGTTGTGTAATTTAAGGATTCCGATTTTTTGCGGTTTTATGATCATAGCGATCGATGGTTTGAAATATTTAGGATTGCTGAAGATATGTGATTTCATTATGATTGTTTTTGGCGAGATGGTTGGAAACCATGATAGAAAAGTTAGTATCGACGATTCTCTGAGAAAGAAATGGTATACAAAAGCTACTGTACCTAAGAACAACGCCAGTATTATAACTATGGCCATTTAAAAAAAATTCTTAACGTATAAATATCTCACTGAATTATTAAACTGATTTAGATAAATATTTTGTTCCCTAAAATGAGTATTAAGTTTGAAAAAGGAAAATTGAATGATTCTAAATGTAAAATATTAAAACTGTCATAAAATTGTTTTAATGAAGGAACATAGTTAAACTATTAATTAATGAAGAGTTGCTTAAAATTTTGAAAACTTCAATGATAAATTGTTTTTACATGGAAAAGAAAAAGTTAAAATATCTAATGATTTTCAATTTCTATGCATAATAAATTACCTTTGCTTATAACAAGTTAATAAAATCCGATTACTGTATTGAAAAATAAGTTTTAAAAGTAATTTCAAAATTATAAATAATTGCAAGAACAGAATTATTTATCTTCAAAATTTATGTAATTTAGAAATAAAACCATTTAAAAATGATATCAAAAAATTGTGTTTTTTGTAAATAATAATTTAGTCCACGTTCATTATTTCAAATGTATTGTTTGAAATCAAAATAAAAGATTTCATTAAAATTTTGCATATTCCTCAATATCAAAAAATCTTTGCAATTATTTCTGAAATTTAATTTTCTCTAAAATGGAAAAATATGAAAAACCTAAGCCTCAGGTGAACACATTGTTATTAAAGGGAATCTATCTTAAAAATTTCGAATTTCTGAGGGCAGTATAAGTAGGTCTTTTACGATCCACAGACATACAGACACACAGACAGACTCTTTCTTTTATTATTATAGATTATTAATAAGCATCGTTTCTTTGATAAATTTTCTAATTTTTTCATAAAACACATTTAGATGACTCCACCATAAGTTAAAATTTTTATTCTATTATCTTTGACTTATGGATGTAATAATGATATTGAAATTATATTGTTCTTTATAGAAAGCACTGAAATCACATCCAATGAATTATTAACTAAAATTATGCATACTAATTTAATAAAACTAAAATTCCATTTTATTGCTTGTTCACGCATTTATTTCTCGGAATTTTGTATTGAATCTACCAAGACATGTAGCTTTTAAAA
Organism: Oedothorax gibbosus; assembly: GCA_019343175.1. Lineage (NCBI taxonomy): Eukaryota > Metazoa > Arthropoda > Arachnida > Araneae > Linyphiidae > Oedothorax > Oedothorax gibbosus. Next base: position 22,945,112 of record CM033274.1, on the reverse strand, counting down.
CCTTTATGTGAATGCATAGCATTTATAAATGATCAACCATTTTCAACTTGAGAAAACCTTTTCTAAATATTTGTTATTGTTATTTTATTCAATTGTGATATTATTTTCTCGGGTAGATCTTTTTTCAGTTCTTTTACCTGAAAGGGAATATTCTGTATCTGTATACTATTACAAAGAAATATTTTTCTTTTGAGATAACTATTTCTGAGGCCAATAGAAAATGTCTGATTGATCCAATAAAAATTTTCAAAGGCAATCCTATTGAATATAAGATTCTTTAAAATAAACCCATGAAATTCATTTTACCTTGGTATCTAAACTGACCTAGAGATAACGCAAATAAAATTGACTTGTTTCAGTTACTTAGTTCATCCCAAAACTTATTTCGATCAGTGCTGTGATAAGTGCTTTGTAACCACATGACATTGATTCACCATTAGAGTCTGAAGAAAGAATTTATTTTCATTCAGTATTTCTGTTGTTAATCAAGACCTGAAACAGACCCATTAGTCGTCAGAGCTATATTAAACGTCTTTTTTTTCCGGAACCAACAACCAATTCTATCTTAACTAGTATAAACGCAGTACCCAAAGCTATACAATTCTTATTATTCTAAATATTTCTAAGCGGAATAGAACTACTTTTCTTGTTACTGTATATGCCATAAAAGCCCTTTCTGATGCAATATTATTAAATAAAAGTCCATAAAATCACCCCTAGATGCCCATTTCAGTATAACAAGCATTTAATGCTGAAAGGTTTTCTTCGCCAAGGGTCTCATCTTACTATTACTTATAAAAAGTAATGGAATAGGATAGGATTTCGAAGATCTTTTCGATTCGAAGATTCATTCTTAATTAACGAAAACAATTGTTTTAGAACATTGACGCTTTCTATTTTATATTTCATTGGTAAATTGTATAAAATCCCTTTTGTGGCAATATGTTTGCACTAATTTCGTCTCACATAATATCTAGTTGCGGGTTTGATAAGAGACAAATTTATTAACAAAATCAAATTATTGACATTTTAAAAAAAGGCTAATAAATAAGAACACGATATTTTGAGATAGCCCTTCGAAGTTTTCTTATGAAACGAAATGGACCTTCTTTTGTAACTATTGAATGGTATAAAATCCCTTCAAAGAACTTTCAATTCAACTTAATTCTTAGAATCCAGCAGATTTCCTGTGAATGATACGTCTAGAAGTACAGTGGGCACTGTAAAACTTTTATTTATTTTCAAACTCTTTGATACTTTTACATTGTATAACACTTTATTTTAATGCTGTAAATAGACCTTAGTTTATCTTGGTAACCATTTTGACCAATTAAAGTACATTACAAATTAGTTGAGGGGTAATTCTTGAATTTCAAAGTTCATTTAATTTTGCAATTCTTTTCTAGTGGTATTAGATAAGTAATCATAGCACTTCCTAAACAGTTGTTTTATCGACTTGTTTTACCTTATCATTAAAAAAAATATTATTTATTATTTAGATTTTTTTAGAATCTATGCTATCCCGTTTATAAAACCGTTTCAACAAAATACTAATATTTATGGTAACTATTCCTGAAATAAATGAGACTTCTTCGTTTGCAGATCTTAAACTGTGTCTTCGACTGTAGATAAAAACTATAAAACTTAATAAAAATCCTTAAAATAGGGACTCGGGAATCTAGTGAATAGAGCATTTTAAAGCTAAGATCGTTTGATTAACTGAGTTCACATTTCGCTACGAAACTAATATAGTGAGGTGTGTCTATTTGTCTATTTGGACTGTAATAATTACGAAGCAGCACAATCCTTTGTATAAAATATCTCAATTAAATGCGAGATCTGAGGTTCCTATTTGTCGATTTGGACTGTGAGAAGTTAGAAGCAGCCCTTTTGTAAAATTTCTCAACTTATTTAATAACAGTGTCTACAAAGACACTTTCATTTTATAGCAACTATTTCATAATCAAATGACTAGTTTTACTTGTAGCCGATGGATCTCATAAAAGTTCCTTAAAGACTATATCACCTATAATTATTAAGTGCGATATATTATATTGAATAAAAGTTCTTAAATCCGTCCTTAGAGAATCCTCTGAGAGATTGAAGTATTTAAAGCTAAGAGCGTTTTCTTGTCTATGTCTTAACTTTGTTACTAATTCTCGAAACTTTTCCTATTAATCTTTAAGTGTGTGGGAAGATTTTTAGCTTTTCAGTTCGATCATTTGACTTCTTTGAGTATGATCTCTGAAGTCTAAACAATTTGAAAAATATAGTCTAAATGATATAAGTAATGCTAGAATTTATTATTTATGTTTAAAATATTTTATTGAATTATATAAAGGTAAAGACTCAAAAAAGTATGGTCCTTTATTGACTTAGATAATTTTGTGGTAGTTTTGTGGTAGTGCAAGAAAAGATAATTAACAGAAATTTTGAAAACATAGTAAGGATATCAATATAAATACTTTTCACAAAATACACGTTGTTGTTTTGACATTGGTCTAGACTACTAAATGGGTTTTCATTATTCTCAATGATTAAATTTTGTATTCCTGAAAACTTCCCTACAAATAACATTGATAAACCAACAAAAGTTATCAAGCCATTACACGGGTAAGAGTCTTTGTGTAGTATCTTATCAGGAAACGCGTGAGACTAGCATAAAAATTTCATTTTTTTCTGACACAAAAATTTGCATACGCGTGACGTACAGCACACACTTCTTTTGTCAATGTTTGAGCAGAAGTTATGGTCTTTATCTTGGCGGTTTTTCCTTGCCGTTGTTCGTTCTTTAACCCTTGGTTTTAAAATGGAAGAGGAAATAAGATGCTATTACCCTTTTCTTGGTGGGAAATTTGAATTTTAAATTTCTTGGCAAAGGGCGACTGTTTGAGACTTATAGTTTGAGAAGCATTTTACCGATATCTTGCTGCACGCATAACTTTTATGTTATGTGTTAATGTATCTGTAGTATAATGCTTGAAATGCCTAAGCCAAGTTGTATGTTATAAATGAATGACTTCGTGTTGTAAATTTTTTTTATGGTTTTTGGTTCAATTAACGCCATACTTAAGCTATAATGAGGGATAGTGGCGACGAATATAGTAATTTGGTACGCGGTCAAGGGACGAGACCAACACCTGAGCTGGCAAAAATGCAACTTTGTAGAGGCACGCGGAATGGCCACAACAGATTAAAAGTGCACTAGCCCCATCAACATTGTTATTTCATGGAGGTACCTTGTTTCTCCTGGACTAAAATGCTCAAAGGATGGTCTTTTATCTTTTTGTCCATCCATACCCTTTTCAACTTCCGTTCTAATGGTCAGATTAATTTTTTGTTTGAAAGATACGACATCAGACAACCATATTTTATTTTTTGTCCCTCTGTCTGTACGTTTGTCCGCTTGCAGTACTCTCTTTATCAATTTCTTTTTTACGTATCCGATTTTCAAAGTTATTTATTAAAAAAATTTGACATCAGAGACCTTATCTTATTCTGTCCGTCTGTCTGTATGCCGTACTGTAAGCATTTCTATAACTCTTTAAGCAAAGTTGGTTATTTTAGTTCTTTCTGATATTCTTGTTCATTACACGTTATTTCTTTTACAAAAAAGTCAGGCAAAACGTGGTGGGAAGTGCCTTTATTCTCACCACGTCTAACTCTTAAAATGACCGAATTTTACAATTTGTGCTTTAAATGTAAACTTCATAACAGCGTTAAATATATTTTTCAATCCACAATAGTTGTTAACATTTAATCAACGTAAATTAAATTTGCCTTTGAAATCCTTTTCTAATAGTTATTTAAGAGGCTGTACGTCAAAAAGTGGTAAACTTCCTACCAAAACTGATTTAGTATACAATTTAATGTATAGTCTGAAAATTAGGGCTCCACTTAATTCTTGTCTTTGTCATTTTAAAACACATAAATTATGAAATGGGACTAAGATGACTTGAAAATTGTACTTTGTTGTTTCTTTTAAATGAAGCACAATTTACAACTTTTTCCAATATAATTATTTGTTTGCAATGTTTTATCAACATTTAAAATGTAAAAACGAAGGTAAGTTCCAAGAATAATCTGTACGCATCGCCTTTTTATTTGTTTATTTGTTTTAGATGCACATTACAGAATAATCCTTTTCAATGCACATAAAAATACATAAAGTTAGAACAGTAAAAACAAAAACATTATGGGCAAATTCGAACTCATGCGAAAATAAAAATAGAATAAAAGAACCAGTTTCTATAAATACTATTTTGTGTTCAAATTTACCACTAAAATTATTTGCCATAAATTAAATCATCTAAACAGGCACTAACGAATACCTTCAAGTATCATCAAAATCAACAATCCACTAAAAATCACTGGCCTAAACACGCCTCACACGTCATCCATAAATCAAGATATTCCTGGAAAACATAATTTATCGGCAGTGACAAAACACCAATAACCCGGCCTTCAAAATATATTTATGGTCCATTTGAAAATCCCAAAATTCTATATTTACGGGCCATTTGACGCGTGCCTTTTTAATTAAAACACCCTAACCCACAGAGTTAAGAAAAAGAAGAGATGCTGCCAGGCAAAAACTAATACAAAAACCGGTTTGCAAAGTGAAGCCATCTATCGTTTCGCAGTAAGCCCAAATAAACGGTCTCGGCTAGTATTAGGCGCTATATATTCTACACTGCGATGCAAAAGTTTAGACAATGACTTCATTTAGCTGTAAATTTAATAATTGTGATAGTAGAATTACAAAAAAAACCTAAACATATTAAAAAAATATTTTGAAATGCTATAATTGAAACATAATTGTTTGATTTGCTATGAAGCAATAATTTTTTTCATGAAATAAAAATTTGTATGAAGCAAAAGTTTAGACACAAATACGAGATTATGCTAATTTAAAGTAGATAATGGCCTAATTTCGCAATTTTATTGATGAATTGTATTTTTTTTCATATGATAAATTAAAAAAAAAACACGATAACCGGTAAACTAAACAGATTTAATAACAATATTGGTTCAATTTTACACCAAACGGACAATATAGCCACTTTAAATCTTTATTCAAATCATATTTGCTTCAAATGTACAATTTAACATCTCTAAATACAAAAATACAAACCGAATGCCTACCGGTCCATCACTTTCAAGTTTTGGCACGAATTCGTGGATTTAGAGACATGTATTGACCGATTTTCTTGATGAAAAGTGCAGTCTCTCCAATATAAAATCACAAAATAGCAACATATTATTCTTTTTTGCACTTTAGTACAATGCAGAGATAGTCACCTCTTCAAAAACGACAAAAAAAGTCGGTCATTTTAACGTAAATTCACTCCACACCATTACGAAAGTTTCATCTTTATACTGAAGTTTGAAATTTCTTGAGAAAAACCGGTTTCTTTGAACCGGTTACAATTTAACCTGTCTCTTTAGTGCTATTTAAACTTGTTCAGTTTAACCGAATATTGAAACATAAGCCTTTGAAAACACTGGTTTTCCCCTCAAAAACTCTAGCATTAAGGTGGAACGTTTATAATGGTGTGGAGAGAATTACGTTGATTAGACAGACTTTTTTGTCGTTTTTGAAGAGATGACTCTCTCTGCATTGTACTAAAGTGCAAAAAAGAATAATATGTTGCTATTTTGTGATTTTATATGGGAAAGACTGCACTTTTCATCAAGAAAATCGGTCAATGCATGTGTCTAAAATCCACGAATTCGGGCCAAAACTTTAAGGTGATAGACTGTTATGCATTCGGTTCGTATTTAGAAATGTTAAATTGTACATTGAAGCAAATATGATTTGAATAAAGATTTAAAGTGGCTATTTTGACTTTTTGGTGTAAAATTGAACCAATATTGTTATTAAATCTGTTTAGTTCACTGGATATCGTGTTTTTTTAATTTATCATATGAAAAAAATACAATTAATCACAATAAAATTGCGAAATTAGGCCATTATCTACTTTAAATTAACATAATCTCGTATTTGTGTCTAAACTTTTGCTTCATACAAATTTTTATTTTATGAAAAAAATTATTGCTATAGCAAATCAAACAATTATGTTTCAATTATAGCATTTCAAAATATCTTTTTAATATGTTTACGGGTTTTTTTGTAATTCTACTATCACAATTCTAAATTTTGCAGCTAAATGAAGTAATTGTCTAAACTTTTGCATCGCAGTGTACAGTGGAGTTTGTATGGGCTTACTACATCGACTTGGCGATTTCTGACACTATTATTATAACTATAATATCAGCGCATTTTTCGTAGCCGTGAAAAAAAATATTACCACTTGAGTAAATTCAGATCTCGTTTTGGATTTTCAATCAAATCTTTTTGAAGAATAAAATAATGCGTTTTGCATTGAACTAACGTTGACTGAGAGGTTTGTTTGGCTTTACAAGGATTCTTCTACTTTTATTTGCACGACAGCCCAGTGTGAGACAGGGCCTTCTCAAGAACTCTCTTCATTCCGCCCTCTTCTTAGCGATGGTTTGTCAATCCCTTATCTTCAAACTTGGAAAGTCTTTGGTGATGCAGTCTGTCCATCTTAGTTTGGGTCTGCCCCTTTCTCTGGTTCCTATTACCTTGTAATTCAATAAGTATAAAAGATTCTATAAGTTAAGGAGGAGGGCTGCAGATATGTCCGGCAAATTTCATTCGTTGAATTTTCAGAAACTTTACAATGTCGATTTCCTTATATAATTTATATATTTCATTGCTGTATCTATGTCTCCATAGACCATCAATATTGTTTGCACCAAAAATATTCCTGAGTACTTTTCGTTCGAAAATACTTAACTGATTTATTTGGGATTTGGTAAGTATCCAGGTTTCAGAGCCATATGTAGCAACTGGTCTTATAATGGATTTATAAAGAGTCAGTTTTGTCTTTCTTTTAATTGACTTTGATCGCATAAAGGTTTTCAGGCAATTAAGGCAGTTGTTAGCGGCAATTATGCGTCTTTTAATTTTTGAGTCTAAATTATTTTGAGCATTGACATTTGACCCAATGTAAGTGCTTGTAAAGTACTTACTAGGATTACTTGGCGACATTCTGACAGCTTCACTTTATTTCGCCCCAAGCATCTCCAACTTCTTGTAAACTCTATGCCACTAACCTTAACCCCTTTTAACGCCCACTTCCGTTCTTCCCCATTAAACCTAACCGCAGCAGATATATCATGGCGACATTAACCCCCTTTTCGCATTTAAATCCTGATTTTTTATTCGTCGGAATGAAATTGGCGCTCCGAAGAACGCCGATCCATTAAATCCATTAAATTAGGGGCAAAAACGAGGTGAATGCGTTCACACGCCTCATTAGGGATAGTAGAGAAGTAACGGATTTTTATTTTTAAACTCTTGGTTGCAAAAAACAAGAATAATTTGTTTCTGTTTTTCTATTTTATTGTGTAGCAACTACAGGAGAAACTCCCAATTATAGGAGACACATACAAAAATAAGTTAAAACAGACACAACACAGTAGATTTAAAAACATTTGGTTAAAACAGACACAAGGCAGTGGATTTAAAAAAAAAATTCAAAACAGAGACAAAACGGTTGATTTAAAAACATTTGGTGACATATAAAAATCATCTAAATCGTAATTAAAAGAATTATACAAACGATAAAAACAATTAAAAGAAGAATAAAAAGCATACGCGGTAGAATGCAAACTTGTTAAAGCCAAACCTTGCTTGCCAACTTGTTTCTGGGTTTTTCGAATGACTTATAGTCATACATTGTAAGAAACTGTGAAACGTTAGCATGATTGTGGTTTGCAACGTTACGTTAAAATTTAACATTACGCCCATTTCAGAGTAAGGTTACTAAACTCCGAATATGTAAGGAGTGTTCCGCAAAACTCCGTTCAGCCCGGCCTACCTATATTACCTGTCATACCTATTATTACAGCAGTACTTTATTTATATTCGTTTTTCATTTATTTGTTTAAATTTTATCAGCTAGTTTGAATGTTAAAATATGCTTATCATCACCAATTTTTATGGAAAACTAGTAACAAATACTAATGTTAGAATAATCAACTGCACGTTGTATGTTTCATTAATTAACATCATAATTATTTATAATAGTTTAATTTTAATCTTAGAAGAATGTTATAAAAATAAAGTGTTTTAAGGGTAGTTTAATATCTATTTTGCTTAATTTCCCGAAACAAATTATTTTTAAACTAAATCACTATTGATTGGATTCTAATAATACGTTTTCAAAATTATATTTAGAGCAACAATTCGAATTTTTTTAAAAAAGAACATTCAATTAAAAATCTAGAATGACAGTGCAACAGTTCTAAAAAGTAACTTGATTTTACATTTACAGTTCAATTAAGCAATCTACCGAAGAAGTCAACCATTCCGCAACTTTAATGATCGTCTGCATCTAAAGAGAAAAAAACTGAAGTGAAACGGTGCACTAGTTAAAAGAACGCATTGTAATTTACGATTCTAATTTTCGATTTGATCCTCGAAAATGCATCAAGATGCCACCTTAATCTTCAAGGATTCTGGTACATCACATGGAAAAAATTAGCTATAATTAGAATGATTTAAACTTTGGAATATAGAGGGGATTAGGGAACGGGTGTTTTGGTATGGCTTTCGATTAATATTATGTGATTCCAGCTATTAATTCTGAACTTCACACGTTCAAAATCAATATTATCGTCAGAGTTACTGCCAATAAACATTTTCGTAAACTGATATTTGATATAAATGTTCCATTTCGTGGGCGCAAATTTCGCCAAACGGAATTTCCAGGCATCAAAACACAGTATACATAGTTAAAGGACCGCAGTATACACAGTTCAATTTAACCATTGGACATATTCCGTTTGGCGACAATTGTACATTTTTGGCGATTTTATAACTTGACCCGCAAAACGAATATGCACGGAATGTTTTATTGAAATAGATCAAAAATTACCTTTGAATTAGGTAAATGGTACATCACCTTGCAGTAACTGCAACCTTTTATTCTTTTAATCTAGAAATATCAAGCTGTTATTAAGTTTAGATATAAATTGTAGGTGGTAACAATTGGAGATGAGGACAATTTTACAATAGTTTTATCATGAAGGTCTTTGGTATTAAATAAATTGTACATTTAAAAAAATTCACATTTTTATAATGATTAAGGATTTTCATTTTCAAAGTTTTTTCGATGTTACAGGCCTCCTACTGCATGTCGATATTTATTCAAATATACAAATTATGTGAAAAACTTAGACTTTAATACATTAATATAAAAAAGTCAGTTTATATTAAAAAAGTAATAAATGCTAAATTTAACCAAAATATAATAGTGTTCTTGATCTCAAAGTAGTTTTTCATCATAACTCTCACATATTGAAAACATCTTATGAGTGTTATTCTTAACTAGGAAGTCCTAATACATTATTATAATTAGTTGCAACAATTTAAAATCAATACAAAGTATGATTACTCATTGATTTCCTGATGTTTCAGTAAGTAATAATATTTCAGTAGGAAAGTAATTAGTGTAGATAATTAATAATTAATTTTTAGTACAATTATCAGCACTATATAATAAAATAAATAATTTCCTTGTCGTGTAATTAAACGAAATGGGTTTGTAAGAGAAACGCGAAATTGTAAAATAATCATTTGTATGTTTATATATTAGGGTGTACACTGAAGGTGACACTTGGCACCCCCGTGGTGCCAACGATTCACAATCCCAAGATTCATCGACCCAAGGCAATTCAAAGCTTTGAGGGCCAAATGGGACCGCCTTTTCACTCCGGGGTGAAAAATGCCCCATTTGTCACCTTCAGTTTAATAGTGTTGTTACAAAATTCACATTATCCAAAGTATAACTAAAATATACATTCCGGCCCCTTTATTGGTGATTTTGTCGAGTTAAGTTTACCATTATCAAAAGTCGCCAATCAAGGGGCCGGTCCCTATATCTTATTTTTACTTTGGAGAATGCGAGTTTTGCAACTACACCCTTCATTTCTGAATTGAGCTTATTTTAAAGAAACAATATTTTTTATTATTTGGAACTTTAAATAAAAGCAAAGTAAGAATAGTTAAACAACAAAAGTACCAAAGCTTAATTTATATTTGTGGACCAAATTCAATAACATGTTGATTTAACATTTCAATAGTGTTTCACTGGTACCCATTTAATATATTTATAATATATTACTAACTAATATATTTAAAATGAAAATATCTTAAAGCTAGATGTTTCTTCAAAATATAAATAATGAAATAGAATTTGGTTGACATTTTTTATTCTAAATATCCATTTAATCAAACATTCATGTCCCAAGAAAATATTAGCATTACTTTGAACACAAAAATAAAGCGTTCAACATCGAAAACTAATGTATTATTAAAATGACATCAAAATATATCCACAAGTGGAAAAAAAAGATTAAAAATAACGTTCTACAAAACTATTTTAAAAAAAAGACTATTCTTCTTACGTTTAATCTTGGTATTTGCATTTGTTAAAACGAAAGTGTGCCCTTTCACTACGTTTTTTCATCTTATTTCTAAAAAAATACAAAATTTAGTAATGAAATAGAATTTGGTTATTATTTCTTATACTAAATACTTTAAAAAAATCAAATATTCACGACCTAAGTAAGGATTATTATAACCAACCCATAAATAATCTATTATTAAAATGTCATAAAAATGTATCTACAAGTTGAAAGATAGTTGTTTTTGTGGATTGTTTAAAAAGGATTATTCCTTCTTATGTTTAACCATGGCATTTGCATTTATTTAAACGAAAGTATGTCTTTTTACTACGTTTTTTATTAAATTGCCGCTCCACTGCTTTTTCTAACTACGGCTTATTTTGAAAAACAACGATTTATACCCTTAAGAACATTTTAAATTATGAAAACAATCAATTTGGAAACAATGTTATTTATTTTTAAATTGAAGATTTAAGACTTTCGCTTATTCAGCAATATTTGTGTGGTAAACATAACTTGTGTAACTTTTAAACAACCTATACGCAAAAGAATAAATATAAACAACTTATTTTAATAAAGGATTTAAAATACACATTCAAATCGAATTGTATGCGGAAAAACAACGTATCTGAGAAAGAGAAATATTTTTAAAGTTAATTACCAAAGAAAAACAAACTTTATTTTAAGATCTGTTTATTTATGTTTGTCTTTAACCAATCGGTTATAAATAGTTCGGATATAATTGAAGAGCTTAGTGGAAGAACGTGCCAAGCGACATTTTTGAAAAAAGTGAGACTTTTGTGTCAATGAACATATTACTAACTTCTTTAATGATAATTAAAACGTTTATTTATGTTTGTCTTTAACCAATCGGTTATAAATAGTTCGGATATAATTGAAGAGCTTAGTGGAGAAACGTGCTAAGCGACATTTTTTAAAAAAGATAGACTTTTGTGTCACTGAACATATTACTAACTTCTTTAACGATAATTAGTTTCCCTTTTTTAAAGGTACCGTTTTCAACAGATCTGAGTGCAAACTGAAAACTTTAAACCTCATTTTCTCGATTTCACCTTTTTGTCACTTAGCACGTTCTTCCACAAAGCTCTTCAATTATAAACAGATCAATTCAGCATTTTCCCCTACTTGAAATGAATTGAAAAAAAATCCCTCTCCATTCATCTGAAAAATTGTATTTTTCAGTAGTAAAAGTATTAATATAGATAAAATTAAAAATATACAGGTCCCTGTATTTTTTCCCATTTAAAATGCAACTAAAACAAAAACCCAGACTCCCGTTTACCTGAAAATTGCATATTTTTTCGACACGTCACTTTACAGCTTACGATATAATATGCTGAATTAGATATTTCAAATGCTTAAACATAACTTATTGAATTTTTCGCAACTTTTTGGTGCCTTTTGCTGAATCTGGAAAAAAGAATAACTCTCACTTAAATTAATATAAATATTTGTATATTGAAAAAAAGGTGCTATAATGTGAAAGGATGTGCAAAACATGTTCACTTAAAATTCATAACTAAATTGAAAACGATTTTAACAGATGTGCTTGTGTCGTGCCTTTTGAACCACAAGTACATATCTAAAAGATTTCGACATTCAAATATAGTTTAATTGATTTTAAAATTACTTAAGAAAGCAAGTGTTTTTAAATTTGAAACATTTAAAAACAAAAAAGTTCTGGTAAATGTACATTGTAAACAAATTCGTTAGAAATTACTGTTTTAAACTGTTTTGAGTTGCCAAAAAAACATTTTAAAAAATTTAACTTCCGAAATTCAATACCATAAATTCTTGTTAAAATACTGTTTTCCCCGTAAAATATCTGTACTACTTTTAAGTCTGAACCAGAAGACGCTATTTGAACCTGCACTCATTGATTTTTTGTTTCATGACACTTAAAAGCATTTGAAATACAAATTATAATTATCATAAAACTATATATGATTCTCCATAAAATGTGAAACACTCGTAAATGTGGTTAAAATTTATGACCTATTTTTATATCGAAGACAAATATTAAACAAACTAAATTTTTTTTCACCTGCAAAAAATAAACAATTTTAGATAGAAAAACCTCCAGTATATAGTACTTCTACACTTAGACGTATTACGTTTAAGTATGTGTTCTCTTTAGACCTGATTCCATCAACGTACAAAGATTATGATTCCATACCGTTCAAGATAATAAAATTTCTGAATTACGACTAAAATTGTTTACTTACCTAGTTTCTGAGATTGTATATAAATAAAAACGCTCTCGTTTATAGTTTAAATTCAGTGGATATTTTTAAAACTATATATTTGCAGGGTAAAAATTTTACCAGGAAAACCTGTAGTTAAGAAAGTTCAGACTATTTTTTAAATGATAATTTCAATTATTTTAGCAAGAAATATAATTCAAATTATTTTTACTAGAAAAGTATATTTAAAATCGTACTTTTTTATTGCTGGATTGTATTGCTTTTATTTAAAAGTTTAAAAAGCCTTAGCCTAAAAACGATAATTTTTTGTGTGTTTTTGAAAGTACTAAAAAATCCAATACTATTTTAAAAGATTAAAAGTCTGAAGAATAAAGGTAGCATAACTTAACTTAGTTTACATAACTAAACAACAAGGATTGAAATTATTAATATTCTTATTTGAATACAAGTTATTTCTTTTCTAAAAATATCTCAAGAATTTCTTCTTCTAGATTCCTAAATTTTTTTTTTATAATCATTAATTTCAAATACTATAAATTCAATCGCACACATTGTAAATACACTGCTCAAAACAATTAGCGGAGCTAATGGTTTAAACCCTTTCACCCCCGATGTTTTTATTTGGAATCACCAGCTTGCGATTTTTTTTCTCACTAAGTTAAATTCGCACTTATTTATCGTTAGATGGAAGAATCATGTCTTTTGAAGAACTAAATAAGGTTTGTTTTAATGAAATAAAAATATGGAAAACATGGTAAAATCAAATTCACACTAAAAAAAATTTATGAAATAAATTGACCCAAAATTCTTTACGCTTGCACTCTTAGATGTTTAAACTTTTTTTTAACAAATAAAATTTTGAAAAACTTATTGTTATAATTTATTTTAATTAAATCCTAAAATTAAATCCTTAAATTTTAGTTTAAAAAAATAGGATTTTCCCCCCCTGTTTTTTACCATTTCATTCTGGATGCATAATGAATCTATTTCACAAATTTTAGATTTTTAGAACAAAAAATTAATAAGTTGGAACTGAAACGGTTAACAAAAGTACGTAATGTGCTCCCCCAATTGTTTTAAGCAGTGTAGTATATTTAAACAAACTCAATAAATTTGGTCAAAGTTATTGAGATATTTACTGAAGCAACGTACGTTGAAGCTAATTTATATACCGTTCTGTATACTACAAACTCCACGTTAAATATGTATGAAACTTTGGCTATTTGTTGAATTATATTACTGTAATAAAATGAATTTATTAAATAGTTTCTAGACTTTTGTCATTTATATTTGTGTTAATACATCAAACCTTTATGAACTTTTACTGTAAATTCTTTTCAAATAACTTTACCAAAAATTTGCATTAAAATATTTTTTGAATATATAAAACGTGTTATGCATATCTACATTACCAATTAATTAGAACACTTTATTGTAATCTTATTTATAGGTTCCACATTTATTGGCTTGAATGGAATTATGATTTAGAATTTCGTTGTTTGTTTAAAAACTCATTGAACTCAAATATGTTTTGTGAAATTTTTTATAACTTAAAAAATTATTAGGGACATTTCGTTTCGAAGTATATATTAAATTTTTCTTTGTAAGCATTGTTACACAATTTTGTGGCAAAAAAGCACACAATATTTCTTTTTAGAACAATTATCGTACCCAAACAAAAATTAGTCCTCACGCGAAAAAACAGTTGTCTGCAGAGTTTTATTAAGCAGATTTCACTACGAAAATTACTGCTGTTATATTTATGTTAAACATGTTATGTTTTAAGTGCTTAATATTATATTTTAGTGCTAAAAACACTTGCCAAATATTCAAAACTACTCTTTTTTTTATAAAATTAACATTTTATGCGCTTGTTGCATATAAGAGAGACTTCCTATAAGGAATGAATTTATTTGCAGTGTTCTAGAGATTTATATGGAACAAAACTTCTTTCTTTTATTAACTCCAATCGTTCATATGGAAACATTAAAAAAATGATTGTTAAATTGTGAATTGGGTTGTTTCACGTCGTGAATGGCAACAGCTTCAGTGGTCTTGTTTTAATAACTTTTGTTTTGATATTCAAAAATGAGTTTTCTAAGAATATTTTACCAATTGAATTTTTAAAATACCAACTTCTTGCTGTGCTGTTGGTTGTTGGTTGTTCAGCTCATTTGTTAAAGAAAGCTTGCATAGAAAGAAAAGTTTCTTTTCATTTATGACGGTCAATTTGAGAGTAAAACCGAAACAACCAATGAAATCGTAGGATACGAGAAAATGAAAACAAGGCGTTACATGATCTGAAAAAGTTCCATTGGATTTCAGATTCTCAGATCTTCAAGTTTTTTTTTGACAAAATGAAATTGAAAAACAAATGGTTTTAGAAAATTGGATTTTTATTTCTTATATATTATTGCATATATAGCATCTTAATTTGAATCATGAGCCTTACAATCTATTTATTAATAATATTTTTTTGGAACAGGACTTCATAACCTAGAAAGTACGTAGTTAGAATCTTCTCAGACAACAGCGAAAAAATTCATTTTTTATTCCAAAAAAAGACGATGATTAGCGGAACCTACATATCTTCATGATTCTTTGATTGTCCGATTCGAATTTCAATTCAATCGAACAAGAATACATTCGTTCTGTTCTACAAACTGTCTGACTAGAACATGGTCCATCTACATTTTCATTCTCCTTTTCTAAGAAGCAGCCTTGAACTTGCCCAGTGGTATAGGGAAAATGAATTTAACCCACTGGCAGGTTGCCGCATACGCTTGTTTGTAATTAAGATGATTGCGTATACGCTTCGTTGATTTTAGTCGCACGCGTATTCATCCGAAAACACCACCATTAAAACGCAATGAACAAAAAAATGAAAGAAGCACGCCCGTGTTCTGTTTTTCCTATAGTTTTTTCCCCGCCTAAACACTGAAATATCTCATTGTTTATGCGGGAAACACTACTCGAGTTGTGTTGAGTTGTTCTGTTCCTTTTGTTGGTGGGGATATTTCTTTTGGAGAAGTGTGGAAGGTCCAAATTCTAAATAATGAGGTTTTTATGGTTCGGTATTGGTATAGATCGGACTGTTGTTTATACTTATATATAGAAGAGAATGGTTTGATCTTGATACATACTAACGACAAAATAAATATATATTTTTAACTTCTACTTTTTCTAAGTCTCTCTGGTCAAGTAAATTGGTTGATTTTTACATTTTGTTTATTTGTTCTATGTACTAAACTCACAAACAATGAAAAAATGTACTTAGTTTGTATAATGTATTATAATACTATATACTATATAATACTATATAAAAATGTATTATTTGTACAAGTAAGTGCTATATAAAACTTTTATGTCAAACTTGTTTAGATGTATTTCTTCCTTTAATTACATTAAAAAATCAAATAAAAGATGCATTCTTTTATAAAAATATTTGTTTTAACATGTATGTGTTAGGATCATAAGTTATCTTAAATCAGTCACATTTTAGGAAAATCTTTTAAAAAAATGCTGTTTGGCATTTAACGCTTATTACTAAACTGTTTTAATAAGGTATTTTGCATGTATATTTAATTGTACTAATTTTTTTAAATATAACTCACTCTTTATTTACAAGAGGTTTATTTACAACATCCTTCCCCGTCAAAAAAAATAAGAACTATCAAATTAGTAGCCAATTTGCATGTTTAAGGTCTTGAATACAAACAGAAATGCTGAATAAAAATAAAACCTTTCTCCATCATAGATTGGTTTGTTAAACCACCAATCGGGGCGCCGCACGAAGTAACAATGGGAATTAAAGCTGGAAAGGCTACGTCACCCGAAATGAGCCAATTGATAGTACTTACTTATTGGAAAAAGCAGTTGTTTTGAGATGGTGGTGCTAGTTTTTATCTTTGATTTTTATTAATTTAAAACGTAAGAAAAATAGCTTACAACCATACTTGGCTTTTACATATTGCGGATACAAAAAATCTGTCAACATTTTGAACAAATCTAGATTTCCATTTGATGCATTAGTAAGAAATATTTTTTTATTTATATAGATTTTACGTTATGCTATAATAATAGTAGTAACATTTTTTTGAAACTGGTCTCTCCCACTATTCCTAAATATAGCGAACGGTAAGGTTTCGCACAAAATACAAAATTAGCAAAATATTTAATTTCCTAACTTCCATTCATCGATACGCACCTTTTGGAGTGATTTGAAAAAGCAGTATTTGATACTTTTTTAAAAATTGAGATTTTTTTTAACAAGTAGGTTTTGTAACACATACTGTCTCTTAGAACAGCTTCCACACACAATTCATACGCCGTAAAATAAAGCTCCAACCAGCATTTAGTTCTACATTATACTTAAAAACGTCAAACTTAGCTTTTTTCCCTTTTAATTTCTTTCGAAATATTAATAATTATTCCTTACCGTTTGCTAAATATATTTAGATTTCAAAAAATAAATCTGTATTATTGCTCTCTCTCTTAAACAGAAGCAAAATATTTTACATCACCTTTAAAGTAATTTTTAAATAACATTTATAACATAAAAAAACCCTCATCAAATAGAATAATTTTATTAAAGCGTCATTATTCATTTATGAACGATAAATGTAAATGAAAAATTACGTCTGCTTAAAAAAGTAAAACGCTTTGTGCTCATTTTTAATTAATTAATGTGAACCATCAAAGAATTCCGTTATCCCATGACATCCTTCCAAACTGATTTGTACAACAAAAATGAATTGTTCTTAAATTTTTCATTTTAAATGCATCAAGTTTATCGTGTGATTGTTAAGTGGAAATGGTGATTCAATTCAATAAAAAATGGCCTTGTATTATCATTAAAATAGTTATTAAATTTTAATAATGGAAGTACTTCGAGAATTGGAAGTGAATTTTAATTTAAAATTATTTCTACGTTCGATACTTTGAATTTGTTTTGACACACCATACTTCTCCGTAGCATTTGTAATTTGGATTGTAAAAGTGGGTGGGACATGGGTGGGACATATAAAGCCTTTATAAAAGCTTCCGCTTTTTACGCTATAAACGTAGTGTGTAAGCTATAAACTCGACCGGATGCTTTTTTTAATTATTAAACTAGCCAGTCTGTTTTTCCAAAAATTGCCTAGATTGTATTAAATATTAATATATATCTTTATATTAAATTGTAATTCAAATCACTGTTGTTAAAGTGCAATACTAGACATTTGGAAAAGAAAAATATCTATTTTTTTTAATATTACCTAAACTATGTAATAATTTACTTTAAGTGTTGTTTATAAGGTGCTGTGTTTAACATGTTAAAAAGCAGTTATCTTACCTATTAGAAAGAATCTACCCCTAAAATGCTTTCTCATAAAATAAAATTCAAAATAACTCTTTCTTCTATACTGGATTTTAATATTATCTGATCCACTAGCAAACATTTTTTTGTTAAGTTAACCCTCTGAGGAATGCATACGTATAAACCCGTCAAACTTTTGTAATTTTAATGAATTTTAAAATTTGAAGTGAAAAAGAATCCTTTAAAATCATCTGCTGCAGGAATACGATTAACAAAATTAAGAAATTAAATTTTCAATTTCTGATTTAAATTTATATTTTCATGCAGTGAAAGTTTACACTTCCTCGCAGGGATAATAGCCAGTAATCTACACTGTTAAAAATTAGGCACTTTGTTTCACTAAAAATATGGTTCCTAGTAGCTGCAACGGCTGTGTGGTGAAACATTAAACCATATTTTTGGTATTCGGTTGAACCATTTCCCAGGTTTTTGTTTCCAAATCCAGAAAAATGGTTCAACCAAACACCGAAAAAAGGTGAAACATTTCACCACACAGCCGTTGCAGCTACTAGGAACCAATATCATGGTGAAACAAAGCACAAATTTTTTAACAGTGTACGTTGTTTCTTTTGTGAATCCTCTCGTGTAGGGAATCCAAATCTATCAACTCAATTTCAAGAGAAATGGATGTATGTGACTTTTTTCAGCAAAGCCCTATTTGGATGACGATTCATGACTATTCGATGCCCAGCAACCGCTTGACATACGAACCATAGTCAGAGAAAATGCATGGCTCAATGAGCGATTTGTCGCTAAGCATACATGCCATACATCAGGAATGGGAGGTTTATCAACCCAACGTGGTAGCGGTTCTTGAAATGCATGCTTGACCACTGGCTAACAAAATCCTCCGCCAAACTTTTGCAATTAGTTACACTCTGTTAACAAAACGCATATAAATAGCGCCAAAACGGCGAAAATACAAAAGCAATTCAATTAAAATAAATTTCAAGGGCCATTTTGCATTGGAGCGTGCATAATGCGTCGCCAAGGCGTAACACTTGCACTTTTGCCCCATTCATCTTAACACTTCGGTTGCTGCCAACTGCTGAAGTAGTAATTAATTAATTAGAAGTTTAAATATTCGAGTGTCTTCCGTGTTTTAGGGTAAGTTGATAATTGTATACTTTATAATATAATAATGCTCTTTAATAAATGGGTTATTCTCAAACAAATGTTATGCTTTCTAGTTTGTTACCGATAGTGGAATGAAATTAAAATATTATTTTACCTTAGAATCTGAATTTTTGATATTTTGTCACGATATCAACACAATTAACTAATATTTGTATAATTTACCCATTTTTCGCTAACAAAGAATATTTACTGCTTCGGCTAAACTATAAAGTAATTGTTTCATAAATTAATTCACAGTTTTCCCAATCCTACTTTGTAATTGAAATTTAACATTTAGGGCGCCTAAAACTTGCAAAATTATGTATAAACAAAAAAAATATGTGTGCGTTTCTTTAGATTGATACTTTTAAACAATTTTTTGGTTGTGTTAAATGAAAATAAGTATTTGAAGGCAGTGTTGGGCAAATTTTAATTGCAAAAACAATTAATGATTAACAATTAATTAATTGTTAATTGTTACTACTGCAATTAACAATTAATCAATTGTAATTGTGGAAAACTGCAATTAACAATTAATCAATTGTAATTGTGGAAAACTGCAATTAACAATTAATCAATTGTAATTGTAGAAAACTGCAATTAACAATTAATTAATTGTTAATTGCAGTAGTAACAATTAACAATTAATTAATGTTACTCCCGACTATTCCGTGACCGACACGACCGACCACAAATACCGACAACCCGACCTGACCGACTTCCCGACCGACCAACGACAAACCGACAAAAGTCGACAACCCGACAAAGTCCGACAACCCGACCAAGACCACAACCCGACCAAGACCGACAACCCGACCAAGACCGACAACCGACCAAACCGACAACCCGACCAAGACCGACAACCCGACCAATAGACCGAACCCGACCCGCGACCAAGACCGACACCCGACCAAGACCGACTATCCACGACCACCAGACCGACAACCCGACCGATACCCGACGACCGACCAAGACTGACAAACCGACCTAGACCGATACCCGACCGACCAAGACCAAGACCGACACCCGATCAAGACCGATTTCCTGACTGACCACGACCGACAACCCGACCGTATGGGTTAGGGCTAGTTTGAATTATCGTCGCACGAGGGCTATTGGAAATGGGAGTCGTAAGTTAGAACCACAGTCAAGTTACTAGCCGACACATGAGTAGGCACCCAACGCAACCGTTAAGGGCGACATCGTTAGTTAGTCAGTAGGTCAGTCAATTAGTCAGTCAGTTAGTCATTCAATTAGTCAGACTACAGTTAGTCAGTATCCAGTTTAGTAGTATAGTCAGTCAGTAAGTCAGTCGACTACTAATCATCAGTTACTGACTAACTAACTGACTGACTAACTGACTGACTGACAAACTGATTGAATGACTGACTGACTGTTTTACTTACTTACTGGCTGACTGACTAGATGACTGACTAACTAACGATGTCGCCCTTAATGGTTGCGTTGGGTGCCTACTCAGGTGTCGGCTCGTCACTTGAATGTGGTTCTAAAATACGACGCCCGTCGCCAATAGTCCTCGTGTAGCTCTAGTGATATAATTCAAACTAAACTAAACCGACTAACTGACTGACTGACTAACTGACTAAATAACTAAATGACTAACTAACTAAATAAATAATCTCTAATATTTTTTTTTTAAAGAATCGAGAAAAGGACAAAAATCTATTTTCGGGATTTTGGCTTGTCGGGATTTCGCCTGTCGGGCTAATGTCCCAGACCCATTTTAATTGCTTCATAAAACAACTA
The DNA here is from genome assembly GCA_019343175.1 of Oedothorax gibbosus. Lineage (NCBI taxonomy): Eukaryota > Metazoa > Arthropoda > Arachnida > Araneae > Linyphiidae > Oedothorax > Oedothorax gibbosus. The sequence goes on along the minus strand of CM033274.1, from coordinate 22,924,145 downwards.
AAAAAGTTAATTGCAATTAATTTAATTGCAAGGTGCAATTAAAAGTTCAATTGCAATTAATTTAATTGCAATTAATTCAATTGCAATTAATTTAATGCAATTAATTTAATTGCAATTAATTTAATTGCAATTAATTCAATTGCGATTAATTTAATTGCAATTAATTTAATTGCAATTACTTTTACAATTGACAATTGATTAATTGTATGCCCAACACTGTTTGAAGGATGATAACAGTTTAAATTTTGCACCACTTCCTATCAAAACTTAAATTGGGACTATAAAGAGAAAAAGAAAGTGTAAAGGTTTTTGTTTAATTTTTTCGCATGACTATAGTTTTATATACTTAACTTTGTATGGGTATACCCTTAACCTTTTGTCAATGAGTATACCTTTGTCAATAAGGGATTTTCGGATTTATTCGGAAAGAGTAGAAGAATTCAAGAAGAATTTCATTAGTTATCGGACACTAGTAAAGAATTAAAAAATATTTTGGACTAACCTTGCTGGGCCTCTGGCCTGTTGTTGGTCGACAATTTTTACGTATTTAAAACGTTGACTTGTATATTATGTAAAATTTAATTTATGCCAATTGATCCTCCTCTCCACTGGTCAGCCCCCCCATCCCCGCCATGGAATTTGATCAACTTCAAGAGAACACCATGACTTTCCTTGAAATCGCATATGCTTTATAGTGTTACTAAGATCATGTTTATTGAGTTTGGATAAATTAATTTCATAGAGTTTAATATAACTATAATTTAAACAACTACAAAACCATCTTATCTCATAAAAAATTCAGATATTTCCACTTCGTTCATATAATCTACACAAATAGATTCTCAGGATATTAATAGCCCCGCCATGAAATTTGATCAGCTTCATGGGAAGGTCATACATTTCCATGAAATCGCCTAAGAGTTAAAGTTTTGAGAAATTTATTTTTTGGAGAGAGTTTTAAATCATTCTAATTTGAAAACTTCAAAACCATTTTAGCTCATAAAATTCAGGTATCGTTAATACAATCTACACCAAATAGATACTAAATATTCTCTCTTATAATGAATCTCAAAGGATATTTTGCTCGGGGATGAATAATTTGCTATCCAGTCTTGACTGAAACCTGTGTCATTAACCATAACAACTCAGCTCGGTAGTGACATAGTAATTAATTAGTTAGTTAAATATTTAATTAGCTTCTACAAGCATCTGAGATGAGTTAGATTCCGACACTTAGTGTGCGGAAAGCCTTTCTGAAATATGGTCTCCAGTGGATACTGGTTTCAGAGTATTTGTAAGATTGACGATATTAAAGGCGTGAAACCCAGACTGATGAATTGTTTACGTAAGCTTTATTGATGGTAGTGGAGTATCAATGGCTTGCATTTGTGTGTTTGTATGAAAATATTAATTTTGTGCCTAGGTGATTGGAGATTGTAGTATGTACTGAACTTTAAAACGTTATTAAATTATATTTTAACTTCGGGGTTCATTATAATTTTTAACCCTTTGAGGGATACGCTTGCTGAGGTTTAAACTTGTTTTCATTGCATAAGATTAAGATTAGAATTTTTAAGTGAAAATGTAATGTATATTTAGCTTCAACACTACGTTTATAACGTAAAAAGTAGAAGGTATTATAATCGTTCAGTCCGTCTGTCTGTTCGCCTGCCTGTCTGTCACCCACTTCATAGCCAACTACAATGCTACGGACATGTGTGATGCGTCAAAAATTCAGCGCATCGAATTAGAATAATTGAAATTTCAGAAAAGAATTCGAATTCGAAATACTTCAATTATTTAAAAAACTGCAAAATTTAATGCTCATTTAAAAAGCATAGGAAGCCATTTTTATTAGAATTAAATCACCATTGCCATTCGCAACAATCGCTCAAGAAACTTTAATTTTTTTAGATAATAAATTAAAATAAATTTATTTTTGTGACATCGATCAGTTTGAAATGACGTCAAATATATTTCACTACGAGATTCTTTGTGTATGTTTATATGAAATATTTTTATTATATTTTAAAAAGCGAGGAATATTACATATTTATTCTTTGAAATATAAATTAATTTTTGCAAACGATAAGTAATAATTATTGAATTTTCGAAATAAAATAAATGACACTAGCCAATTTTAGCATGTAAATGTTTAATATAGAATTAATGTTGTGTTTGGCGCCTTTTTACCTGTTAAACACAACTGTTTTGTAAAAGCGGGTTAAGTGACAGATTCTGACAGATTACAAACCTACTTGTTTTTAATTGTGTTTTTGTGGCAGCTGATTATAAATCCATAATTTAAATTCTAAACTTCAGTAAAATTTTAAATACATAGATAACTTTTTGATTACATGTGTTACTGGTAAACCTTACAGTAAAGTGACGAGTTAATTACAGAAAATTTACGGCTCGTTGTCAGAAAATATCTGAAATTCTTCTGAAAAATATGTCGACATAATTTTCCTATAACAAAGCAGTAGAAAAAGCATTTGTGCCGAAAATATTTTCTGTAGGACAAGGTAAGTATTTAAAAAAGTAACCAATTGACTACTTGTTCCCTTTAACGTATAGGAAACACAAAATCTTCTTTTGGGATTTTCGAAGAAATCCCGAAGAAGAATTATTTTGTTTTCTACGAGTTCTTACTTTGTATGACAATATATACGGTAACATAAACCGTTGTCCAATGGGAAAAGAAATACCTTTTGGTAAATGTTAAGATTACCTTAGCAACTGTGTCATATTAGGCTGTCCATTTCCATCCAGATACTATCCATTACCATGGCAACTATGATATTTGCCTTGGTAACAAAAACCATTGCCCAGAAAAGCAGCAGCCAACATGCTAAATGTTACAATCTGTTTATTAAATGTGAATGCAGACACCCATTCGAAAATCAAACAAACATTGGTTGTTGTTTTCGTGTGTTTCTTTGTCTGGGATGCATATGAATAGACAAGCAAGACATACATTTATACAAGGCACACAAGAAAAGACATTCGTTGTGTGCCCTCAGAGCGTAGCCTGGAAGACAGAAGGGGTGAAGTAGCTTCCATTGGCAGAAGGCTTTGTGCTCCCATGAGAGTTGGAAGTCTGATTTCTGCTCCGAGCTGACACAGTACCTCCTCAATTTAGGCACGTCGCTGAAGGGGAGGTAATTTTTCTCCAGACAACCTGCACCCATGGTACTGCACTGTGACCGCCCTAGGGACTTTCGGAACCACAGATTTAACGAGCAAGTTCTCCGCATGTACTCAGGACAACACCCATATCTATGCCTTATCCGGGATTCGAACCCGGGCTCACTCGCATGGCAAGAGGATGGATCGAAACCACCGTACCGGCTGGGCGACAGAGAAGGCATGTATTAACAATGAATGGCTCCCAGACTGGAACAAGAGGGATGCGCTGCTTTCCTTTCGAGACTGGGGTCCATTTCAGGCGAAAGTACGACTTCTGTAAACGAAGATATATCCATGTCGTATCCGGGATTCGAACCCGGGTCAACTCGCTTCGTACACTCTTAAAACAAACGAGCGGTTTTACCTTGCCTGAGTTAATTTCCACTCCTTTCCGTGCCGAAAATGCACTTCCCCTATAGGAGTGGATTTCACTCTTTTTGCGGAGTGGATAAAAGAAATAAAAGAAAACAATCAACGTCCTACAATCTTAAAACGAGCGGTTTAACTCAGTCTGAGTTAATTTCCACTCCTTTCCGGTGCCGAAAATGCACATCCCCTATAGGAGTGGATTTCACTCTTTTGTTTTAAGAGTGTAAGCGAGGGTCATAACCACCAAGCTGGGCAGCTGGGCAAACATTGGTGAACGGCATGTGTGTGGACACTCTTGTACATTTAAACAATATATTTAAACCTTCACTGCACCGTGTCCCCATATGTGGCACACACACACCTATATTTAAATCTTAAAATAAAAAGGTTTACTTTTCATAAGATATTTCATACTATTTAGAATTTTTTAATTGGTGCTACAAACCGAATTTGTTGAAAAACTCTATTATTGAAACATACCCAAATAATAAGCTATATAACTTTAAAATTTTTTTGGATGGAGTTTTTAGTTTTAATTAGCCTATTTTATAGGTATATTGAGTGATTTTTATATAAAAAAAATTACTATCTATAATTACTTTCAACTAGTATATCTCTTTAAAAAAATGTAAGTATATAGTTCTTTTTTTATATTTTATGGTTCATTTTTTGTTTAATACTTTTCAGTTAAATCAGTAATTTGGTTGGAAAAGAATGAATGTAGATTTTTAAAAATAATGTTTCTTATTAATATGGCCATATCAAGATATAAATCCTACTTTCTATGCGGAAAAAATCGTGCAGTATGAAGGGTTAAATAAAAATGAATAGCTTTTTTGTATAAAAACCATTGAATTTGCGCAGAATTATATCTTCAGTTTCTAGTTTACAGAGCAAGCAACGTTTTTATTTTATTAGTTAGTATTTTATTAAATATAAATATTATTTAAAAAAGCACGTATAAGTTATTGAAATTTTTTAAGTTTAAAAAAATGGTAATTTGATGAATATCAAAATATTTTAAAACAAGTCATATCAAGAGCCCAACCCATTAGTCGTATATGAATTTGTTTTTAAGAGCTAAATATAGTTTCCCTATTTCAATTCTGGGAAAGATGCAAAATAAAATTTCCCTATTTCAATTCTGGGAAAGATAAGTTTAAAAATACAAAAATCTCAGTCTAAAGTACCCTTTAAAATATTTTTAATGGAAACATAATGTTTGCAAACTGAATTTCAATTTTTCACTTCAAGGGGGGGGGGGGGGGGGTACAGAAAACTTACATATTCAAACATTTTTTTTTTAAATAAAATTATTTCTTAAAAATTCTTCATTAAATTCATGCTAGGATGAAGTTTAATGTATACTTTGGCATGCATCAACATACATTTAATTTTTCATAACCCCAAAAAATATTTTAGGTACTCTAAACTTAGAGATGTAAAGTAAGTTTACAGCTAGACATTTTAGAAAAAAAAATTTAGAGAAAAAGTGTTTTGAATTTTAAAACATTTTTTTTTTCAAAAACCATTAAGCCTTCTTACCGTTTGAAGAATCTCTCAATTGTTTGAAAATTTTATTAATTGTGCATATTAATTATGAATATTTTGGCCAGTGACCCCAACTTGTCTTAATAATAATACAATGAGACTAACTTTTATATTTCAAGCTATAAAAGTAAATTCATTCAGTTGTAGAGCAAGTGCGAGGCCCTTAGCAAAATAAAATACAACACAGTTCAATATTTTGGTAGGAGATATATGTGGATAATTTTAGTTATCAAAAACCAAACAGTCTTGCAAAAGAAAGTTTTTCAATGAATCTAGTTCATATTAAAATCTTAAAAATCAAGGTCAATTCTTTTATTTCAGAGTTGGGATAAATTTGACTACAGTTTCTTTGTAAAGAGGTCTTACTTTCGACAACAATTGGTCGCGCTATATGATATACATAGGAAATCTTGAAAAAAAAATTACGTTCGTTATCCCATCCTACAGTAATCAACAAAAAGCTTACGTAAAATCAAAATGTAAAATCAAAGAAATATTTAACCTTCTACTGCACGATTTTTTTTACATAGAAACAAGGATTTATTATCTTCAGTTGGCCAGATATTTCTTGAAAACTTATTTTTAAAAATCTAATACTTAATATAATAACTAAACTTACATCTTTGCCGAGCTAATCACTGATTTATCCACACAAAAAAATGCATATAAAATACCTCAAAATATAAAAAAAAATTCTATATATTTATTTTTTAAGAGATATTCTGGTTTAAGGTGCTTAAGGTATCCATATACCTTAGAAAACGGAAAAATCAGATTTCAAAGCTAGCCATTTCAAACTGTCATAATTAAATAATTACTTTGCTTAGAGCTTAGACTTTATATGATCACATGCATGGATATTTACTGTTTCCTTTTCTGAAAAAATTATGTAAAACAACTAATTTGAAATGTCGTTACGTTGTTCACAGTTTGGCACACTTAAATTAATTAATTAATTAATTAATTAATTAATTAATTAATTAATTATTTTATTCATAAAATATTATTATTAGTTTTTATGTGCCTGATTTCTCAGCGTATTATTATATTATTCAGTTTTAAAAGTCTATCTCAAAAATTAAAGAAAAAGTTGTCTAAGGTATATGGATACCTTAAACAGACACGCAAAATTGTTTTTTTTTACACAAATCCCCCAGTACATGTAAAATATGCTAATTAGAATTAACAAACTCAGTAATTTAACAAGTAAAATAAAGTTTAAAGTTGCCTAGCCTATTTATTTCGGTAGGTTTCATTATAAAATTGTTTCGATTAATTCTTCACTTGTAGCACGGATCGACATTTCTGAATATAACGAAATATTGCTTGAAAAGTAAACATACAGCTTTATAGGTCTACATATAGGTCTTGGCACACGGTTCAGTGAAGGGTTAACAATTCCAAAAATAACCAAGTAACTATTTAACCTTCCCGCTTTCTCTAATGATAATGGTCATTAGATTTTTTCGTTGGTTTTCTTCCTCACTTGCGCTCAATTAAAGGTAAACTTTTTTGGAAGGACACTGGGGCAGCGAAAGCTGTCGATTAGTGTGCAAGTACTTGCAAATAGTCACTAGCTTCTTTTAAATTTCGACAGCTAATTGAATGAATAGCATCTGAAATAAGCTGTTGCTATTGTTTACGAGAAAAGCATTAAATATGTTGGTGAATTGTTTCAAAACAACCACTAAACGTATTTTCTTCCTACTTCGGCATATTCTATAGGCTCGTTTAAAAATATTGAGGGTCGATTTTTTTCGAGAATGATATAATCTATGTTTAAAAATCTATGTTTAATTTCAATTTCTTAAAAATATTTTTTATCTGTCATATAGATAATGCCTATAAATTTCTACCATACTTATTCCTTTAGACTTACGTTTATTGTTTTCGGATAGTGATTTAAAGTATTTGTAGTAAGGGTAAACCTGTATATCGTCTATGCGTTTCGGATTTTAATCTTTTTGAAACATGCAAATGTTACTTTTACATCATAATCACAATTTTCATTGTATGTGATAAATGCAACACACGCAATTTAACGAAAATACGATTAAATACAATTTAAAACAAGAAGTTCTTAAGAACTAAAATAGCCTACTATTCTGTTACTTAAAATACTTACTGAAATTCTAATCGGGAAACAACTAAGTTCATAACAGTAAATATCATCAACAATCGTTTCTAAACTAGATTTACGCACATTACAAAACAAAATAGCTAAATACAGCATCCAGCTATAATTTAAACTTCTAAAAGCCAAATCAACTATTTTCCTTAATATTCTTTCACAAATAACTTAATATTATTTATCGTCTGCTCGATTTATTTGTAGTTTGAAGAATAATTAAATATTTATTAATAACAAAAGTAATGAAACTACTCCAAACTGCATTAAAAAATATTAAACGTAAATTAAAACTAAGCAGAATTGTATGCAAAAATATGGCTTGCCGCTTTCTTAGTAAACAATTAATGAACAATCAAAGAATCACATGAAATTCTAATCGGTAAACAACTAAGTTCATAACAGTAAATATCATCAACAATCGTTTCTACACTAGATTTACACACATTACAAAACAAAATAGCTAAATACAGCATCCAGCTATAATTTAAACTTCTAAAAGCCAAAATCAACTATTTTCCTTTATATTCTTTCACAAATAACTTAATATTATTTATCGTCTGCTCGATTTGTTTGTAGTTTGAAGAATAATTAAATATTTATTAATAACAAAAGTAATGAAACTACTCCAAACTGCATTAAAAAATATAAACGTAAACTAAAACTAAGCAGAATTGTATGCAAAAATATGGCTTGCCGCTTTCTTAGTAAACAATTAATGAACAATCAAAGAATCACATTGTGCTACATTTTATGACGTAATTCCAAAATGATTCTTGAAAAAAATATTTTGCTTCAAATATTTTTAAACAAAGTTTCTCATGCCATTGTTGATTTGGCAACAGTGATTTAAATGACTCAAAATTGAATTTCAATGCTAATTCAATGGGAAATTCACCGACAGATAGTAGATTTATGTCCGTCCGGACGTACAGACAGGCGGACAAAAAGTATGAAAGTTGGATCTCTGAGGTCATAGCTTTCTAACAAAAAAAAAGAATTTTTAAGATCCGAATGATAGAACCGATTTTGGAAGGGGGTACGGACAGACAGACGGAAAGACAGACAGACGGACATCGACCGCATGTCAATACCTACTTTTTCATTTTTTTGAAATTCTTTCGAATTAAAAAAAGAAAAGTAGGCTAAAAATACTTTTGTTTGCAACTTCAACTTAGATTTTTTTAGACTTTTGCCTTGTAATATTTTGTGGTACAAGATGAAAAAGCATTTTATGTTTAAAAAAAGATAAAAACCTATAAAATTTATGCCAAAATGTATGTAAAAAATATAAACATTTGCACAAGAGTTTTTAGGTAACAATAGAATATTTCTACGGCTATGGAGCAAATCAATTCAACCACACTTAACTGAAAGATTGTTTTCTAATAGCTGCCAATTTGAAATAAGTTAGATTTTTTTATATGATGGATACAAAGCCACATGGTGGAAAATTTTGGCTTTATTCCATTGATACATAATTTCATAATTCTATTTCTCTCGGTCAAAAAGTGACCGATTTTTCTGTAAGTTCAATAGGTGAACAATTGTGGATGCTAGTTCTGAAAAACTACAAAATTTTGCCATAGGTTAAAATTGGGAGAGTTATTTTCGTTTACGGATATTCATGATCCTAAATTATGTACTGTTTTGCAGATATTTAATGGAAAAATGATTAAAATTTGAAGCCACGCTCTCCAAAGTGATTCATTTTTATATTAAAATTTTATTTAGGTATTTAGGTTTGGATTTGAGCCCTCATAACCTAAATGCTCTTGGCGAAATCCCTTATTGTCCTACTCTTTATGGTGCACCAATATAATGTATTTTTCTTATTTTAATCAAAATAAAGGCATGAAATAAAGCATGAAACCTTTTTCAAAACGGCCTTTTTAGAACGTTTCTTAAAATATCACGCATCGTGAGAATCTGGCGGGATGTTAAAAGATTTACGATCACCACTTTCCTTGTAAAAGTAAATTGAAATGTTTTGAGGCATGTATAAAAGTGTGCTTTTATTTGAAGAGCTTAATGGAAGAAAGTGCTAAGTGACAAAAAGCTAAAAACGAGAAAATGAGCTCTAAAGCTTTTAGCTTGCCATCACATCTGTTAAAAACGGAACTTGCAAACAGTAAAAAATATACTTAGCTTAAAGTTTATGAAAAAGCGGAAATTTACTATCGTTAAAGATGTTAATAATATTTTCGTTGAAACAAAAATCTCCAATTTTTTCGAAAATGTCACTTAGCACGTTTTTCTACTAAGCTCTTCTTTTCTGGCGTGACGGCCTACTCTATTGTTGTAAATAATCGAGCGAAAAAATACTCAATAAGGTTGAATGAGCATCGAATAGATAATTATTTCCCTTTTATGCCGAATTTTTTTCGATTTATTTAAGGATGTTTAGATATTTTTTTAATTTGAAATTTAATGATGTGCATGTATTTTGGCATTTTAAGTACTGTTTAAGCAATAATAAGGAAATTTTCAATCGTAAACAACTTTAAAGTTTAATGCATGATGAGGATTTATTCTCGAGAAGGATCCAACTAAAAACTAAATCTTTCATTGTCGTTAAAAAGCTTATTATCCCCAAAATTGTATTCTGAAGCACCTACGAAATATATAAATTTAATTTCAGTACGCTCACATTTTTCTCTTAGTCTATTTGGAGGTTCTACTGAAAATTTCAGTAACATAATTTTTAGAAAATTTAGTTTTGTGCGTAGCACTGAAGAAAAGAACCGAATAACTTTTAAGAAATGTTTTGCACTGTTAAAGTTTTAAAAGCGCACAAAAAACTCTTTTCAAATGCAATTCATACACAATCCGATCGCACTATGTTTTCATTATATCAAACACTTAATCACCTCACACATAAATGAAATACTTTCTCACAATACAATCATTTTCATTGTTTTTACTTATTACATGAAATGCCTGATATTTCTTCGACAAAAGAGGAACAATTTCTCAAACCACTAAAAAGGCTACACATAAGACCGACCAAAACGTAACAACGATAGTGATAGGCTCTTTTCAAGCATGTGACCTGAAAAAAAGCCAATCACAGTGAAGTTTACTGTTCAGGTGTATTGTTTGTAAGCCCCTTAGCAACTTTAAGCACAAAAACATTCTTCTTCCTTTACAAGCGTGTATTGATGGATGATCAAGGTTTTATCGAAACATTTATTATAATAAATTTCCAGCTAGCTTGCCTAGACTATTATTCGGTTGGATAGTCACAAATCACTGCTTGTTCTCTTCCTCACTTTGAATCAATGCCAGTGATTGCAGTTGTCAAATCATTGCGAAAATAACTGATAGTCTTCAACTGTTTGTTCTTGTTGGCCACAGTGGTGTAAGTCGTACTGTTGTAATGTTCTTAAGGGTCTTGTATGGTAACAGATCTCTATACAATTCCAATAGGTAAACTTCTGACCCTGTTTTTTAATAAAGTATACGACATGTACTCACGAAAACTTACCAACAAATACAGAAGAAAATTCTAAAGATATTAATTAGTTATAATTAAAACAAAATTTAAGTAATTATTCACAAACTACAGATGGCAGCACTAACTGCATGTAAATATCTAAACAATTTTTTTAATTATAACTAATTAATATCTTTATAATTATAATTATTAATTATTTTAACGGCAAAATAACTTTCTTCTGTATTTTTTGGTAAGTTTTCGTCAGTACATGTCGTTATACTTAATCTAAAAACAGGGTCAAAAGTTTCCCCATTGGAATTGTATAGAGATCAGACCCTTAAATCCTTAACGACGACTATGTGAACATAATTAACACTTTCATTCCCGTATAAATACCTTAACTTTAAGTTTTTTATTCATTCTTCATGTAACTGAATTAGTCCTACATTTGGGACAATGGTCTTTATTTATCATTTATTTTGTTTACTTAAATAAACTTAAACAAGAAAGCTCGTTTTCGCGTGGCAAATTTTCTTGCCAACCGTCAGTAATGAGTTAATGCATAGAAACTGGCTTGTTTCAGGTGACGTATTTCTTTCCAGCTTTCATTCTTGTCCTCCTTTCGATCAGTTCTCCGATTGGTGCTATGATCCCACGTAACATTGATTTACCAAGAAAGTTCTGAGAAATAAGTTATTTTCGTTTCAACATTTCGGTTTGCCACAACGTGACAGCCCGGACTCTAAAAGGCTAAACGTTTGGTGTTCTGGCAGGAAGGATCAGAATTGTCTTTTGCTCAAAATTCAATTATTTTAACTTCAATTGTTTTACTTAAAAATTTAATCGAACATCCTCGTCACCAGAATTGCTATGAATAACAACAGTTTAACAAACTGAACGTAACTTTTCAGAGCAAACCATCAATCTGATAACAAAAACAAGATACAAACGAGATTAGACAATCAGCTTGAGAGTCTATGGCGGCTGGCCGCTATTACGTCATTACGTAATTAACATAGAAGTTCCTCTTCTTGAACACCACACTTTGAGATAATACTCATAAAGAACAAATGTTAAAAACGTAAATGAAATTTAAAATGATAGTAAAATAATTGGTGAAAGTGACTAATTTTGGACATTGAAAATTTTAAGGGCTTTTCTTGAAAGTCTGTAAAGAAAAGACTTCCCATCACTTAAAAACTAACCATCAATAATGAATATTTATTTCGAATTAAAGTTTTTTTCCCTATTTGTTTATTTTCGTAAAATAATAAAACATTTATTCCACCTAACTAACTACCCAATAAATGTTGCCCTGCAAAACGCTCTTAACAAAAGAAACTTAGTAAGAATCAAGAAGTAATTTACTTCCAAACCATTTTCCCTTTCTTTTGTCCCTTTTCATTGAAGCCACGTTAGATTCAATATTACTCTCAATTTCTCTAAAATTTAATATAAATCATAATGTTGCATATAAGCTACACTGTAAAGATTTGGTGCAACATTTCTCCATAAAACTAGTAGCAGCCTTGCTAGTACCATCTATTTGGAGCAATGTTAAACCGAATTGAGGAACTTAGTGGAAGAACGTGATAATTGAACAAAAATGTGAAAACGAGAAAATGAGCTTTAAAGTTTTTCGTTTGCACTTAAATACGTTAAAAAGGATACTTACAAATAGTAAAAAATGTAATTAACTCTAAGTTTATGAAAAAGAGGAAACTTGTTATCTTTAATAGAGGTAATACAATGTTCATTGACACAAAATCCTTTTTTTTTTTTTAAATATCATTTAGCACGTTCTCCCACTAAGCTTTTCAATTGTTAAGCAACCTACATTACGAAATAAAAGCAATGCTGTAAACTTACTCTTATTTGTGTAATGTAACACTACAATTTTACAGTGTAGATTGCTGCAGATTTGTTTTGTATAAAAATGCAATATTAATGAGAAATCTTCTATCAAAAAATATCACTTTTATATTTTGTAGTGTCATATGCATTTTTTCGTATAAATTAAGTGATATGTGTATTCTATATAGTTCAAATTGCTTCAGATGTTTTGAATAAAAGCTTGTCATCCTTATTAGCTTTTAAAATCGCGCTTGCATTTTATAAAACATCAATTGCTATAAGAGTGTAAAAATTTAGTAAAAACATCGAAGGTATTTTAAAAATTAATCATTTCTTGGTTCGCACCATAACTTAGACTTCTCATTCGATGTTTCGCGGTTAAACACATTTAACTAGAGTAATTTCGGAAGGATAAAAAAAGCTTAGCTAACACACCTATTTTTTTTAAAATATAATTTATCATTTATACAACAATAGAAAAAATATTTCCCTTTTAAAACCGAAAATTCACTAACACCAAGTACAATAAATCAGGATGTCATTTTGTTTAAAAAATTATATCATTTAAAAAAACTCTTTGTGTCAAACAAAAGAAAATTTCTCATTTTTTTCGTAGAGTCATTTTTGCTTATGAAATTATTCATCTATGTATTGTATTCGAAAAGTACCTGTGAGATTGAGATTATTAAGCCGTCACCAAGTACTTTTAATTTTTTTTTTTTAAATAATCAACCAAATGTGTATTGTATGCAGTCTAATTCCTCTAGACTTTACAAGCTCGTCATTTTTTTTGTACTAGCTTTGTGTACCCGGCGTTCCTTTAATAATGCATCAAATTCAGTGACTGATCTTAATTTGATAATTTTGGGTTACGTTATCAAGTAACGAAACCGGGAAAATATCATAAACATTCCACTTCAACGAAACTTGATACGTATAGCCAGCTTACTTTAAATTTTAGCAATCGTCAAAAGTCGCCAACTGAATGATCCATTTGCATTTATATCCTAACTATATCCAACTAGGGAAACAACTGGTAACTATCAAACTAGCACCAAATGAAAATCGGTTCGTAATAATACAGTGTGTCCGTAAAAGAATGTTCGAGTTTTAATGGTATATTACAGGAGTTTATTTTATACTAAATATAACAAATCATACATGATATTGAAGGAAAACTAACCTAGTTTTCCTATAAGTGCTCAATGTGTGCGCCTTTAGTGGTACGGGAATTGCACAGGCTGTTGCTTCCATTACTCCGGACTTGCTGCAGATAAAGCCCTGGATTCTCCCTCCCGAGCTTTATGCCGTATCACTAAAGGCTAAAGGCACACACTAAAGGCGCACACATTGAGCACTTATAGGAAAAACTAGGTTAGTTTTCCTTCAATGTCATGTATGATTTTTTATATTTAGTATAAAAAAACTCCTGTAATATACCATTAAAACTCGGACATTCTTTTACGGACACCCTGCATATCTTAAAGAATTTTCTAAAATTGCTATGTTTTAAAAAGAATATCCACCAAGTAACTTGGGGTGTTAGCTATCTGATGAAGCATTAAAAATCAATGAAATATTTTAAATAAATGAAGAAAAAAAATCAAAAAATAATATTCAGATTACAATCTTACCAATTTTACCCACTTGCCTACACTTAATTTTAATTCGTTATTTCGAAGACCAGAAAGTTGACAAAGGTCAACGTTAAGTGTGTAAGAGGTTGACTTTAAACAAAACAGAACTTTCAAATGAAAATACGTGGAAACTTTTAAAATAGCGGAATAATTTCTCATTTCTATTATGCGTATTTTTACACCTTTACTGCATACGTTTTGTGGTTAAGGCGGAGATAGATTCCAAACATATTATATAGTCAACCATTCATAGTATCGATATTACTAGTGCTTACACTTTATATGTGCTGTGGATTTCGCATCCCTAACTATACTACTGAATCGGGGTTCTGCTGCGAAATATTAACTAAATGCATTTCTAAGGATAGCTGCTCGGTAGCTGGTATTACGTGTCCGCCCTGTGTTCGAGCCCCGACTGAGTCGTTAGATTTTCTAAATGGGAAAATCATAGGCACGCATGTCATATGATTATATGGCAAGTAAAAGATCCCCTGAGTACCCATTTGGTTTGGCGGCAAAAATAAATCTCGGCATACTTTAACTTCCACAGAGAGCTAAGATTCATTGTAATCTGAGCGTCAAAATTGGTAGCGAGAGTCGCCTAGGTGCTGCCACAAAAAAAAATCGTTCTCAGTTCTGGGTAATATGCTGAGTATGCAAAGGCTTAACTACCAATAAAGCAGCCCCGTTGAAAAAAAAACATTTCTAAGGATCAAAAAGTAACTTGCCGCTGCCCCATCTTCCTTTTACTTATCATTTGCACTACACATCTTCCTTTTACTTATCATTTTTCATTAAATCAACAATAGAAACTATACTACCCCAACACTACACTTCACTAACACCAAAAATAAATCAGGATGTCACATAATAAACTAGATCACACCCCATTGTCTTTAAAAAAGAAATCAATGAAAGAAATCTTGTTACCCATGTAACCCATCAAACTGTAGAAAGGTAAACTGAAATATCCAGACTAACAACTTAGACCATTGCTGTAAGAACTCAATAATTCTAACGTATGCGAAAGTGTATTACAAAACTGATTATTTGAGAACAAAAATGGTCTAATTCATTGTTGCGGATACTACAGTTTACCTTTCACTCCGGCAAAGAAGAGAAAGTCCCAGTAGCATTGTGCACAGTCACAATTAGGTAATTTTTATATTACTCCGAATAGCACAATAGGGTGCGGTTTGTATTGATTTGGGACTGTGATAGACAAGGCGGATTACTTGGCACAAAGAAGACGAATTTTTTGAAGGAAGAAAACTCTTGTAATTCGAAAGAATTCGTTGGAGCTCTTGGTTTTTATTGTGAATTGTAGTGATATAGGTGTGGATGTTGTGATTGCGAGGGATTTGATACAGTCGGAAGGATTAGTTGTGAGTATAGGTTTTGTGTTTCAGTTCTTAATTTGATGTATTTGTGAGTGATTTTATCAAAACGTTATGTATTGTGTAATG
Organism: Oedothorax gibbosus; assembly: GCA_019343175.1. Classification (NCBI taxonomy): domain Eukaryota; kingdom Metazoa; phylum Arthropoda; class Arachnida; order Araneae; family Linyphiidae; genus Oedothorax; species Oedothorax gibbosus. The sequence continues at coordinate 22,908,512 of CM033274.1, read as the reverse complement.
TTCTGTCCTTTTCTGTAATTACTGTCCCCTCACTTGAAACCCTCATTAAGGAAACTAATAACATTATCACATGCTTCATGAACTTTTATCGTAATATTAAAATATTTTCTTAAAATATTTCTTTTTTGCTGCTTATAATCAACATTCCATGTTGGGACAGTAATTAAAATTACAAAACAATAGATAAAGGTCTAACAGAAGAAAAACTATTACATTTCTGTATTATATATATATATTATAATATATATATATATATATATATTATATATATATATATATATATATATATATATATATATATATATATATATATATATATATATATATATATATATATATATATATATATATATATATATATATATATATATATATATTATATATATATATATATATATATATATATATATATATATATATATATATATATATATATATATCTTCGGAATATCTGTTACTACAATTTATATAAAACACAAAATTTTTACCTTATTGCAATCCTCTGGGAGGTAATCGGGTGTGTGTGTGTGGGGGGGGGGGGAGAGATAGAAAAAATCAGGAAAAACGTATCTATCCCCATTATACATATGAGTGATTTCATGCAAAATTATCCTGTCTGTAGTGTAAGTCACGTTTGTAATAAGTGATTATCACAACAACTTTTAACTTTAAATGAAAAAAAAAAGTGGAATATCTGATCTACCCTTATTATAACTAAATAATGTAATGTATTTTATTTAATTTGGTTTATTTTTTAAATTTAAAAAGCTTTTAATCTCCTTTTAAATCGTGACTTAAACTACAGTTACATGGAATTAGCCATATATAAATTATAAGACTAAATATTTAAACCGGGTTTTCACCATAAAGTAAAAAAATGATTTGGAGATTCAACTTTACCTTGAATAGAACAAAATATATATAATCATTTTTAACAAAAATTAAAATATATTTCACCATAGAGATTATAATGAAAAAGTGTCCAAAAAGTTTTTCCACTGGGGTTTGTTTTTTAAATTTTCATTCCTCCATAGGCAGCCAATTAAGAGGGACTGTCATTCCATGGAGCTAATGCATTACTTTTGAAATCACAACTTTTGCAAAAGAATTGCTTTGCCATGTTATCAAATTTTCACCAGGTATGGGAATCATCATAATATCAATTTAAAACAAAATTGAAAAGAAAGTAACATCCGGTTGTTTAATTATTAATTGATATAGTTTTAAAATAGTGTCACCATCTGCTGTATATTTTTGCCATTTTAAAACTTCAAAAATGTATAATTAAATAACTAGATAACATTTTCGTTTCAAATTTGTTTCATTTCGATGTTATGAAAATTCCCATACCTGGGGAAAAAGGGCTAACGTGTCAAAGCAATACTTCTGCAAAAGTTGTGATTCCAAAACTAATGCATTAGCTCTATGGGACTGACAATTCATCTTAAATTTACTATAAGTCCTCACGCAATCCACCTTCTAGTGTTTCAGATACACAATTTTAAAATTAAAAAATGTTTCATCCTCGTTAGAAATATTAAAAGCACGAAGTTCTGCATTTTTTGTTAATATCGAATCATAATGTTGAGAAACTACTGTATAACACCAAAATATTTCTTCATTCTGCGCAATATTTACTTAATTACAGTGACTTAAAGTCAGCGATTTCAAAAGCCCGCGAATAAAGATAAACAGCTGATGACGTAGCATGTGCCCAAGCGGCCTTGTACTTTTTGCCTGCCCGCTGCGAGTTCACATCGGTTTAAGATGCATTATACACCTTCATTTACCATTAATATAATTGGCACGTGGAGCGATAGGCACTCGTGACGAAAGCAGTGACGTATTGCATAGGGAACCGTTTGTGATTATTCGTTTTTTGACGTTTTCGTTTACTATATAACTTTCTTTTCATCCTTTTGTTTGCGAATTTGATTTTAGACGGAATTTTTCTTTTAAATACATTATAAAATCGACATTCGTAAAAATTGCTAAACTTCCTTATTGTTTTGTAATTTTTTTTAAACATTGAATACATTTTCCGTCTTCTGAGTAATTAGGTAAAGTATGGCTATAAATCATTCTTGTAACCAATGATATATTAAATAAAAAATATTAAGGCCTAAACTGTTTCATTTTAAATGATTAGTTTTTTTGTTTCTTGAAAAAAATATCGTTGGAAAAGACATAGATTGAATACTTTTGCTTCGATTGCCATGACTACTACTAAATAAACACACACTATTTACCTATGATATAGTTTTATATAGAATATTAGGATCTAATACTATTTACATTTTAATTGATTAGTTTTTTTTATGTTTCTTGAAAAAATTCTTTACAATGGAGAATATATATGGTTTGACTTCTTCCTCCTCCATTGAGATGACTACTACTAAAAATTTCATATCCTTAAATGCTTACATTTCTGGATTTTTGAGATTCTAAGCGACCCTAACTGACATCTTGGAGATTTTTGGTTTCATAGTGGTGGTGTATCTGAGCTAAACACACCACCTGGTATTAGTAACAACAATAACAACTACTAAAAATACCATACCCTATTTACCAACTTTTATTATATTCTTAAAGAAATGCAAAAAAATATATTATTTCCCTAAAATACTGCAATGAAGGAAGATATTTCTGCGCTCATTATTTTAGTCATCCTTAACCGCACCGTTTATTTCTAATTGGATTGCCGCATCAGTGCCTACTGCCCAATAACGGAAGACAAACGTTCGGATAAGGCCAATGAATTATCGAAATTATCAATAGAAAGATGGGTTTAGTAGAAGCAAATAAACGAAAATAATGCATAGAATGCTGTATTATTTTTATCGATATCATAACTTTATAAGGGAATAAATACAACAGGATATCCTTACATATACCATAGTCATTGTTTTTAATCTAAAGCATTACAAATATTTTGATTTGTTTTCTTTTAATCTTTGCATGGTAGATTTGTTTTGAAATGTCATTTGAGATAAATATGGCGAAATTTTCGTCATTTTTCTCAAAATGATGGAAGTTTGAGTGTGAGGGAATCGTCGTAAATTACGTGATTGTCGAGATTTTTATTTTTGATAGTGTGATAATTTTGCTTTAGATATTTTTACGTTATCGAACAGTATATTACCTACAAATATCGTTACACCACTTTTGTAATGAATTTGATTAATTATTCGACTAAAATGCTCTCCCCAGTTAGTTCTTTGAAGAGATAATACCATGTATTTTTTAAGGAAAAAACAAATGAAAAAACAATGGGTAAACTCAAATCTTTCATAAGAAAACCTCACCAATAACTTAAACTATTTGTTAAACAAAAATCCTACATAAACTTCATTTTTAAAAAAATGTATGAGTTCTTCAAACTTTATATAGTCCACACTATACAAACCATTAATTGAATCATTTCGGTTAGTGTACCACAAGAAACACCTTTTGTTTAAATGTTTCTTCAAACCAACAAATTAAATGGCGAAATGGTCCGTTAAGCACACAATTTTCTCACTTTAGCTGAGATCGAAACGATTCAAATTTTCCATTATATCGCGGTCTCACGATCTAAATAACTATAAAAAAAAGTTTATTCTCACGCTTCGTACTACATTAAAGCATTGAAAGAACATAACCATACAGAAGGATATTTTTAGTTAAATCGATATAAAAAAATTGTAAATAATAATTATTTTTTGGGTTTTGCTTCTAATATTTTCCTTGTGAAGTGGTATACACATTAGTTATAGTTGATGAGTACAAGAAAGAACCCCTTCATCGACTGGGCCTGATTGGCGAAGATGGCTAGTCCTTGCCTAAACTGGTGTGAAGAAACCAGTTTTGCCTTACGGGTTTACTATATCTATGATTGAGATTCACGCCAGATCCTAGTCTGACGTTTGCGGTTCAAGCGTTAGACTAAGGGAGAAACCGGTTTCCGATCGTCACTACTCGCCAAGCAGGCTTCTATACGGACAAATTCCCAGTCGATGAAAAGGTTTTTTTCCCCTGTACTCTTCAGTTAACCACCCATTAAAATTTCATTACTTGAACATTTATAAGATGGCTAGAACTCCCAATTTCGTAGCGACTAGGCAGTGTTGATTTAACCACTGTGAAATCGGGGCCCACTTCAAAAAAATCTATCACAAATCCATTAATTTTTAACAATTTATTTCAAACTAAATTAAAGGAATCTAATGCCGCCTAATGAGAATACAATACATTTATTTGTTTTGTGAAGTATTTACTTTTACACCCTACTATTTAAATTATTTTCCCGTAAGCACTACTGATATCTCTACCCTGTATTTACATTACTTGTTTAATTAACTTCTCTATACTTTAGAAAAAAAACATCGATGTCCCATAGCTTGACAATGAACGTATGACCTTTTTCTATTGATTTGCAGATATCAAAAGCAAAGCTCTAATCCCAACATACATTTTGGTATTTACATAAGAATGAAGTTAATTAGGAAAAATAATTTTACATTTCCCGTTGAAAACAAAGGTTTTGACTCACTGATTGTCTGCAGAGAGAACTGTTGTTCGATCAACACAAAAGGAAATCGATAAGTAATTAGTCGTGTATATCATTAGTAGAAAAAGAGTTTATGTCCTACATTATAACATTAGACATCGGTACTAGGTAAGGAGTGTTAGGAAATGAAACAGGATCTTCGAAACTACCTCTTCAATCATTTGTTGGTTTATTTTCCAATCACAAGTTACTTTCGAAATCATAGATAAACATTCTAGTCTTTTAAAATTCTGCTATGTAAATTGAAATACACTGCTTAAACTGTTAAAAATGATACTTTCAAAAATGAGTACTAGGATGTTCACCAAAAAGAACATCTTTTTTGAGAACAATGATCTCAAAACTAAATACGTGAAAATCTCAAATTTGAGCTTACCTAAAAATTTGAAACTTAAAAAGGAATATGTTTTCATTTTATTGTGTGAACGATATTCTCAAAAACGAATACTTTTAACTCTCAAATTTGGATAATCCATGTTCCTGGAATTCAATATTTCTAGTGGAAATTCACCACACAACAATTTCAAATAACTATCATCCACTGGGGACAAGCGAAGTAATGAGACAGTGAGATTATATACCGTTATAGGCTTGGCATGGATCCTCACATCGAGAGATAAAGCACCGGCGAAACATAAATCCTTCTACCATCCGATAACTTTATTGAAAAATGAGAACATGCATGATTCTTAATTTGAGAGCAATTTACTCGGAGCTTTTATGAACCAATAATGAGAACAATATTAGTAAATCTAAGAATCTATTTTTAATAGTGCAAGAAGGAAATATATGTACCGATTATTTCAGCTTTACTTTTAAAATGGAAAGCATATCAAAATTGGTTTCGCATCATTATTTTATCCTTAATTCTTTATTTGTCTGAAAAACATACAGTGTCTCCCAAAAGTGTTCGTACACTAAATAAATTTGTAGACATTGTGCTATATACTTCGTAGTAAACAATTTTAAGAAAAACAGAAAGATTTACAGAAAAATATATGAATAAAAAATGTCACAAAATTAGCACACAAATGTCTTCGTACATCAAAACATTGTACTTACATTTACTTTAATTCAGTATAGACATATCTTTTGCAGCTTTTTTAAATAGTGCTTAAGAAACGAGTTTAGACATTCGAAAATTAATTATATTTCACTTTAAAACTGGAAAATCACTTAGAGAAATTGCTACTATTATGAATATACCTCATTCAACGGTGAGAAAACATAATAAAACGTTTCAAAGAAGCAAAAGGATAGATAAACAAGCTGCGAAATGGTCGCCCTCAACTTCTGTCAGCTAGAGATCAACGAATTTTATCGTGAGTAAATTTCTCAAAAATCCATGATTAAGAGTGCAGTAAAATTTACTTCATATTATAATGAAACGCATGGAATTTCTATTTCCTGTTAAAGTATTCGTAGAATCCTTCGTAATACTGGTATAAATGGCTGCTTTGCAGGGGGAAAATTCTTTATAAGTTGGAAGAACACAATTAATAGGCATTTTTTTTTAAATAATTAATCACTCAGAAAGCTACTGGAAACGTGACTTATTTGCAGAAGAGAGTAAGTTCAACATCTTTGGTTCTAATGGGCGCATAATTGCTTGGAAAAAAAATGAAAAACTTAATCCCAAGAACTTAGTTGGAACAGTGAAACATAGCGATGGAGGTGTTATGGTTTGGTGGTGTATGTTATCGGCAGGAGTAGGCAATTTAGTATTCATCAATTGTATAATGGATCATAGATTTTATATGACGATTCTCAACAACATTTTTGAAAGTATCAGCACAAAACTTTGTACCAAGACAACGATCACAAACATACGACCTTAATGTTCGTCTATGGTGCCTCTATTATTGCCCTCAAACTCTTAAAACCCCACCTCAATCCTTGGATTAAAACACTATTTAACATATATGGAAAGAATTAGAGGTGCCAAAAATAAGTCACCGGAATTAAATCGAAAATTCAACTGAAAGCAGTAATGATCGAAGAATGGAACAAGATTAGTGCAGAAATTACCAAAACTTTAGTTAAATCTATGCCCAGACTCTTAAAAGTTGTTATAAAGAATGAAGGGATATCCTACTATATACTAAACACTTATAAAAAATAAGTTTTCAAATTTAGTGATGTTTTTCTAAAGTGTACGATCACTTTTGTGTCGTTCTTTGTGCCATTTTATTAATTGTCGTTTTTTAAGAATATTTTAAATTGTAATTCGAAAACATTCTATACTACTTCGTTAAGAACTGTTGAAATATGCTACCAAAATTTTTTCGTGTAAAAATAAAAATATATAATGACAAATAAAGATATTTTTTATTGATTCTTGTTGGTGTACGATCACTTTTGGGAGACACTGTCTAAAGATGTGACTGATTTTTATAAAACTCTAATCACATGTAGAGGTCTCTATTAAAAGTCTTATTGACTATAAATTAACCGTAAGAGTTGTACATAGTAACTTAATATTAATGAAAGAATGCTAATAATTCCACAACTTAAATATATGATTCATTAATGTATTCTTAAAAAAACGTAATACAATTTATATAATTTTATTGTGAAAGCCGCAAGAAATGTAATATGCAGCGTTAATGTATTGCATTTTAACAGTTTTTGTTAAGTAAAAAGAGTTCAGTGACAAAATTTCAAGATTTTAGTAAAGGATGAATGTTTACTCTATTACTTCCCAATAACAAATCTTCTTCATTAGCATTTCAGAATTTTTTTTTAAATAATGCTTTAAGTATTCCTCAAATGAACAAGTTGTCCAATTCTTACATGTTTTGAAATTGCTTGTTAATG